>BQMB01001982.1:705000-739431 GCA_027943415.1 Closterium sp. NIES-67
AGCAGTAGCCCTGGGTGGACCTGAGTGTCTCAGCGTCGTCTGCCCATGAAGCGTCTGTGTTCCCAGTAAGAACCACTGGCCTACGTCCTCCCAGCACGAGTCCCATGCCCGATGTACTTGCTAGATAACGCAAAACCCTGTTCACTACCGACCATTGCTATGGTCAGTGTCTCCCTGTGACCACAAAGAGCGCCAGGATGCTGAGAGGGTATGCGAGATCTGGACGAGTGCAAGTCATCAGGGACATGAGGCAACCCATCAGCTCTGCGTAAGGACCACTGGGCTCTACAGACTCCTCAGGAACTGAAGCAGAGAGCTTGTGGTCTACTGGCAGAGGTGTGGGCTGTGCAAAGGAGAACTGAAGACCAAACCTCTGAAGGACCTGTGCACCAAGTGTGACTGTGTGAGAGTGATGGTGCGCGCTGCTCTGTCCCTAGAGATCTGCAAGCCAAGGTAGCGGCGCAGCTCTCCTAGGTCAGTGTAGGTGTGTCTCCTCAGCATGTCAGCCTTCATGGAGGCCAGCGCGTCTCTGTCTGCAGTAGCAAAGACCAGGTCGTCTACGTAAACAAGGATGTAGAACGGAGTCTGGCCGGAACGGACGAAGAGCGAGGGGTCTGCAGACGACGGGAAGAACTGCAGGTCAGCTAGCGTAGCACACAACGAGTCATGCCACTCACGAGGCGCCTATCACAGGCCATAGACCAGGCGTTGGAGGAGCCACTGGGTCCCAGGAGGGAACGTATCGGTGAAGCCCTGTGGACGGCGCATGTAGACCTGCTCGAGGGAGTGTAGCTCGTAGTCACGCTGTGCTGCTACGTGTAGCAGCGCCCGAAGAGTAGTCATCTTTAGGGCTGGGGTGAAGGTGTGAAAGAAGTCCACACCCACGCCTTGAATACCGGCGGCTCTCGAGGGGGGCGCTTCACCTTGAAGAGCCACCGGCCTTCGAATACGTTCACCCCATGTGGGGGAACTGCGCCAGCATAGGTGACGGTGGATCTCCAAGATATCATCTCCTGCTCCATGGCAGCTATCCACTTAGAGGCCCAGGGCCCCGAGGTTGCCTCGGCATAAGTGCGAGGGGTCGGGATGTCAAGGGCGTCTGGGTCACCCTCAGGGACTAGCACCATGGAACAGTGATGGGGATCGGCCTCAGACAGGAAAGTGAGCTCGTTATGCCTGTCCTCTAGGACGTCACTGCCAAGGGCAGGAGCATCCTTGACAGACGGAGGGCAAGCAGGGCCAGAGCAGTGGCGTAGTCAAGGAGGTGGGTAGAGGCAAAGTCAGCGGCAGTAGCGGCAAGAACGTCAAGACTCGAGACAGGAACAGACGGGTCGGTAACGAGGGAGGCGAGGACCTGAGGTACAAGAGGACTAGCAGCACCGAGGAAGTCAGACACTGGAGGCGGAGCGACACCCAGTGACGACGGAGGAGGCGAAGGGAGGAGGGGAGGACGAGACGCGTGGGAACGGAACAATATAGGATGAGAGCGCTGGACAGGAGAGACAGGACGAGCACGAGAGGGACGGAGAGACCAGATGTGGGATGGAGGCATCGGGTCAGGAGACATAGGAGGAGACATAGGAGGAGAACGAGGGGGGAAAGGAGCCGGGGACGAGTCCGGCGAAGGAAACACATGGCCGTCTACAGACAGGGGAGGCGACGGCAGGGGAGGCGAAGGCGGGTGGTCATGGGAGGGAAGGCCGAGCAGGCGAAGGGCAGACACTGGTGGCGACTGGTGCTGCTGCTGCTCAACGCCAACACCAGAACCTCCTATTGCACCTCGGCTACCTCCAGAACACTCCACTCCAGCACCCCCAGAACGAGAACCCTCTCCGGCACCAGTGCCACCCCCGAGACCGCTGGGACAAGCCACGACAGTAACCCCAGAACTAGCACCCCCAGAACGAGAACCCCCTCCAGCACCAATGCCACCCCCCGGACCGCCGGGACGCGTCACCAGGAAACCCGGTCCAAAGAAGGGTCGGCGAAACCTGCGGCCGCTGGGAGTGTGGCCACAGGTTAAGCTGGTGAGTGGCTTAGCGAAGAGTGAACGGCCACAGAAAATGGGGAGCACCGGCATGGATCGTGGAGGTACGAGCCACCTCCATGACCAAACCGATGCGTCGCTCAGCAACCCCATTCTGCTGCGGGGAGTCCAGTAGGGTATACAAGTGGGTGATGCCCTCCGCACGACAGAACTGTCCAAGCCGACCGGAGGTGAACTTGCCGCCACAGTCGGAGTGGAGACACACCACAGAAAGTCCGCGGTGGAGGCGCGCATCTACGAGCCACGGGATAAGAACGTCATGCACGTCCACCTTCCGCTCCAGGGGAAACACCGTGGTGTAGCGCGTGTAATCGTTGACAAGCTCGAGAAAGTAGCACTCTCGATGCGGCCCAGGGACAAGGGCTAGGCCCTAGACGTCCAGGTGTAGGGTCTAGAGTGGCACGGTGGCAGGGCGAAGCGAGGAAGAATTAGGGGCACGGCGCAGCCGGCCCTCGACACAGGGAGTGCACGACGGTGCATGCGAGGGAGGGAGGGTAGGGAGCAACGAAGGGAGACCTAGGATGAGACCATACAGAGACTTGTAATGCAGACGCGGGAGTGCGGGATGACATAGGCGGTGGTTCCACAGAAGCGACGGGTGAGTGAGCAACCGACACGAGCGAGCCGCAACGACCTGGGTAGACACAGGACCCGGGGAGGACGTGCCCACCGAGGGGGAAGCAATGTTTTGCGTAAATAGACCAGAGACCGAGTCCCGGGGGAACGTCGCAAGGGGGGCACCTAAGGTGGCCTCGGTACAGGCAGCGTACCGCTCGTGACCAGGGAACGTAGTGGTGACGCCGAGGTCTTGAAGAACGAAGGGATGTGCAGCCTGTAAGAGAACCCGAGGGAACTGTTGGACTGGGAAGGGTAGTGTAGCTATGGGCAACAACAGGACTGGACGTGGGGTCAGCAAGTGCGACAGCGGCAGGCACTACAAGCGGCATCAGCGTGGCATGGTCGCGGAAGAAGTAGGCAGACGCACCATAGTCATGCGTAAAGGACAGCGAAGGGGAAGCTGCGGCCAGTGGAGGAGCGAGCGTGGAGCCTAGACTAGACAAGGCAGAAGGTCCTACGCCTGACACAGCAGGGGAGTCTGTACTACACACAGGTACCGGACTTAAACTAGGTAACACAGGGTAATAAGATCCGAGCACACTAGAAGCATCAGCAGACAGAGAATTCTGGGCAAAACACATCTGATCCATATCTAACCCAAAGGCAGGCACACCGTGGTGCAGCAAACTGGCCCATTCAGGGAGGTCCGGCGCCGGGCCGAAGCGGCGACGAAAGAGGTCGGGTGTGGGCGATGACACACAGTGCCGCGGAGGGGTCCATTTTGGAGCTGGTACTGGCAGCCCCCAGCACCGAAGCTGCCGGCCGACGCCGAGCTGCGAGGGCCGCCAACGCGGCCACCACCGCTAGAGGCTTTTGGCCACCCCAGCGGGATGCGGGCCCACGACACCTGCTGCTGTTGCTGCGTCGGCCGCTGCTGTGGCATCTGCTGCTGCTGCTGCTCCTGGGCATCAGCGTCGGTCCCCTCATTGGACCCAGAGTCCCCGCCGCCACCACCACCACCTCCACCACACCCACCACCCCCGCCACCACGCCCCCCTTTGGGGCCCCGATGGCCCCGACGCTGGCGCGGCTTCGTGGAGGCCTTAGCTGCGGTCTCGGCGACAGGGTCTGTCGCAGCGATAGTAGCTGAAACGTTAGCATACGTGCACCGGGAGGGCGCACAACCCTGAAAGCTAGGGACTGCCGCAGCACTGCTCGACTGAGCGATAGTGCGCTGGCGAGTCTGTATCTCAGACAGGGCGGTGACAAAGGCGATAAGGGTGAGGTCACCTGGGTGCTGACTAAGGAAGTGGTCGCGGGCATTGGCTAAGCAGTCCGTAAGGCGAATGGCAATGAGGTACAGGGCAGCGCAGAATGGCGAGGGGATGGCAGTGAGCTGGGCCTCAGTGCTAGCGGCGTGGTAGCTAGCCTCTAGTGCACGGAGGTGAGCGGCTAGGTCAGCTACAGTGGGGAAGGTGGCGAGATCAGGGAACAACATAGGGAGGATCAAGCGACCAACAGAGGCGAAGGCGGGCATGGAGTAGCGCGACACTACTGCATCTAAGAAGTCCTTGGCATTTGCGACAGCAGTGGAGCGACGCTCAGACAGGGAAAGAGCATGACTAATGGCAACCTGTGCTAGGGCATCGCGCGAATCCCAGACAGCACGAGCAAGTGCAACAGCAGAAAAGGCCTCATGCTGAGCAGTGGTGGGGTCAGCAGGGAGAGGATCAGGCGCAGGGGGGCGGGGAAGCTGGCCATCGATATGCACAGCCAGGGAGTGCCCATCTTGGCACTGAGTTGTGAGGTGACAGCGTAGATTGACAAGCTAGGCGGCGAAGTCGATCGGGTGCCCCTCCTCGTCCAAGCGGAGTACAGAGTCCGTAATCGTGCGACCTCAGCGACCCAGCTCCACAGTGGCATGGCGACACAGAAACACAGCGGCACAATGACGCAGCGGCACAACTCCATGGCGGGAAGACCGGTGGGGGGTGGGCACGTTACGTGAGCGGCCTAGCTCTGCCCCGGTCCTGTACGCTGACAAAAGGGCCATGATCCTCTTGTGTCAGGAGCCTCGACCGGAGGGCAGAGCAAAGCACATCCAGCTGCGGTACTTCCTCCTACGCGAGCTACAGCAGCCCCACCAGACCCACGTAGTACACTTGGCCTCCAATGCCAACACGGCTGATATCTTTACAAAGGTGCTTGCGCCTAAAGATCGCCAGCGGCACTGTGTACAGCTTGGTCTAGTTCCTGTAGCTTCTCACTTGCTAGTACCTTGATTGTGTACCTCTTCTTATATTATCTTGACTGGCCTTGTGGCTCTTGTTCGAGTGGCTGGACTAGTATTGCCGCCCTGGATTACTCTTGGTTCGTTTGTATTCTTGGTGACTGATCCTTGGACCCGTGCCTCAGAGGTTGGACTAGTATTACCACCCTCAGTTGCGTGTCTTTTACCAGGCACTGCCCCTCATCTAGCCTAGGGGTGTAATAAAATTGTAAAAAGGTGCAGAAGACTAAGTATAGAATTTGTAGACACAAGCACTAGAAGTAGAAAGTAATACTAGGAGTACCTCCAGTAACAACCAGTATTAACAAGTTGTAACACCAAAACCAGTATTATAGGCTTATGATACTTCAAGACTTGAGAAAGGATCAATGCTGGAATGGTAGACTAGTAAGACAGCGGAGGTCTTAGAACTTATAAGTGTTGACCAGAGTTTACTGAAGAACAAGTTTATAATAGAAGAGAAACAAGCTACTTTTATACTTGCTAATAGTACCTGTTCAAAACTATTTGCGCTGTGCGCTCTAATCACTACTAAAAGGGGCGTGACTGTTCGCGTGACTGAAACGGCTTGCTGATGTATTCATCCAGACAAGCGTTATTTGGTGACATCATTCTACGGGTGCTAACTACAGTGTCAGTCGATAATATCTATCAGAACTACTTACAGAAATGCTTAAGTATGAATTTGTCACAACACTCCCCTTCATATTTGGAAGTCTGATTTAGTCACTTCTTGATGATTCCGCAGAGCTTGTTGCAGTACTGGAACTTCTGATGTGTCACCTTCTTGGTGAGAAAATCTGCAGCCATTTCATTGGTCGAGCAGTAGACCGATCGTATTCTCCCCTTCTCGACTTCATCCTTGACGAAGAAATATCGTAGCGAAATTTGTTTCGTCCTGTTGGCGAAGCCGGGTTGGTGCGCAATTCTGATCGCACTTTGGTTGTCGCACTACAGGGTGAACTGTATACTTGTCGATTTCGCTTCCTCCAGTAGCTCTTGTAAATAGAGACCTTCGCGACTAGCTGTGCAAGCGCTATAAACTCGGCTTCAGCAGATGATAGAGCTATGAGTTCTTGCTTTGTAGACTTCCAGAAGAGAGTCCTGATAGGTTCGAGATGATAGATGAAGCCGATGCGAGATCAACGGTTAGAATTATCTGCTGCATGATCAGCATCGACATACCTGTTGAGATATAGAGTTTTCGTAGTGGTGACTTGATAGGTAAGTCCGACTGCTGGTGTCAAAATGAAATATTGTAGAGCGCGAAGAAGATCTAGCCGATTCTCCCCCTCTAGTCGACGCGAATATTGCTTCAGCTGGCTAGCGGCATACTGTAAGCGAGAAGTGGGCGACATGTTACAGCTGCGAATATGAGACAACCCAGCTATTGCTAATAGAGTTGTAGTTCAATGCTGCCAAGTGGGGTGGTATTGAATTTGTAGTCCGTATGTAGAGATCAGTAAGTTGTGGTGACTGTTGAAGGTGTGAGATTAAAGCGTTCAGCTAGTGTAACAGCGTACTTGGAAGCGGTAAGATGAATAGCTGTTGGTGTGCGGTGAATGTTGAGGCCAAGAAACTAAGTGACAGTAGGTGTGATGGTGATCTGTACGTGTTGTTGAAGGGTGTGTACGAAGGTAGTAGTGAGGGACTAAGTGGTGCTAATGTAGAGTAATTCGTCGACATAAGCGAAAGGATGTAGTCAAGACCGTCGGTAAGTAAATACATTCCTTGGTCATGCGGGAGTTGGCGAAACCCAGCAATTAGTAACTTAGCATGTAGATACTGCTGCCATAGGCGTGGAGCCTGTTTAATGCCGTAGAGTGACTTTCTGAGACGGCAGACGCTGGGAGGGTTAGTTTCGTAAGAATGCAGGTACTCAATCACAATTAATGCGTCGACGGGTGCATATAGAAATGGGTAGTAGAAAAAGATACTCTCACACTTCCCCCCCTCAAAGCTGGGTGGTAGAAGTAACACCCTGCTTGACAAGCTTTTCGCGAAGAGGACGACGAGCGTTACCCATCTCGGAGTCAGGAACCCAAGTATCCTCAGAAGGATCATATCCCTTCCAACGAATGAGAAGCTCCACGGTGCCATTCTGACGATAACGGTGTGCGAGCACGGACTCGACCTCATACTCGGGTTCATCGTGGACGAGGACGGGTAGCGGCGGCGGGGGCTGGCGTCCGGTGAAGAATGTGTTAGGATCTGGATAGGGCTTCAGAAGTTGGACATGGAAGGCGTTGTGAATCTTCCAGGTAGCTGGTAGGCGTAAGCGGAAGGTAACAGGAGTGACCTGTGCTTCAACGAGAAAGGGCCAGTAGAAGCGAGGTTGCAGTTTGGATGGGAGATGACTGATGTTGATATTGCGGGTGTCGAGTAGAACTTGGTCTCCCACGGTGATGGTGTGGTCAATGCGGTGGCGATCGGCCTGGCGCTTCTATTGCTGCTGAATATTGAGGAGGCGAGTATGGGTCCGATCCCAAAGCTGATGCATGGTCATGACAAAGTTGTGTGCGAGTTGGACCGTGGCTGATGCTGTCGGTTTTTGTGGCGTGAGCGGGTGGCGTCCGTAGCAGACGAAGAACGGCGTTTGTCCAGTAGTGGCGTGAGTGGCGTTGTTGTGGGCAAACTCCAGGATGGGCGGATGCAAGTCCCATTTAGAGATTTCGTCTTTGCATGCTGCGCGGAGGAGTTGCTCTACAATTTGGTTGAGGCGATCGGTCTGCCCATCTGTCTGCGGATGGTAGGCGGATGACATGGCGAGTTTTGTCCCAAGCAGAGACATCAGTTCCTTCCAGAACTTGCTGGTGAACTTGGGGTCTCGGTCGAAGATGAGTGTGGTTGGAATGCCAAGTTGTGAGATGATGTAGCGAACGAATAGTTGTGCTGATTCTTCAGTGCGTGCTGTCGTGTGTGTCCGGATGAAGTGTCCCATTTTTTAGAATTTGTCGATGACGACAAGGATTGCGTCTTGACCGCTAGTGGTAGTTGGTAACCCGGTGATGAAATCCAAGCTAACCACTTGCCATGGCTATTCTAGGACAGGACGAGGCTGTAGCAGTCCTGCTTTTTCTGCTTGCTGCTCTTCATCCGCTGACATGTAGCACACGAGGTGACGAATTGTTGGACGTTGGCTGCCATGTGGGGCCAGTAGTATTGCTTTGCAATACCGGTGAGCGTTTTGTTGCTACCGAAGTGTCCCACGTATAGGACATCGTGGTATTCTTCGAGTAGTAACTGGAACAAAGGAGGGTAATTGTGTACCCAGATTTTTGTTGATCCCTTTCGGTATGCGATGTCACGGTCCCACTGTAGCAGGTGTCGTTTTGCTGCCAATGGAATTTCGGGGTCGATGGCGTACCCGTGTGCGAAGAGTCCCTTGAGTAGTGGGTTCATCCCTTCGACCTAGATAACGGCAACGTGTGCAGGCCGACTGAGAGCGTCTACTTTGTTTTTTTGGCCGGGCGTGTACACGATGTTATAGTGGAAGTGCCACTCGAGGCTATTGGCTTTAAGGGATTACGGCAGGATTACACTAGATATAGCGCGCCAGTACATCCTGAGCCTGGTCGGTGATATAATTATAATAACAGGATAAACGAAAGGATAATGGAATAGGAAACCAAATGAGATGAGATAAAAAGAGGAATGAAATAGAAAGGAGATGTGGAAAGGGAAATTGGTGTATCGGGGTCGTTCTCTCACAGTTAGTTTCGTAAGAATGCAGGTACTCAACCACAATTAATGCGTTGATGGGTGCATATAGAAATGCATTGGCGACGTCGATTTGGCAGAGTATGAAGTTCCGGTAGGCTGCGACGCAGGGTAGGATGCGGACACTAGTGTGTCTGCCGACGGGAGCGAAGGTGAGCTCATAGTCGAGTCCAAAATTTTTCTCGAATCCGCGGACAACCCATCGAGCCTTGATTTTTTCAAAAGAACCAGCAGGGTTCGTCTTCACACGAAAAACTCATTTGCCAGTAATTACCTTACTCCCCTTGGCTTCTTTCAGTGGGATCAGATTCCAGGTATCTCGCTTTTCTAGAGCCGCTAACTCCCTGTCCATGGCTTCTTGCCATATTTCCCTGTTTGGACTGGTTAAAGCTTGGCGAACTGTTTTCGACTCCATAATCTTATTGTTGTTCGACTGTACTGCGACTGCGAGTCGCAATACTTGTAACCCAGTTTCTGTAGAAAGTGGATGATTGGAGTTGACACCAGAGAAATTGTTTTCTGACCCCCGTTCCCCCCCAATTTCGTCTGGTGTCAGGCGGATAGCCGGTTCGAAAACGACGGGCATGGGCCGCTGCTGACGATCACGTTCGTAATCAAGAAGAACGTCCCTGACGTCTTCAGAGTCGGCTTTGCTGAGTGGAATAAATTCATCAGTTCCAAGTGACGTGGCTGGCACGAGGATGTCTGTGGCTGCTTCGGAAGCCTCGGCAACTACTTCATCCTGTACGTCTGCTTCAGCTTCGTCCGTAACGAAAGCACACGAGCCTTCGAACAGCCGGGCAGGGTTGGCAGCTGCTGCCTGGTGAGCACGGAAAACATATAAGATGAGGCGTTCGTAGAAAGAACAATCACGTGCTGGTATGATTTGACTCGTGCGAAGATCCATAATTTTCCTTGCGTAAAACTGCTTCTCGAAGCCAAGATGAATACCCCACTTAACCCGTTCTGAAAAAAATCCAAGTGCTGCAGTCGGAGGCCGGTATTGGACAATACACCAAAAAACTCTTTAAATTTTTGTGTTGCCAACTGTTTTTGTTCACTGCAGGTGTGGCGAGAAAATTTGTGGAAGAGACGTTGTTGACAGCAGGTTGTGCAGAAGAACTGCATGGTCCAAGGCGTATGTCCAAAAGTGTGGTGGAAGTGCTGCCTGAGTCAGCAAAACTCGCATCTTCACTTGTAACGTTCTGTTCATCTACTCCGCTACCCCCATCTGTTGATATTGATGTGGCAGTGACCCTCGGCGTTTGATGCCTAGGGTTTGAAGATACTCAGTGAGAGTGGTGCACTGGTGCTCGTATACTCTCATGCGTCATCAATTTGAAATTCTTGAAGGTTTTCCTTCGATTCTCTCTCAGCGATCGCGAGCCATGCGACGAATATAGAGTGAGCCATATGGCGAGTTGGAATGTTGACAGTTCAAACGTAGTGAGTAGAAGCTTCGATAAAAGAGATCGTATAGAGCTCCCCCTTAGCCCCTGCTTCAAGTAAGTTCATGATATCGCTGTAGACTTTCTGCATAAGTGTGTAGCGAATCGACCCTAGAAAATGACTTGGAAAAGGTTCATGAGGAAGATTAGCAATGGTACACGTCATGCAGACAGTCGGTCGGGAGGACGGCTTCATCTCTGTTCCATCAGGTACGAGTAAACTATTCATGTCAAGAACTAATGCTCGTATAGAACGATTGATTATCCCCTGAGATGGATGACCTAACCGTTGATGCCATTTGTCCTCTGTTGCTTTGTGACCTGTTGGTTGCATATAAAAAATCAGCATTAGTGTAAAAAAAAAAAAATGATGAAAGGAGAAAGCGTTGGAGATTCTTCGAGTTTGCCAGGAACAAAACGAGTAAGAGTTGTCAGGTTCCAACTCTAATTCCCCTTCGATTTCTATTTCTTTTGTATCTGCTGCAGGTTGACCGATCAGAACCCCTGTTTCTGCTTCGCTGCTACTCTGCTGCTCAGCTGCTTCTGCTTTGCATTTACTGCTGCTTGGCCTCCAAGGTACTTCAGGTTTGTTGATGAGTTGTGCAAGAGTAGTATAATATTTCCGCCACGCTGGTGTAACTTCGTCGGCTGTGTTTTGTTGGCCACAAATCAAGAGATAATACTCTTTCGGAATCACCCGAAGCTCCTTGTGCTTCAAATTGGAAGAACGGAGACACCATATTGTGCTGCAGCTCTCCCGATGTACGTATTTGTCTCGTTGTGATAAAGCTCCTAGTACATAGTTTCACAATTGCCTTGTGTCCTGATCTTGTGTCGCAGGGGTTGAGCCGTTGAAAGAAGATTGAAACCAAGTCCAGTGATGATGAGGACGTTCGTAACGTGTAAGGAAAAACCGGTGTCAATAGATTCCAGCATGACAATGCCGATGGATCGTGCCCTAATGGTTTGTCCGTTTGCAACTGTGACAGGTACAGGGAGTCGAAGAGGACGCTGATGAGTGATGAAAAGTGTCTCGGCATAACACATGTGTTGACCACAAAAACTGCCGAGATACCAAGTGCTGGATCCTGCAATAATCCGAGCGAGATTAGCATAAACCTGAGGTAAGACCATATTCTCAGGTTATTCAATGGAGCTGGTTTCTTCATAATTGTCGAAATCTGAATCAGTTGCATGAATTGTAGTAACACAACTGAAAACTTGTTTTCCTGATGTGGCAGAAGTTGTTGTTGGTGGATTCTACTTCACGGGTTGCTTGAGCTGCTGCGACGGCTGCTGCACTTTTCTTTTCTTATCAGCTTGAAGCTTATTGCAATATTTGATACCGTGTCCATCCTTTTTGCAGTAGTGGCAGAAAAACTTGTTGATTCATTTTGTAGGTATTGAGTAGAAACTGACATGAACTGCCCCCTTTTTGCTACATGATGCTTGCAGATCAAGGTCTTGCTGCTCTACTTGAAGAATCGAACAAATTTCGGCTTGATAAATATTTGGTTGAATACGAAGAAGAGATCGACACTGCCGCCATTCTCGTCCAAGGCCGACAAGAAGAACTGTTACAAACATGTCCTTTGGGAAGTATCCTCCGCATTTTTCCAGTTGACCGCGAAGTGTGCGAGCTCTGTTGATATAGTCTGAAACATTTTTTTTGCCCTTCATCTGCACAGTAGTCAGTTGTGAGAGAATCTTACTCACGGAAATAGTATTATGTGCCATGTACAGCCCCTTCAAATGCTTCCATGTAGATTTATCTAGAGTCAAGCTGTTGTCAAGAGAGCATATCCCGAGACGTTCTTCCAGCGACAGGTTTCGGATAAGAACTGTATAAGCGTTGAGTGAAGCATGAAGAAAAATTTGCTGCTCCATCTATGTTCCCCTGACTAGATATGAATAATCACTACTGAAGAAAGGCCACAATCCAACAGATTTCGCGAGGAGGTCGAACTCGAAACTCCAGGAGTAAAAGTCAGCGCCATCAAAAGATATTGTTGTCTTGATTTGTGTGTTGCTCAAAAGATTTGGAGCTTCAAAAACAGCTCCAGTAAAGCCAATATTTTGCTGCGGAAACTGTTGATGTTGCGTCAGAAACTGCTGTTGCGTCAGAAACTGCTGTTGCGCTTGTTGTTGCTGTTGCAGAAATTGGAACTGTTGCTGTTGTGCAGGTGTAAACGCAAACGAAGAACTGGAGCTTGGAGCGGCAGCAGCTCTTGCATAACTGTAACCATCAAGACGCATGCCACTAAAAGTCGCTATTACTAATGCTGCTGCTTGTTGCGATGGTGCTTGTTACTGCGTTGCAGGTGCAGAGGACGAAGTTCTTGGTGGATGCACAGTAGGCAACCCTTGCTGCTGTTGAGGCATCCCAATTGAAGCATATGCAGGTGGAAATTTTCCAACTGCAGAATCACCTGCTTGGCCTATAAAAGCTGTAGGATTTGTAATACCCATGGGTCCTGTTGTTGAGGAACCAGTTGTTGGAGCTGAAAATGGTCAATTCATTTGCAGAATTGACGATAGTCTTAATTCCATATAGCTCCTATACATGTAATAAATTGTAAAACGGTGCAGAAGGCTAAGTGTAGAATCTGCAGACACAAGCACTTGAAGTAGAAAGTAATACTGGGAGTACCTCCAATAACAACCAGTACTGACAAGTTGTAACACCAGAATCAGTGTTACAGCCTTGTGATACTTCAAGACTTGAGAAAGGATCTTTGCTGGAATGGTAGACTAGTAAGACAGTGGAAGTTTTAGATTTTGTACCGTAATCCCCCGGATAGAAGACCCCCCCCCACCCCCCCCCCCCAAAGGGTAGGACCCTGGGTCCTTTAATCGACAAAAGGGGATTTTACGCAAAAATCGATTATAGGCCCCTCTGTCAAACATATATTGTATGGTTTCGTAGACTATAGGCCCCTCCCCCCTTGGAGAGTAGTTCTGCTTTTAAGCCATTGGTTTTTTGTACACGAAACAAACATTCAAAAACGGTGGATTTTACAGCTTTTGCCGAGTACGATTCCCCTGCTTCCGCCCGTGCACACATGCAAAATCTAGCTCTCTGACAGCTTAGACTAGGTTTCATTGCACGTGCGCACGCTAGCCAATGGCGAGCAGGCGTTACCGTTGAATCTGCGGACTCCAGCACACACAGAAACAGCTTTCCCATTGGACGATCGGTCAACAAACCTGGCAGTATCTTCGGCCAAACACGGAACTCACACACGCCAGTGATTTTCAATTGGGATCAGGAAACGTGTTGGGCTGAGAAATGCCCTTAAGATCTTTCCAGAGACTAAGTCCCAGTTGTAGAATGAGACTTGAGTAGTGCAGCGGAAGTTGAGTAGTTGAACCCTTGTACTAGTATATGAGGACAAGTGATTAATTATAGAAACAAGCATACAGCAATATATAGAAAATAAGAAAGCAGTTGTAGAATACAGATGCAGGAGCGGTTATCGAGTCGCACAGCGACTCGATTGTCGCTTCGGTTACCATCCGCGCTGTTGTAACGGTCAGTCGCAACCTCCAGTTGCGACTCCTTCGAGTCCCTTCGCGTTCTTTGTCCGCCCCCTCGTGTAACCTCCGTTGACTCGCATACCCGTTGCGATCTTCCTCGAGTGTAGTGTTACACTTCAGAAACGCTTAAGTCCTTTGAGATATTTCAAACACTCCCCTTCGTTTCTAGAGTGCTGACGTGTTCAGATCCGGTGACGTTTGTCTGCACGGTCAGCAGCTTGCAGTAATCGAATTTTGCCTTCGCCAATTTCTTCGTCAGATAGTCTGCGGCCATTTCTGTCGTCGGGCAGTAACTGAGTTGAAGTCTCCCCTTCGCGATTTCATCCTTGATGAAGAAGTACCGCAGGGCGATGTGCTTGGTTCGGTTGGCGAAGCCGTCCTTGTTCGCGATTTTGATCGCAGATTGGTTGTCGCAGAGGAGTGAGAAGGCGGGCAGGGTCGCGATCTTCGCTTCCTCGAGTAACTCCCGCAGGTAGAGTCCTTCCTTGGTCGCAGTACAAAGGGCGATATACTCTGCTTCAGCCGAGGATAGTGCGATTAACTCCTGCTTGCTCGACTGCCAGGAGATAGTTCCGATGGGTTCTAGTTGGTAGATGTAGCCCGTCCTAGATCGTCGATTTTCCCTATCTCCCGCATGGTCGGCGTCGACGTATCCGAGTAGTCGTACGGACGGTGTTGTCGCTTTGCTGTAGGTAAGCCCGATCGTCGGCGTGGAGACGAAGTAGAGTAGTGCCCGGTTGAGCTCCTCAAGATCTTCCTGTTCCGATTGCTTCAGATGCGCCGCCAGTTGACTCGCACTATAGGACAGGTCGGGTCGGCAGGTTACTGCTGCGAATAGTAGGCAGCCGAGCTTCTGTTGATACTCCTGGATTTGCTTCGCGGGGAGTTTTGCGGAGGTGTTGTTGTTGTTCCCGTAGTGGTAGGGGGTTGGGACAGTAGTCGGTGTTAAACCGAATTTCTTCACGACGGTGCCTGAGTACTTTCCAGCGTGTAGGTAGAACGCCGTGTCGTTTTCGTCGACATTCAGTCCTAGGTACTGGGTCACTTCGTCGGACACCGTGAGTGTTAAGTCTTCTTTCAGCTCCCGTTCGAACCAGGTGGCGATGTCGGTAGTGGAGCCGATGTAGAGCAGGTCGTCGACGTAGACGATGAGTAGGATATACTCTCTTCCCTTCTGTAGTCGGTACATTCCTTGGTCATGCGGCAGCTGTAGGAATCCGATTTTTGCGAGACGGCCGTGGAGATGCTGCTGCCAGAGCCGCGGGGCTTGCTTGATCCCGTATAAGGATTTTGTCAGTTGGCATACTTTCGTGGGGTCGTCGATGAATCCGTGGGGTTGTTCGACGAAAATCTCGGCGTCCACAGGTGCGTATAGGAACGCATTCGCGACGTCGATTTGGCGTAGTGGTAATGTCTTCGTGGCCGCGACGGCGAGTAGGATGCGTAATGAGGTGTGACGGGAGACTGGAGCGAAGGTTTCAGTGTAGTCGGTCCCGTATCGTTGATCGAAGCCTCGTACGACCCATCGAGCTTTGAATCGTTCGATGGAGCCGTCTGAGTTGGTCTTAATGCGGTACACCCATTTCCCCGAGAGGACGTTTTTCCCGTTGATGCTTGTTGCAGGTACCAGTTTCCATGTTTTCCGGTCTTGCAGAGCCTTTAACTCCTTTTCCATCGCTTCCTTCCATTTCGCCTTATATTCCCCCCCCAGAGCCTGCGACAGGGTCGAAGGCTCTCGCGGAGAAGGCGGCGGCGGATGCTGGACGGAGACCCAGAGGCCTAAAATCTGCAGTCCTGTGGGTGTGTGTCGAGGGGAATGTTCATTCCCGGAATAAGCTGCTTCGTCACCGTCTTCTGGGTCAGGTAAGAAGTTGGGACCGATGCGTTCTGAAACATTTGTGTCGACTGGGTGGGGTGTAATGTAACCTTGGTCAGCGAAGTGGTAAAAGGTGTCGAGGTTATTGCTATCGAGAGGATTGTCTTCGTCGAGTGGAACAGGTACGGAACAGAATGGGAGTGGTCCGGCAGCTTCCGAGGCTTCAGGTACGTCTTCTTCTGCCGCGTCAGCTTCGGCAGCACGGTCGGCGAAGGAACGGAGTTTGGAGAAGCCGTCGGTGGGGTCTTGTGTGTGGGCAATGTTGTCCAGGTAATGGTGCAGCGTCAGTCGCTCGTAGAAGATAACATTACGTGATGCCACGGTATTTTTGTCTTGTATGTCGAGAATTTTCCACGCGTGAAAATGTTTGGCGATGCCGAGGTGTAGTCCCCACCGAGCTCGTTGTGTGAAGCGTCCTGCTCGGGCTGTGTGGGGTCTGTACTGTACCATGCAGCCAAAAACTCGTAGTAATTTTGTGCTGCCCCTTTTTCTTGTCCACAACAGGTGCGGTGATGCGTTGTTGGGAAGCGATGACGAGGACAGCAGGTTGTGCAGGTGAACTGCATGTGTTATCGCGTCTGGCCACAGTGTGGTGGGCAGCCTCATTCCCAGAAGCAGTTTTCGCATCGTCGTCTGCAAGGTCCGGTTCATGCGTTCTGCGACCCCCTGCTGCTGGTGAGCATAGGGCAAAGACACCAGGCGTCTGATTCCTCTTTCCGCCAGATAGGTCCTGAAGCGTTGTGACTGGTATTCCAGTGCACCGTCTGACTGGAAGCTCTTGAGCTTGGTTCCTGATTCTCGTTCGGCGATGGGAAGCCATGTTGTGAAGGCGTCGAAAGCTTGATCGCGTGTCTTGAGATTGAAGTGCCAGACGTATCTGGTTGCTGCGTCGATGAACGTGATGACGTAGTTGAAGTCGGCTTCGGTGTCTTCTCGAGGCATGTTTAAAATATCGTTGTAGACTTTTTCCATCAGAGCGTAGGTAGGTGCGCTTGGGTTGTGATGAGATGGAAAAGGCTGATGGGGAAGATCTGCTTCGAGGCACGTGAAGCACCGTGCTCGTGGTCTTCGAAGTTCTTGGCCGCTCGTCGTTAGGAGGGCGTTGCATTCTAACACCTCTGCTTGGATTGTTTGTAGTATCGTGCTGTTTGCAGGGTGCCCGAGGCGTTGGTGCCAGATGTCGTCGGAAGCGCGATGACCCGGCGAGCGGTGGTATATGTCGGCGTTGGAGAAGAACGCGACGACTGTGGCGGGACTTCGACAAACTTCTCGTGTGATGGGCATAAGTTGGTCTGCTTCGGTTGGCGGTCCTCGGATCGCCGGTGGTGGGACTCGGCTGGGTCCTGCTGCTGCTACTGCAGGTGATGGTTTGGTTGGGATACTCGCGGGTACTTGTCTTTCTTGTCTGATGACTGCTAATGCTCGTGTTCTTTCTGCTGCAGGTATGGTGTTGGAGTGCCAGAAGCCGTCACTGTCGAATTCTAGATCAAGATCCGGCGGGTGTGTCCAGGCTGCGAATGATACGATGCCGTCGCTGTCGGCAGTACCGCGATCGGGGACGAAGTCCAACACGAAGACGCCGGATTTCAGGAGGGCACGACCGATGAAGAGGCCACCCTTTCCGTGCTATAGCCGAAACTCGTTGGAGTAGGAGCCGCACTCCAGGTGAATCTCCTTGGCCATTAGTTGGCTTACGCTTAGTAGGTTGTATCCCAGGTTGTCGACAATGAGGACTTTGTTGAGCTGAAGTATGACGTTTGTCTCCATGGATTGTAACTGAAACCACGCCTTGTCTGTTTGTCTTCAGATTTTCGTTGTTGGCGATGCTGATGACGACGTCGCGGTTGAGGCGTTTCTCCTGTTGCACGAATCCTCCTGAGGAGCACATGTGTTGCCCGCAGCAGCTGTCCAAGAACCAGGTGTTTCGCCCGGTGGGTTCGGCGTTGGCGACCGCAGCATATGTTGGATTGACTTGAAGGCCTTGTGAGCGCGGTGGCGGGAGCTCTTCTTCGTCTGGCGCGTAAGTGGGTGGTGAGCCGGGTGCGCAGTTGTCGATGTGTACCATGCAATTGATAATGTTTGGTGTCTGTTGTGCAGATGTTGAAGAGCGTCTTGGGGGACTTGCTTGAGTGGAAGCGACTTGTGGGTCTGCTGGACGGTAAACGCGAGGGCGGTTGTAGTTGACCTTGGAGTGCCTGGAAGTCTGGCAGTTCTGGCAGAACGGCGGCACGAAGGTAAATCCCCTGTTGTCGCGTTCTTGTTTGCCGCGTCGATTGTAGGTGTTGTCGTTTCTTCGTTGAGTGTAGAAGACTAACTGCTGCTGCTTCCTTGGTTGTCTTTCTTCGAACAGGTCCATCTCCTGTTGTTCAGCGTGAAGCTCGGCGCAGAGGTGCATCTCCGAAATCCTTCCGTGGGCGCGAAGAAGCGATCGTGTGGTTCTCCATTCTGGCCCGAGCCCGGCGAGGACAAGTGTCACGAAGCTTTCTTCAGTGATTGTTCCTCCGCACCGAAGCAGGCGGTCGCGGAGGGTCTGGCAGCGGCTCATATACTGCATCGCCTTTTCCCCGGTCTTCATTTGTATTGTTGTCAGTTGTTGCATGAGTCTGCTTTGTGTCACGCTGTCGTTTGCTTGGTAGAGGCACTTGAGATGGTGCCATGCAAGCTCCGCGGAGTTTCCATAGCTCCTGTATGTTCTGATGCTCTGCTGTTCTTGTGGTGACAGGTTTCTCAGGAGAACCGTATACGCCAGCAGCGACTGATACGTGAAGATTTCTTGTTCCTTTCCAGTGCCGTTGCTTGGGAATGGCAGGGACCCGTTGAAGTATCCCAGAAGGTGCGCAGCCTCCATCAGCAGCTCGAACTCGAAGCTCCAGGTAAAGAAGTCGTGTCCGTTGAACGGTGAGGATGTCTGCAGTTTAATCACGTGTGAAAACTGCGCCTGGAGACTTAAGATTTCGTTTGGTGTTTGTTGTGATGCAGCTGCTGTTGGTTGGGCACGGGGCGGCATGAACTCGAACGTCCCCGGTGAAGAGTGATAAGGCGCAAAGGTAGGCGCTTGATTGTGTCGCCCAAACGATGAGTTGTCGAGGCTCATCGGCGCTAATCCCATGTTTCCTCCATTGCTCTGTGTTGAATGCGCAGATGTCCTTGTCTGCTGCTGCTGGTCGAAGTGCGACATGAAGCTGAAGAACCTTTCCATAAGCTTGGGGTCCACGCTTGAAGAGGGAGATGGAGTCACCATCTCTGGTACTCTTCCCGTTGTTTCTTGAGCAGTCCCGGTCTCTGTCTGCGGTCCTGAAGTGTGCAGACCAGAGTTGCCGTGTTGAGTTTCTTGGCCGCTGGGTGAGCCCGTAGAGACTTTCTTGCCCTTGCTGTCCATGTCTTGTGATCAATGAAGTCGTTGAATTGAGTTGAGTTGCAGGTTGATGGAGCGCAGTTGCTGGGAGTTTGGTCTCTAACCAGCTCTCATACCATATTGGGCTGAGAAAAAGCCCTTAGGATCCTTTCAGAGACTAAGTCCCAGCTGTGAAGACTTGAGACTTTGAGTAGTGCAGCGGAAGTTGAGACGGTTGAACCCTTGTACTAGTATGTGAGAACAAGTGATTGATTAAAGAAACAAGCATACAGCAATATATAGAAGATAAGAAAGCAGTTGTAGAATACAGTTACAGGAACGGTTTATCGAGTCGCACAGCGACTCGATTGCCGCTTCGGTTACCATCCGTGATGTTGTAACGGTCAGTCGTAACCTCCAGTTGCGACCTTTCGAGTCTTTTCGTATTCTTTGTCCGCCCCCTCGTGCAACCTCCGTTGACTCGCGTGCTCCCCTGTAGTCTTCCTCGAGTACAGTGTTATACTTCAGAAACGCTTAAGTCCTTTGAGATATTTCCAACACTCCCCTTCGTTTCTGGAGTGCTGGCATGTTTAGATCCGGTGACGTTTGTTTGCCCGGTCAGGAGCATGTAGTAGTCGAATTTTGCTTTCGCCAATTTCTTCGTCAGATAATCTGCGGCCATTTCTGTCGTCGAGCAGTAACTGAGTTGAAGTCTCCCCTTCGCGATTTCATCCTTGACGAAGAAGTACCGCAGGGCGATGTGCTTGGTTCGGTTGGCGAAGCCGTCCTTGTTCGCGATTTCGATCGCAGATTGGTTGTCGCAGAGGAGTGAGAAGGCGGGCAGGGTCGCGATCTTCGCTTCCTCGAGTAACTCCCGCAGGTAGAGTCCTTCCTTGGTCGCAGTACAAAGGGCGATATACTCTGCTTCAGCCGAGGATAGTGCGATTAACTCCTGCTTGCTCGACTGCCAGGAGATAGTTCCGATGGGTTCTAGTCGGTAGATGTAGCCCGTCCTAGATCGTCGATTTTCCCTATCTCCCGCGTGGTCGGCGTCGACGTATCCGAGTAGTCGTACGGACGGTGTTGTCGCTTTGCTGTAGGTAAGCCCGATCGTCGGCGTGGAGACGAAGTAGAGTAGTGCCCGGTTGAGCTCCTCAAGATCTTCCTGTTCCGATTGCTTCAGATGCGCCGCCAGTTGACTCGCACTATAGGACAGGTCGGGTCGGCAGGTTACTGCTGCGAATAGTAGGCAGCCGAGCTTCTGTTGATACTCCTGGATTTGCTTCGCGGGGAGTTTTGCGGAGGTGTTGTTGTTGTTCCCGTAGTGGTAGGGGGTTGGGACAGTAGTCGGTGTTAAACCGAATTTCTTCACGACGGTGCCTGAGTACTTTCCAGCGTGTAGGTAGAACGCCGTGTCGTTTTCGTCGACATTCAGTCCTAGGTACTGGGTCACTTCGTCGGACACCGTGAGTGTTAAGTCTTCTTTCAGCTCCCGTTCGAACCAGGTGGCGATGTCGGTAGTGGAGCCGATGTAGAGCAGGTCGTCGACGTAGACGATGAGTAGGATATACTCTCTTCCCTTCTGCAGTCGGTACATTCCTTGGCCATGCGGCAGCTGTAGGAATCCGATTTTTGCGAGACGGCCGTGGAGATGCTGCTGCCAGAGCCGCGGGGCTTGCTTGATCCCGTATAAGGATTTTGTCAGTTGGCATACTTTCGTGGGGTCGTCGATGAATCCGTGGGGTTGTTCGACGAAAATCTCGGCGTCCACAGGTGCGTATAGGAACGCATTCGCGACGTCGATTTGGCGTAGTGGTAATGTCTTCGTGGCCGCGACGGCGAGTAGGATGCGTAATGAGGTGTGACGGGAGACTGGAGCGAAGGTTTCAGTGTAGTCGGTCCCGTATCGTTGATCGAAGCCTCGTACGACCCATCGAGCTTTAAATCGTTCGATGGAGCCGTCTGAGTTGGTCTTAATGCGGTACACCCATTTCCCCGAGAGGACGTTTTTCCCGTTGATGCTTGTTGCAGGTACCAGTTTCCATGTTTTCCGGTCTTGCAGAGCCTTTAACTCCTTTTCCATCGCTTCCTTCCATTTCGCCTTATATTCCCCCCCCAGAGCCTGCGACAGGGTCGAAGGCTCTCGCGGAGAAGGCGGCGGCGGATGCTGGACGGAGACCCAGAGGCCTAAAATCTGCAGTCCTGTGGGTGTGTGTCGAGGGGAATTTTCATTCCCGGAATAAGCTGCTTCGTCACCGTCTTCTGGGTCAGGTAAGAAGTTGGGACCGATGCGTTCTGAAACATTTGTGTCGACTGGGTGGGGTGTAATGTAACCTTGGTCAGCGAAGTGGTAAAAGGTGTCGAGGTTGTTGCTATCGAGAGGATTGTCTTCGTCGAGTGGAACAGGTACGGAACAGAATGGGAGTGGTCCGGCAGCTTCCGAGGCTTCAGGTACGTCTTCTTCTGCCGCGTCAGCTTCGGCAGCACGGTCGGCGAAGGAACGGAGTTTGGAGAAGCCGTCGGTGGGGTCTTGTGTGTGGGCAATGTTGTCCAGGTAATGGTGCAGCGTCAGTCGCTCGTAGAAGATAACATTACGTGATGCCACGGTATTTTTGTCTTGTATGTCGAGAATTTTCCACGCGTGAAAATGTTTGGCGATGCCGAGGTGTAGTCCCCACCGAGCTCGTTGTGTGAAGCGTCCTGCTCGGGCTGTGTGGGGTCTGTACTGTACCATGCAGCCAAAAACTCGTAGTAATTTTGTGCTGCCCCTTTTTCTTGTCCACAACAGGTGCGGTGATGCGTTGTTGGGAAGCGATGACGAGGACAGCAGGTTGTGCAGGTGAACTGCATGTGTTATCGCGTCTGGCCACAGTGTGGTGGGCAGCCTCATTCCCAGAAGCAGTTTTCGCATCGTCGTCTGCAAGGTCCGGTTCATGCGTTCTGCGACCCCCTGCTGCTGGTGAGCATAGGGCAGAGACACCAGGCGTCTGATTCCTCTTTCCGCCAGATATGTCCTGAAGCGTTGTGACTGGTATTCCAGTGCACCGTCTGACTGGAAGCTCTTGAGCTTGGTTCCTGATTCTCGTTCGGCGATGGGAAGCCACGTTGTGAAGGCGTCGAAAGCTTGATCACGCGTCTTGAGATTGAAGTGCCAGACGTATCTGGTTGCTGCGTCGATGAACGTGATGACGTAGTTGAAGTCGGCTTCGGTGTCTTCTCGAGGCATGTTTAAAATATCGTTGTAGACTTTTTCCATCAGAGCGTAGGTAGGTGCGCTTGGGTTGTGATGAGATGGAAAAGGCTGATGGGGAAGATCTGCTTCGGGGCACGTGAAGCACCGTGCTCGTGGTCTTCGAAGTTCTTGGCCGCTCGTCGTTAGGAGGGCGTTGCGTTCTAACACCTCTGCTTGGATTGTTTGTAGTATCGTGCTGTTTGCAGGGTGCCCGAGGCGTTGGTGCCAGATGTCGTCGGAAGCGCGATGACCGGCGAGCGGTGGTATATGTCGGCGTTGGAGAAGAACGCGACGACTGTGGCGGGACTTCGACAACTTCTCGTGTGATGGGCATAAGTTGGTCTGCTTCGGTTGGCGGTCCTCGGTCGCCGGTGGTGGACTCGGCTGGGTCCTGCTGCGCTACTGCAGGTGATGGTTTGGTTGGGATACTGCGGGTACTTGTCTTTCTTGTCTGATGACTGCTAATGCTCGTGTTCTTCTGCTGCAGGTATGGTGTTGGAGTGCCAGAAGCCGTCACTGTCGAATTCTAGATCAAGATCCGGCGGGTGTGTCCAGGCGCGAATGATACGATACCGTCGCTGTCGGCAGTACCGCGGTCGGGGACGAAGTCCAACACGAAGACGCCGGATTTCAGGAGGGCACGACCGATGAAGAGGCCACCCTTCCCGTGCTATAGCCGAAACTCGTTGGAGTAGGAGCCGCACTCCAGGTGAATCCCTTGGCCATTAGTTGGCTTACGCTTAGTAGGTTGTATCCCAGATTGTCGACAATGAGGACTTTGTTGAGCTGAAGTATGACGTTTGTCTCCATGGATTGTAACTGAACCACGCCTTGTCTGTTTGTCTTCAGATTTTCGTTGTTGGCGACGGTGATGACGACGTCGCGGTTGAGGCGTTTCTCCTGTTGCACGAAGCGTCCCGAGGAGCACATGTGTTGACCGCAGCAGCTGTCCAAGAACCAGGTGTTTCGCCCGGTGGGTTCGGCGTTGGCGACCGCAGCATATGTTGGATTGACTTGAAGGCCTTGTGAGCGCGGT
Organism: Closterium sp. NIES-67; assembly: GCA_027943415.1. Lineage (NCBI taxonomy): Eukaryota > Viridiplantae > Streptophyta > Zygnematophyceae > Desmidiales > Closteriaceae > Closterium > Closterium sp. NIES-67. Next base: position 728,079 of record BQMB01001982.1, read on the forward strand.
GGCGGCAGCTCTTCTTCGTCTGGCGCGTAGGTGGGTGGTGATCCGGGTGCGCAGTTGTCGATGTGTACCATGCAATTGATGATGTTTGGTGTTTGTTGTGCAGATGTTGAAGAGCGCCTTGGGGGACTTGCTTGAGTGGAAGCGACTTGTGGGTCTGCTGGACGGTAAACGCGAGGGCGGTTGCAGTTGACCTTGGAGTGCCCGGAAGTCTGGCAGTTGTGGCAGAACGGCGGCACGAAGGTAAGTCCCCTGTTGTCGCGTTCTTGCTTGCCGCGTCGATTGTAGGTGTTGTCGTTTCTTCGTTGAGTGTAGAAGACTAACTGCTGTTGCTTTCTTGGTTGTCTTTCCTCGAACAGATCCATCTCCTGTTGTTCAGCGTGAAGCTCGGCGCAGAGGTGCATCTCCGAAATTCTTCCGTGGGCTCGAAGAAGTGATCGTGTGGTTCTCCATTCTGGCCCGAGCCCGGCGAGGACAAGTGTCACGAAGCTTTCTTCAGTGATCGTTCCTCCGCACCGAAGCAGGCGGTCGCGGAGGGTCTGGCAGCGACTCATATACTGCATCGCCTTTTCCCCGGTCTTCATCTGTATTGTTGTCAGCTGTTGCATGAGTCTGCTTTGTGTCACGCTGTCGTTTGCTTGATAGAGGCACTTGAGATGGTGCCATGCGAGTTCCGCGGAGTTTCCATAACTTCGATACGTTCTGATGCTCTGCTGCTCTTGTGGTGACAGGTTTCTCAGGAGTACCGTATACGCCAGCAGCGACTGATACGTGAAGATTTCTTGTTCCTTCCCAGTGCCGTTGCTTGGGAATGGCAGGGACCCGTTGAAGTATCCCAGAAGATGCGCGGCCTCCATCAGCAGCTCGAACTCGAAGCTCCAGGTAAAGAAGTCGTGTCCGTTGAACGGTGAGGATGTCTGAAGTTTAATTACGTGTGAGAACTGTGCCTGAAGACTTAAGATTTCGTTCGGTGTTTGTTGTGATGCAGCTGCTGTTGGCTGGGCACGGGGCGGCATGAACTCGAACGTCCCCGGTGAAGAGTGATAAGGTGCAAAGTAGGTGCTTGATTGTGTCGCCCGAAGGATGAGTTGTCGAGGCTCATCGGCGCTAATCCCATATTCCCTCCATTGCTCTGTGTTGAGTGCGCAGGTGTCCTTGTCTGCTGCTGCTGGTCGAAGTGTGACATGAAGCTGAAGAATCTCTCCATGAGATTCGGGTCCACACTTGAAGAGGGAGACGGAGTCACCATCTCCGGTGCTCTTCCCGTTGTTTCTTGAGCAGTCCCGGTCTCTGTCTGCAGTCCTGAGGTGTGCAGACCAGAGTTGCCGTGTTGAGTTTCTTGGGCGCTGGGTGAGCCCGTAGAGACTTTCTTGCCCTTGCTGTCCATGTCTTGTAATCAATGAAGTCGTTGAATTGAGTTGAGTTGCAGGTTGTTGATGGAGCGTAGTTGCTGGGAGTTTGGTCTCTGACCAGCTCTCATACCATGTTGGGCCAAAGAAAGCCCTTAGGATCTTTTGCAGAGACTAAGTCCCAGCTTGTAGAGACTTGAGACTTGGAGTAGTGCAGCGGAAGTTGAGGCAGTTGAACCCTTGTACTAGTATGTGAGAACAAGTGATTGATTAAGGAAACAAGCATACAGCAATATATAGAAGATAAGAAAGCAGTTGTAGAGTACAGTTACAGGAACGGTTTATCGAGTCGCACAGCGACTCGATTGCTACTTCGGTTACCATCCATGATGCTGTAACGGTCAGTCGCAACCTCCAGTTGCGACCTTTCGCATTCTTTGTCCGCCCCCTCGTGTAACCTCCGTTGACTCGCGTGCTCCCTGTAGTCTTCCTCGAGTGTAGTGTTACACTTCAGAAACGCTTAAGTTCTTTGAGATATTTCCAACACTCCCCTTCGTTTCTGGAGTGCTGTTATGTTCGGATCTGGTGACGTTTGTCTGTCCGGTCAGCAGCATGCAGTGGTCGAATTTTGTCTTCGCCAATTTCTTCGTCAAATAGTCTGCGGCCATTTCTGTCGTCGGGCAGTAACTGAGTTGAAGTCTCCCCTTCGCGATTTCATCCTTGACGAAGAAGTACCGTAGGGCGATGTGCTTGGTTCGGTTGGCGAAGCCATCCTTGTTCGCGATTTTGATCGCGGATTGGTTGTCGCAGAGGAGTGAGAAGGCGGGTAGGGTCGCGATCTTCGCTTCCTCGAGTAACTCCCGTAGGTAGAGTCCTTCCTTGGTCGCAGTACAAAGGGCGATATACTCTGCTTCAGCCGAGGATAGTGCGATTAACTCCTGCTTGCTCGACTGCCAGGAGATAGTTCCGATGGGCTCTAGTCGGTAGATGTAGCCCGTCCTGGATCGTCGATTTTCCTTATCTCCCGCGTGGTCGGCGTCGACGTATCCGAGTAGTCGTACGGACGGTGTTGTTGCTTTGCTGTAGGTAAGCCCGATCGTCGGCGTGGAGACGAAGTAGAGTAGTGCCCGGTTGAGCTCCTCGAGATCTTCCTGTTCCGGTTGCTTCAGATGTGTCGCCAGTTGACTTGCACTGTAGGACAGGTCGGGTCGGCAGGTTACTGCTGCGAATAGTAGGCAGCCGAGCTTCTGTTGATACTCCTGGATTTGCTTCGCGGGGAGTTTTGCGGAGGCGCTGTTGTTATTTCCGTAGCGGTAGGGGGTCGGGATCGTAGTCGGCGTCAGTCCGAATTTCTTCGCGATAGTGCCTGCGTACTTTCCAGCGTGTAGGTAGAACGCCGAGTTGTCTTCGACGACATTCAGTCCTAGGTACTGGGTCACTTCGTCGGACACCGTGAGTGTTAAGTCTTCTTTCAGCTCCCCTTCGAACCAGGTAGCGATGTCGGTAGTGGAGCCGATGTAGAGCAGGTCGTCGACGTAGACGATGAGTAGGACATACTCTCTTCCCTTCTGTAGTCGGTACATCCCTTGGTCATGCGGCAGTTGTAGGAATCCGATTTTTGCGAGACGGCCGTGAAGGTGCTGCTGCCAGAGCCGTGGGGCTTGCTTGATCCCGTATAGGGATTTCGTCAGTCGGCATACTTTCGTGGGGTCGTCGATGAATCCGTGGGGTTGTTCGACGAAAATCTCAGCGTCCACAGGTGCGTATAGGAACGCATTGGCGACGTCGATTTGGCGTAGTGGTAGTGTCTTCGTGGCCGCGACGGCGAGTAGGATGCGTAATGAGGTGTGACGGGAGACTGGAGCGAAGGTTTCTGTGTAGTCGGTCCCGTATCGTTGGTCGAAGCCTCGTACGACCCATCGAGCTTTGAATCGTTCGATGGAGCCGTCTGAGTTGGTCTTGATGCGGTACACCCATTTCCCTGAGAGGACGTTTTTTCCGTTGATGCTTGTTGCAGGTACCAGTTTCCATGTTTTCCGGTCTTGCAGAGCCTTTAACTCATTTTCCATCGCTTCCTTCCATTTCGCCTTATGTTCCCCCCCCAGAGCCTGCGACAATGTCGAAGGCTCTCGCGGAGAAGGCGGCGGCGGATGCTGGACGGAGACCCAGAGGCCTAGAATCTGCAGTCCCGTGGGTGTGTGTCGAGGGGAATTTTCATTCCCGGAATAAGCTGCTTCGTCACCGTCTTCTGGGTCAGGTAAGAAGTTGGGACCGATGCGTTCTGAAACATTTGTGTCGACTGGGTGGGGTGTAATGTAACCTTGGTCAGCGAAGTGGTAAAAGGTGTCGAGGTTGTTGCTATCGAGAGGATTGTCTTCGTCGAGTGGAACAGGTACGGAACAGAATGGGAGTGGTCCGGCAGCTTCCGAGGCTTCAGGTACGTCTTCTTCTGCTGCGTCAGCTTCGGCAGCACGGTCGGCGAAGGAACGAAGTCCCGAGAAGCCGTCGGTGGGGTCTTGTGTGTTGGCAATGTTGTCCAGGTAATGCTGCAGCGTCAGTCGCTCGTAGAAGATAACATCACGTGATGCCACGGTATTTTTGTCTTGTATGTCGAGAATTTTCCACGCGTGAAAATGTTTTGCGATGCCGAGGTGTAGTCCCCACCGAGCTCGTTGTGTGAAGCGTCCTGCTCGGGCTGTGTGGGGTCTGTACTGTACCATGCAGCCAAAAACTCTGAGTAATTTTGTGCTGCCCCTTTTTCTTGTCCACAACAGGTGCGGTGATGCGTTGTTGGGAAGTGATGACGAGGACAGCAGGTTGTGCAGGTGAACAGCATGTGTCATCGCGTCGGACCACATTGTGGTTGGCAGTCTCATCCCCTGAAGCAGTTTTCGCATTGTCGTCTGCAAGGTCCGATTCATGCGTTCTGCGACCCCCTGCTGTTGGTGAGCATAGGGCAGGGACACCAGGCGTCTGATTCCTCTTTCCGCCAGATAGGTCCTGAAGCGTTGTGACTGGTATTCCAGTGCACCGTCTGACTGGAAGCTCTTGAGTTTGAGTCCTGATTCTCGTTCGGCGATGGGAAGCCATGTTGTGAAGGCTTCGAAGGCTTGATCGCGCGTCTTGAGATTGAAGTGCCAGACATATCTTGTTGCGGCGTCGATGAACGTGATGACGTAGTTGAAGTCGGCTTCGGTGTCGTCTCGAGGCATGTTTAAAATATCGCTGTAGACCTTTTCCATCGGAGCGTAAGTAGGTGCGCTTGGGTTGTGATGGGATGGGAAAGGTTGATGAGGAAGATCTGCTTCGGGGCATGTGAAGCACCGTGCGCGTGGTCGTCGAAGTTCTTGGCCGCTCGTCGTCAGAAGGGCGTTGCGTTCTAACACATCTGCTTGGATTGTTTGAAGTATCGTGCTGTTTGCAGGATGTCCGAGACGTTGGTGCCAGATGTCGTCGGGAGCGCGGTGACCAGGCGAGCGGTGGTAGATGTCGGCGTTGGAGAAGAACGCGACGACTGAGGCGGGACTTCGACAAGCTTCTCGTGTGGCGGGCATAAGTTGGTCTGCTTCGGTTGGTGGTCCTCGTGTCGCTGGTGGTGGTACTCGGCTGGGTCCTGCTGCCGATACTGCAGGTGATGGTTTTGTTAGGACACGTGCGGGTACTTGTCTTTCTTGTCTGATAACTGCTAATGCTCGTGTTCTCTCTGCTGCAGGTATGGTGTTGGAGTGCCAGAAGCCGTCACTGTCGAAGTCGGGATCAAGATCCGGCGGGTGAGTCCAGGCGGCGAATGATACGATACCGTCGCTGTCGGCAGTACCGCGGTCGGGGACGAAGTCCAACACGAAGACGCCGGACTTCAGGAGGGCACGACCGATGAAGAGGCCGCCCTTCCCGTGGTAAAGTCGAAACTCGTTGGAGTAGGAGTCGCACTCCAGGTGAATCCCCTTGGCCATTAGTTGGCTTACGCTTAGTAGGTTGTATCCCAGATTGTCGACAATGAGCACTTTGTTGAGCTGAAGTATGACGTTTGTCTCCATCGATTGTAACTGAACCACGCCTTGTCTGTTTGTCTTCAGGTTTTCGTTGTTGGCGACGGTGATGACGACGTCGCGGTTGAGGCGTTTCTCCTGTTGCACGAAGCGTCCCGAGGAGCACATGTGTTGACCGCAGCAGCTGTCCAAGAACCAGGTGTTTCGCCCGGTGGGTTCGGCGTTGGCGACCGCAGCATATGTTGGATTGACTTGAAGGCCTTGTGAGCGCGGTGGCGGCAGCTCTTCTTCGTCTGGCGCGTAGGTGGGTGGTGATCCGGGTGCGCAGTTGTCGATGTGTACCATGCAATTGATGATGTTTGGTGTTTGTTGTGCAGATGTTGAAGAGCGCCTTGGGGGACTTGCTTGAGTGGAAGCGACTTGTGGGTCTGCTGGACGGTAAACGCGAGGGCGGTTGCAGTTGACCTTGGAGTGCCCGGAAGTCTGGCAGTTGTGGCAGAACGGCGGCACGAAGGTAAGTCCCCTGTTGTCGCGTTCTTGCTTGCCGCGTCGATTGTAGGTGTTGTCGTTTCTTCGTTGAGTGTAGAAGACTAACTGCTGTTGCTTTCTTGGTTGTCTTTCCTCGAACAGATCCATCTCCTGTTGTTCAGCGTGAAGCTCGGCGCAGAGGTGCATCTCCGAAATTCTTCCGTGGGCTCGAAGAAGTGATCGTGTGGTTCTCCATTCTGGCCCGAGCCCGGCGAGGACAAGTGTCACGAAGCTTTCTTCAGTGATCGTTCCTCCGCACCGAAGCAGGCGGTCGCGGAGGGTCTGGCAGCGACTCATATACTGCATCGCCTTTTCCCCGGTCTTCATCTGTATTGTTGTCAGCTGTTGCATGAGTCTGCTTTGTGTCACGCTGTCGTTTGCTTGATAGAGGCACTTGAGATGATGCCATGCGAGTTCCGCGGAGTTTCCATAACTTCGATACGTTCTGATGCTCTGCTGCTCTTGTGGTGACAGGTTTCTCAGGAGTACCGTATACGCCAGCAGCGACTGATACGTGAAGATTTCTTGTTCCTTCCCAGTGCCGTTGCTTGGGAATGGCAGGGACCCGTTGAAGTATCCCAGAAGATGCGCGGCCTCCATCAGCAGCTCGAACTCGAAGCTCCAGGTAAAGAAGTCGTGTCCGTTGAACGGTGAGGATGTCTGAAGTTTAATTACGTGTGAGAACTGTGCCTGAAGACTTAAGATTTCGTTCGGTGTTTGTTGTGATGCAGCTGCTGTTGGCTGGGCACGGGGCGGCATGAACTCGAACGTCCCCGGTGAAGAGTGATAAGGTGCAAAAGTAGGTGCTTGATTGTGTCGCCCGAAGGATGAGTTGTCGAGGCTCATCGGCGCTAATCCCATATTCCCTCCATTGCTCTGTGTTGAGTGCGCAGGTGTCCTTGTCTGCTGCTGCTGGTCGAAGTGTGACATGAAGCTGAAGAATCTCTCCATGAGATTCGGGTCCACACTTGAAGAGGGAGACGGAGTCACCATCTCCGGTGCTCTTCCCGTTGTTTCTTGAGCAGTCCCGGTCTCTGTCTGCAGTCCTGAGGTGTGCAGACCAGAGTTGCCGTGTTGAGTTTCTTGGGCGCTGGGTGAGCCCGTAGAGACTTTCTTGCCCTTGCTGTCCATGTCTTGTAATCAATGAAGTCGTTGAATTGAGTTGAGTTGCAGGTTGTTGATGGAGCGTAGTTGCTGGGAGTTTGGTCTCTGACCAGCTCTCATACCATGTTGGGCCAAAGAAAGCCCTTAGGATCTTTTGCAGAGACTAAGTCCCAGCTTGTAGAGACTTGAGACTTGGAGTAGTGCAGCGGAAGTTGAGGCAGTTGAACCCTTGTACTAGTATGTGAGAACAAGTGATTGATTAAGGAAACAAGCATACAGCAATATATAGAAGATAAGAAAGCAGTTGTAGAGTACAGTTACAGGAACGGTTTATCGAGTCGCACAGCGACTCGATTGCTACTTCGGTTACCATCCATGATGCTGTAACGGTCAGTCGCAACCTCCAGTTGCGACCTTTCGCATTCTTTGTCCGCCCCCTCGTGTAACCTCCGTTGACTCGCGTGCTCCCTTGTAGTCTTCCTCGAGTGTAGTGTTACACTTCAGAAACGCTTAAGTTCTTTGAGATATTTCCAACACTCCCCTTCGTTTCTGGAGTGCTGTTATGTTCGGATCTGGTGACGTTTGTCTGTCCGGTCAGCAGCATGCAGTGGTCGAATTTTGTCTTCGCCAATTTCTTCGTCAAATAGTCTGCGGCCATTTCTGTCGTCGGGCAGTAACTGAGTTGAAGTCTCCCCTTCGCGATTTCATCCTTGACGAAGAAGTACCGTAGGGCGATGTGCTTGGTTCGGTTGGCGAAGCCATCCTTGTTCGCGATTTTGATCGCGGATTGGTTGTCGCAGAGGAGTGAGAAGGCGGGTAGGGTCGCGATCTTCGCTTCCTCGAGTAACTCCCGTAGGTAGAGTCCTTCCTTGGTCGCAGTACAAAGGGCGATATACTCTGCTTCAGCCGAGGATAGTGCGATTAACTCCTGCTTGCTCGACTGCCAGGAGATAGTTCCGATGGGCTCTAGTCGGTAGATGTAGCCCGTCCTGGATCGTCGATTTTCCTTATCTCCCGCGTGGTCGGCGTCGACGTATCCGAGTAGTCGTACGGACGGTGTTGTTGCTTTGCTGTAGGTAAGCCCGATCGTCGGCGTGGAGACGAAGTAGAGTAGTGCCCGGTTGAGCTCCTCGAGATCTTCCTGTTCCGGTTGCTTCAGATGTGTCGCCAGTTGACTTGCACTGTAGGACAGGTCGGGTCGGCAGGTTACTGCTGCGAATAGTAGGCAGCCGAGCTTCTGTTGATACTCCTGGATTTGCTTCGCGGGGAGTTTTGCGGAGGCGCTGTTGTTATTTCCGTAGCGGTAGGGGGTCGGGATCGTAGTCGGCGTCAGTCCGAATTTCTTCGCGATAGTGCCTGCGTACTTTCCAGCGTGTAGGTAGAACGCCGAGTTGTCTTCGACGAAATTCAGTCCTAGGTACTGGGTCACTTCGTCGGACACCGTGAGTGTTAAGTCTTCTTTCAGCTCCCCTTCGAACCAGGTAGCGATGTCGGTAGTGGAGCCGATGTAGAGCAGGTCGTCGACGTAGACGATGAGTAGGACATACTCTCTTCCCTTCTGTAGTCGATACATCCCTTGGTCATGCGGCAGTTGTAGGAATCCGATTTTTGCGAGACGGCCGTGAAGGTGCTGCTGCCAGAGCCGTGGGGCTTGCTTGATCCCGTATAGGGATTTCGTCAGTCGGCATACTTTCGTGGGGTCGTCGATGAATCCGTGGGTTGTTCGACGAAAATCTCAGCGTCCACAGGTGCGTATAGGAACGCATTGGCGACGTCGATTTGGCGTAGTGGTAGTGTCTTCGTGGCCGCGACGGCGAGTAGGATGCGTAATGAGGTGTGACGGGAGACTGGAGCGAAGGTTTCTGTGTAGTCGGTCCCGTATCGTTGGTCGAAGCCTCGTACGACCCATCGAGCTTTGAATCGTTCGATGGAGCCGTCTGAGTTGGTCTTGATGCGGTACACCCATTTCCCTGAGAGGACGTTTTTTCCGTTGATGCTTGTTGCAGGTACCAGTTTCCATGTTTTCCGGTCTTGCAGAGCCTTTAACTCATTTTCCATCGCTTCCTTCCATTTCGCCTTATGTTCCCCCCCCAGAGCCTGCGACAATGTCGAAGGCTCTCGCGGAGAAGGCGGCGGCGGATGCTGGACGGAGACCCAGAGGCCTAGAATCTGCAGTCCCGTGGGTGTGTGTCGAGGGGAATTTTCATTCCCGGAATAAGCTGCTTCGTCACCGTCTTCTGGGTCAGGTAAGAAGTTGGGACCGATGCGTTCTGAAACATTTGTGTCGACTGGGTGGGGTGTAATGTAACCTTGGTCAGCGAAGTGGTAAAAGGTGTCGAGGTTGTTGCTATCGAGAGGATTGTCTTCGTCGAGTGGAACAGTACGGAACAGAATGGGAGTGGTCCGGCAGCTTCCGAGGCTTCAGGTACGTCTTCTTCTGCTGCGTCAGCTTCGGCAGCACGGTCGGCGAAGGAACGAAGTCCCGAGAAGCCGTCGGTGGGTCTTGTGTGTTGGCAATGTTGTCCAGGTAATGCTGCAGCGTCAGTCGCTCGTAGAAGATAACATCACGTGATGCCACGGTATTTTTGTCTTGTATGTCGAGAATTTTCCACGCGTGAAAATGTTTTGCGATGCCGAGGTGTAGTCCCCACCGAGCTCGTTGTGTGAAGCGTCCTGCTCGGGCTGTGTGGGGTCTGTACTGTACCATGCAGCCAAAAACTCTGAGTAATTTTGTGCTGCCCCTTTTCTTGTCCACAACAGGTGCGGTGATGCGTTGTTGGGAAGTGATGACGAGGACAGCAGGTTGTGCAGGTGAACAGCATGTGTCATCGCGTCGGACCACATTGTGGTTGGCAGTCTCATCCCCTGAAGCAGTTTTCGCATTGTCGTCTGCAAGGTCCGATTCATGCGTTCTGCGACCCCCTGCTGTTGGTGAGCATAGGGCAGGGACACCAGGCGTCTGATTCCTCTTTCCGCCAGATAGGTCCTGAAGCGTTGTGACTGGTATTCCAGTGCACCGTCTGACTGGAAGCTCTTGAGTTGGTCCTGATTCTCGTTCGGCGATGGGAAGCCATGTTGTGAAGGCTTCGAAGGCTTGATCGGCGTCTTGAGATTGAAGTGCCAGACATATCTTGTTGCGGCGTCGATGAACGTGATGACGTAGTTGAAGTCGGCTTCGGTGTCGTCTCGAGCATGTTTAAAATATCGCTGTAGACCTTTTCCATCGAGCGTAAGTAGGTGCGCTTGGGTTGTGATGGGATGGGAAAGTTGATGAGGAAGATCTGCTTCGGGCACGTGAAGCACCGTGCTCGTGGTCTTCGAAGTTCTTGGCCGCTCGTCGTTAGGAGGGCGTTGCGTTCTAACACCTCTGCTTGGATTGTTTGTAGTATCGTGCTGTTTGCAGGGTGCCCGAGGCGTTGGTGCCAGATGTCGTCGGAAGCGCGATGACCCGGCGAGCGGTGGTATATGTCGGCGTTGGAGAAGAACGCGACGACTGTGGCGGGACTTCGACAAACTTCTCGTGTGATGGGCATAAGTTGGTCTGCTTCGGTTGGCGGTCCTCGGATCGCCGGTGGTGGGACTCGGCTGGGTCCTGCTGCTGCTACTGCAGGTGATGGTTTGGTTGGGATACTCGCGGGTACTTGTCTTTCTTGTCTGATGACTGCTAATGCTCGTGTTCTTTCTGCTGCAGGTATGGTGTTGGAGTGCCAGAAGCCGTCACTGTCGAATTCTAGATCAAGATCCGGCGGGTGTGTCCAGGCTGCGAATGATACGATGCCGTCGCTGTCGGCAGTACCGCGATCGGGGACGAAGTCCAACACGAAGACGCCGGATTTCAGGAGGGCACGACCGATGAAGAGGCCACCCTTTCCGTGCTATAGCCGAAACTCGTTGGAGTAGGAGCCGCACTCCAGGTGAATCTCCTTGGCCATTAGTTGGCTTACGCTTAGTAGGTTGTATCCCAGGTTGTCGACAATGAGGACTTTGTTGAGCTGAAGTATGACGTTTGTCTCCATGGATTGTAACTGAAACCACGCCTTGTCTGTTTGTCTTCAGATTTTCGTTGTTGGCGACGCTGATGACGACACGTCGCGGTTGAGGCGTTTCTCCTGTTGCACGATCCTCCTGAGGAGCACATGTGTTGCCCGCAGCAGCTGTCCAAGAACCAGGTGTTTCGCCCGGTGTTTCGGCGTTGGCGACCGCAGCATATGTTGGATTGACTTGAAGGCCTTGTGAGCGCGGTGGCGGGAGCTCTTCTTCGTCTGGCGCGTAAGTGGGTGGTGAGCCGGGTGCGCAGTTGTCGATGTGTACCATGCAATTGATAATATATTGTTGGTGTCTGTTGTGCAGATGTTGAAGAGCGTCTTGGGGGACTTGCTTGAAGTG
>BQMB01001983.1:0-475933 GCA_027943415.1 Closterium sp. NIES-67
AGGTGACATCTAGGTGACTCTAGGTGGCCCAGCCTGCCCCTTTGCAGGCTGCTACTGCATCAAGGCGTCCAGGTCTTTCCTGCGCTATGTCCTCTGGGAGCCCGCCAGCCGAATGGGTTGTTTACCCTTCTCTCACTCTCCCCATCGCCTCACTCCTCCTCCACTCCTCCCACCCCTCCTCCCACCGCCATCCCTCCAGGCTGCTACTGGATCAAGGCCTCCCGTTCCTTCCTGCGCTGCACCCCATGGGACCCCGCCAGCCCAGTGGGCTGCCTTGCTTCCTTGCTCCCTTCCCCACCACCCCACCCCCACCCCACCCCACCCCACCCCCACCCCCCACCCCACCCCCACCCCACCCCACCCCACCCCCACCCCACCCCCACCCCCACCCCACATCCTCCCCCCCCGCCCTATACTCCCCCTCCCCCAGGCTGCTACTGGATCAAGGCTTCTAGATCTTTCCTGGGCTCCGTTCTCTGGGGGCCCGCCAGCTGAGTCAAGTGTGCCCTTGTCTGCTGCCAACTGTCAGCATGCCGGCCACCACTGCGCCCTTGTCTGCTGCCCTGCCCATCCTCTCTGCCCTCTGCTTCTTCATCTTCCCTCACCTTCGTCCTTCCCTGCCCCCAACCCCCCCCTCCCTCCCCCCCTCCCACCCACGCACACGCTGCTGGCTGCTACTGCATCAAGCTTCTAGGTCTTTCCTGCGCTACGTCCTCTGGGAGCCCGCCACCTGAATCAAGTGTGCCCTTGTTTGTCCATCTTCCCCTTTCCTTCCCCCCCCACCTTCTCCCCCTCCTCCCCCACTCCACACCCCTCCAGGCTGCAACTGGATCAAGGCTTCTAGGTCTTTCCTGCGCTACGTCCTATGGGAGCCCGCCAGCTGGCCGCGCCGCATCCTCATGTACATGGCTGACGTCATCGACTCGGACGAGCATTATTTCAGCACCGTGGCGTGCCAGGCGGGGCGGTTCAACCGCACCCTTGTGAACAGCAGCCTGCATTTCGCAAAATTTGCCAAAGGGAGCCCGGTAAGCCAGTCAGTCGCTTGGCATGTGTAAGGCGTTCGCATCCTCACGTCCGTTTCCGATCGGACGATCACGACTTCAGCACCGTGGCGTGCCAGTCGGGGCGGTTCAACCACACTCTTCTCAATAGCAGCCTGCACTTTGCCAAGTTTGCCAAGGGAAGCCCGGTAAGACAGGGGGCAGGGGGCAGGGGCAGGGGGCAGGGGCAGGGGGCTGGGGGGAGGGGGGGAGGGGGGAGGGGGCAGTTGCAGGAGTGGAGGGGGCAGAGCCCTGACGTCATCGACTCGGACGAGCACGACTTCAGCACCGTGGCCTTCCAGTCCGAGCGGTTCAACCACACTCTTCTCAACAGCAGCCTCCATTTCGCGAGATTCGCCAAGGGCAGCCCGGTACGTGCCAGCCGGGCCAGCCAGTGTGGTAGTAGTGGCGTGCCAATCCGGGCGGACTGGTCCACCACACTCGCCTCAATAACAGCCTTCACTTCGCGGGTAGCCAGTAGAGCAATTGCTTCGACTGGGACGAGCGCCGCTTTAGCACTGCTCTATTGAGGCGCCTCAAAACGAGGTGATTTTTGAGGCGCCTCAAAAACAGCCAACAGAGCAATCGCTTCGACTGGGACGAGCACCGCTTTAGCAGTGCTTGAGCACAGTGGTATGTTAGTCGGGGCGAGTCTAAAAATCCCCGTGCCCCCCTTCTTGCCTCCCCTCCCTGTTCCACCCCCCTGTGCCCCCCTGTGCCCCCTGTGCCCCCTGTGCCCCCTGTGCCCCCTGTGCCCCCTGTGCCCCGTGTGCCCCCGTGTGCCCCCCTGTGCCCCCTGTGCCCCCGTGTCCTCCCTGTTCCTCCCCTTGTGCCACCCTGTCTGTCCCCCCTGTACCCCCCTCCCCTGTCCCCCCTGTACCCCCTACCCTGTCGTGAAATCAGAAGTGTGAGACGTGTGAAACACGTGTGTATTTTTTAGTGGCCTGCGAGCGAGGGATCAAATCTTACTACCAAGGGTGTGACGAGACTTGCGACAGTGCACAAACTCTGGGATGTCGCCCGGCGCTCTCCAGTCACATCCGGGTTGGCGGTTCTATTGCAAATTACTAGAAAACGCCCTGTGGAGAGACCATGAGCCTGAGCAGGGCTGAGGGACATGACCCTGGCTTTAATCCCCTGAGGTTATGTTCCCAATTATGTTCCCCCTGTCCCTCTCCCCCTCCGCACCCCCTCCCCTCCCCCTCCCCCCTCCCTCCCGCTTTCAAATCCAGCATTCCCGCGAGATGAGTCTTCCCCCTCCTCCTACGATGCCTTCATCAACCCTGCTGCCGTCTTCCTCTGCTAAAGCGTGTGCCTATGCTCCCTCCCTTCCCTCACCAGTACTGGGGAAATCTTCCTCTGCTGAGTGTATATGCCCACTTCTGTCTTCAATGTCCCTCTGCCCCTTCTTTCATTCCAAATCCAGCACTCCCTTGAGATGATCGACTCGTACTACGATGCCTTCACCAGTAAGTGCTTCCTCTGCTGAGTGCATTTGCCCTCTGTTCCTCCTACCCCCCTGCCCCCCCTGCCCCCTCTCCCCCCTTCCCCCCAAAATCAGCACTCCCTTGAGATGAACGACTCGTACTACGATGCCTTCACTAATGCTGCCGGTGTCTTCCTCTTTGCCAGGAAGTTTCCTCGCGACTCCCCCACTCTCGACCGCATTGACAGGTGGGTTCAAGTCAACCATATTTTTGACTTACTATACTAGACTAGGTGACTTTTGAGTCGACCCAAAAGTCACTCTTGACCGCATTGACAGGTAAGCTCAAGTCAACCATATTCTTGACTTACTATACTAGGCTAAGTCCTCACCCAAAGTCAACTGAGTCGCTCCCTTGCAAACAAAGGCAAAGTTTGCACCTCAAGTCAATTTTGCTAAATCTTGATCTTATATGCCAAGTCAACCAGCCCAATAGTCTTCCAAGAATGGCTATGCTTTTGTACGTCTTCAAGTCAAGCCAAACTGGTCAGTACTACTCAAGCGAGACCTGTGTATAGTTAGCAGATTTCTTTTTCTCGAGTCATTTTTATTTTACAAGTCAAGAGCACTTTTGTATGTTCAAGTGAAGCTATCAGCATTTCCTGCTCCCTTAATTCGATTTTTTGGACGCCTAAAAACTACCAGGGAGCTAGGCCATCACACAAGCGCTTGCTACATGCTCCTCTCCTCCCCTCCAGTTTTGAGGCGCCTCAAAAATCATCTTTTGATGCAACGCCCTCTACTCCCCTCCTCGTCCCTCCCAGGGAGCTATGCAGTGGCGGCCTGACAGCATCGCCCCCGGAACTTGGCCTCTCGCACCCTCCTCCATCCCTCCTTCCACATTCTCCCTTTTCCTTCTCCTCCCACCGCATTACTGCAGGGAGCTGCTGCAGCGGCAGCAAGGCAGCACCACACCTGGCGCTTGGTGCTCTCTCCCTGCCTCCACCACCGCTTCATCCACATCTTCCCTTCGTTTTGTGCTCGCAATCTCCCTTGTCTGTTCTCCACCCTTATTCGCAGAGAGCTACTGCGCCGGCAGCCAGACTGCATTGCACCCGGCGCCTGGTGCTCCCTCCCACCCTCCACCACCTTTCCTTTCCTACCCACCCTTTTTTTTTTTTTTTTTTTTTTTTTTTCCCACCCTTGCACACATGCTCCCTTGCTCCTGCCCTCACTCGCAGGGAGCTGCTGCACCGGCAGCCAGACCGCATCACACCCGGCGCTTGGTGCTCCCTCCCACCCTCCAACACCACCACTCTTTCTGATTTCAGTTCCTTAGACGCTAGTGATGCCAGCACCAGCAGCACCACCAGCAGCACACCAGCAGCACCACCAGCAGCAGCACCAGCAGCAGCGGCAGCGGCAGCAGTGGCGGTGTTATTGGGTGGTTGCAGCGGTTACTATCCCCCGCACCATGCAACTCTCGCAGGCAGAACTCGATCATTCCCCCACCCTCCATCACTCGCACAGTCATACCACCTGGTGCCGGCGGTGTCACCATTGACAATGCCAATAATGGAGGTGATAATAACGGAGTTGGAGCTGGCTGCCCGTCTACAGTAGACACTGTGTTAGTAGCATCCTTGAGACAAGCACCAAGCGAGAGGGTTAAAGCCATGCTGCCTCGGTTTCTCGAGTTGCTGGACACGAGCAGCTCGTGCGGAGTGCCTGAGGGGGATCGCAGAATGGCTATGGAAGAGGAGTGGAAGGACGGAGATGTGCCAAACATAGAGAAGTATCAAATCTGAAGGAGAGGATCATATCTTCAGTGAATGGCGGTTTCTGGAGGTACTTGCTCGAGTGTACAAGCAACTAAAGCCGAGTGGCAGACGGGGACCGCAGGATGGCTATGGAAGGAGAGTGGAAGGATGGGATGGGTGGGTGGTGATGTTCCAAGTTTAGAGAAGTACCGGTATCAGACCTAGACTGGCTCGATCGAGACACAAGCAAACCCTTCCAACTGCCTGGGGGGAGATGGCTGCTAGGGTAATGAAAGGGAGTGGAAGGATGAAGATCGGGAAAGAAGTGTAAGTTTTGTAAGCTACATATGGTTTGTCAAGAATCTACTTGTTCCTACAATGTAAGATATAAATGGTAATAAAATTAAGGTCTGGATGGGCTACGATTCTCGCGTGAGGCGCCAATAGAATAACAGAAAGTAGCCTTGATAAGATTTGCATTTTGATATTTATGCTAGAATATAAGAACAGCCAAATGGCATTTTAAATAGGCTACTGTACCGAGGCAAGCAACAAACGAACCACGCGATTGCGGCGATGGAGTTGCCTTCTGGAGCAAAACCGCGCTCAACTGGCTGACACTTTGAACAGACTGCCAGAACATCAATTGGCAGACGGCAGCAGGAATAGGCTGCCGGAACGTCAATTGGCAGACGGCGGCAGGAATTAGACTGCCGGAACGTCAATTGGCAGACGGCGGCAGGAATAGACTGCCGGAACGTCAATTGGCAGACGGCGGCAGGAATAGACTGCCGGAACGTCAACCGGCTGACGGCTGGAATAGACTGCCGAAGCCCTGCGTGTAATTCGGCGAAGCAGCTTCGTCGCCTATGTCTTTAGCAGTAGCGTCTCGGACCGCGTGCTTCGTTCCGTCCTCCCAACCTGGCACACGACCACTCCCCGCGACTCGCGCTTGCTTCGGCAATGTTGGCACTAGGGCGGAGATCGACCCACTAAATCGCAGGGACGCGCTTAAAGCGCAGAGGGACCCCTTTAATCGCAGGGACGCGTCAAAGGCGGACGCGTTAAAGGCACAGAGGGACCCCTTCAATCGTATCGTTAGTTTAGAGGAGAACCCGGCTCTCAACAGTAGCAGTGATGACGTCAGAATTGATGTCAGAAATGACGTCCGAGATGGCGTCCGTGATGACGTCAAAGATGACGACGACGGTGGGATCTCGCTGGATCCGCTGCGCGATCTAAGGCCGACGTTGATTGGCTCAACGTGGCAGCGGGAATCGTGGCGGCGGAAGAAGCGGCCGGTGAAGACGCCGTGCCGCCGGAGAAGGCGCGTCCGTCGCTGGTTGAGGAAATGATTTCGGCTTGGAAGAACGAGCGGAGAAGGCGGCGGGAGGGGAACTGGATCGTTGACACTCCGGTGAGTCACGTCACAGGAGGTGGTCGGTGCATTGCTCAGGCCGGCCGGTGAAGGCGCCGTGCCCGCCGGAGAAGGCGCGTGCGTCGCTGGTTGAGGAGATGATGTCTGCTTGGAAGAGCGTCTGCTTGGATGATGTCTGCTTGGAGGAGATGGTAATGGCGTGGCGGAACGAGAAGAGGCGGAAGAACGGCAGCTGGAGTGTCAACACGCCGGTAAGTCACAGGAGTTGGGTCGGGTCCGGTCCGGTATATGGTGCTAAAAGCGGCCAGAGAAGGCGCGTGCGTCGCTGCCTGACGAGATGCTTGCAGCGTGGCGGAATGAGCCAGGTGTTGACGAGTGGCTCATTCCCCCAGACGGCAGGATAAGCCAGTAGACAAGTGACAGCGGGGGGAGGTGAACTAGACCGTTGACACTCTGGTGAGTTGAGTCGAGAATACGAGGTAGGTGGGATGTTAGGTGGGTTGTTGGACAAATGGGATGCGCCAGAGCCTTTGACATCTTCCAGTGAGCGCAGCGCCAGTAGACAAGGAAGATGTCCAAGGATCTGCTTAGGTGAGTTGTTGGACGGATGGGATGCGCCAGAAAAGGCGTGCCCGTCGCTGGTTGAATCTAACTTTGCGAGTCGAGAATTCGAGCTAGGTGGGGTGTTGGATGGGAAGTGCAGGAGAAGGCGCGTCTGTCGCTGGTTGAAGAGATGGCGGAACGAGAAGAGACGGAAAGGAGGCAGCTGGATTGTCAACACTCTGGCTTCGGGTGCACCTCGGATGGATGGAGGGAGCAGTATGCTGGATGGAGGGAGCAGTATGCTGGATGAGGGAGGGGAGCAGTATGCTGGATGGAGGGAGCAGTATGCTGGATGGAGGGAGCAGTATGCTGGATGGAGGGAGCAGTATGCTGGATGGAGGGAGCAGTATGCTGGATGGAGGGAGCAGTATGCTGGATGGAGGGAGCAGTATGCTGGATGGAGGGAGCACCCCCCCCTGGGTTCCATGTCTTTACATGGCACCCACGCCCATCTTCCTTCTCCCCTCCCCACTTCCCCCCTCCTTTTCCCCTCCCCACTTCCCCTCTCCTCTTCCCTTCCCCTCTTCCCCACTTCCTCTCTTCATGCTTCTGCCCTTCCAACCCCCCTTTCCTCTCTGTGCCATTCACCATTCCTCCTCTCCCCCTTTTCCCCTCTCCCCCTTTTCCCGTTTCCCCATTCCCCCTCTCCCCATTCCCCCTCTCCCCATTCCCCCTCTCCCCATTCTCCCTCTCCCCATTCCCCCTCTCCCCATTCCCCTCTCCCCATTCTCCCGCTCCTCATTCCCCCTCTCCTCATTCCCCCTCTCCTCATTCCTCCTCTCTCCCCCCATGTGTTTTGAGTCTGTTCACTGTTTTCGTGGCCCCCAGGCAAGTTCACGGATGCTCAAGCCCAACCACATTCCGTGTGCTCTTTGAGTCGACTCACAATGCACCCGCATTCCGTGTGGCCTCTTTTTCCTCCCCACTAAGCAGTAGTCGCTGCCACGGGAAGCCACAGCACCCAAGTGGTGTTCTATAAGTTGATGGATACTCGACCCCTTCCGCATTCCGTGTGCTCTTTGAGTCACCTCACAATGTACCCCGCATTCCGTGTGCCCTCTTTTTCCTCCTCTCTACCCTATCCCCCCCATTGCCCCTTCCCCCCCCCTCCCCCTCCCCCTCCCCCTCCCCTCCCCAGCGCGCCATCCCCACTTCCTCCCGCCCGGATCCCCCCTGCCCTGACTGCAGGGGGAGCGGGCGAGTGGAGTGCACCAGATGCTGCGGCCGAGGTTAGTGGGGGGAGGTTGGGGGGGGGGTCTTTTGAGGCATGCTAAAGCGGGCTAGCATGGGAAAAGGGGAGAGGGGAATTGTTGCAGGGGGAGCGGGCGAGTGGAGTGCAACAGACGCTGCGGCCGAGGTGAGTGGGGGGAGGGGGGAAGGCAGTCTGAGAATTGCAGAATTTGCGCTTGTGGTGAGGGCGAGTGGAGTGCAGCAGGTGCTGCAGACGAGGTGAGGGGGAAGGGGGGTTGGGGGGGACAGGTGGGCATGGAGTGATGTTGGAGAGTGCTGGGGGAGGGGGGAGTGCTGGGGGAGGGCGGAGTGCTGGGGGAGGGGAGAGTGCTGGGGGTTGGGCGAGTGCTGGAGGAGGGGGGAGAGTTAGAATATTCTACCTTCATTCTATTAGCCTACATCGTTTCATTGTCTTAGGTACTTATACGCACCCCACTAAGGTGTATACACCCAAGTTGGGGGTTGGGTTCCCAACCTTGTTGGGTTCCCAAATTGGTTGGGCTCCCAATTATTGGAACCCCCAAATAATCCCAACCTAGATTATTGGACCCACCAATAATCTTGGCTAGGATTATTGGACCCCCAATAAGTTGGCCAGCCCAACTTATTGGATTGACCAATAATTGTGGTCACCTCCCAACCAAACCCCCCCTCCTACTCCTCATCTATGTATACCCGCTCCTTTCCTAATACAATTAACTACTTTTTCACCTTTTCTCACAGGGAGTGCTGGGATTGGGGGTAGTGCTTGGGGTAGGGAAGAGATGGGAGCAAGTGTAAGTGCTCCAGCTTCAAGAGTAAGTGGAAGTGCTCGGTGCTGGGGTTTGCAAGGGGTCGGGTTTGCAAGGGGTGGGGTTTGCAAGGGGTGGGGTTTGCAGGGGGTGGGGTTTGCAAGAGGTGGGGTTTGCAAGGGGTGGGATGTGCAAGGGGTGGGGTGTGCAAGGGGTGTGCAAGGGGTGTGCAAGGGGTGGGATGTGCAAGGAGTGTGCAAGGGGTGGGATGTTCAAGGGGTGGGGTTTAGATCCAGGGGGATAAAGGAGCAGAGGGAGCAGTCATGACGGTGGGTGCTCAAGGGGAGTGTGTGCGTGTGGGGGGGGTGGGGGGGGGGAGGACAGGGAAGACGGACATGGAATGCGAAAGGTAGGGCTCTTTTTCCCTCCTGCTTATCTGTGTGCTATTTGCGCGCGTTTTACATCTCAGAACATTTTTCTTTGCTTTTAAATTGTTGTTAAAGCGAGGGTCTCAAGAAGCAGAAAACCAAATCCAAAGGTTTTGGTTTTGGGTTGACGAACTTTGCAAAACAGTTACAGCGCCCAACCAGCACCCCTTACCACACCTCGCAATTTCCGAGACCCCCCGAAACCAAAACCTTTGGGTTTGTTTTTTTCCTTCTTGAGACCCTCGCTTTAAAGCGTGAAAAAATTATGGTGTGTCCTCCTGAAAGAATTTGGTTTCCGGGCTGCACCAACCTTGCTCCTCGTCGTCTGGTGTCTCATCCTGTGCCTCCTGCCTCCTCCCATCCCCCCCATCCTGTGGCTTTCCTCCTCTCCCCTTGCTCATTGTCCTCCCATCTCTCCAGGCCGCACCAACCACATTGACCTGGTTATGCTCCCTACTGGCTCCTGGCCCCGATGGTATGCTGCCCCTACTCTCTCTCCTCCCCCACCTCACGTGTCCACTGACTTACCCTGTAGCTTTTCTCCCCTCTTCTTGCCAGGATGGTATGCTGCCCCCACTCTCTCTCCCCCCTCCCCCAAAATTATGTTCTCAGTTGTCTTATTTTCTCTGCTTACCCACCCACTTACCCACTGCATCTGGTTTGTCCGCAGGAATTGCTTCTGGTTGCTGTACTGTTTCTCTTCTCCCCCTCCTCTCTTCCCACTTCTCCCATCCCCCCCCTCACCTGCTGGTTTTGCTGGGATTTCAACATTATAGTCCCCCCCCCGCTTCCTCCCACCCCAACCCCCTCCGCCTCGTCGTCCTCCCCCTCACCGCCCTCCCCCACACCCACCTCTTTCCTTCCAGGTGTTGGTTCTGCAGGGGCAGCGGTCGCTGCTACTGCGCCCGCTGCCTTGGCACCGGGCAGAAACGAGGGATAATTGGATTTCACTGAATTTATTGCATTTGAGGCGCCTTGTTTTGAGGCGTCTCAAGCAGTCTTGGCATGGGGCTCCTCATCTTGAGGTGTGTGATTTGCTGGCACCATACAATGAGCCAGCAGGATGAAAGTGGTGCTGTGTCATGCAGAAGAGAAGGATCGGTCAATGCCTAGTTCAAGGTGGTCTCAACACTCATGTAGGTTAGTTGCTGTAGCCTGTACTGTACAAATGTAATTTTTTGAAAGCGTGTAACGCTGTCTAAAAAATGTGTGTTGTGAAAATGTAGTGAGGGCCAATGCAGCAAAGGTAGCGTCAAAGCGCTACTCACCCTCTTTTGCCTTCATTTCTAGTTCCTCTACCGTAAAAGCCTGGATAAAAGACCCCTATGTCTTATCATATACCTAGGTGAAAAACTGGAAAGCTGCTTATAAATGGAACAAAATTAGGGGGGGGGTGTTTCTTATAAATGGAAAACTGTCTTATAAAAGGAACTGTTGTGGTGATTTAAAAGTGCAGCGAGGGTGTAGTGCTCGGGCTCAGCTGCTGTTATGGGGAAATGTGGATGTGGAGTGTCGGGGGGCTCGACACCTGTTGGAAATATCTCAAAGAACTTAAGCGTTTCTGAAGTGTAACACTACACTCGAGGAAGACTACAAGGGAGCACGCGAGTCAACGGAGGTTACACGAGGGGGCGGACAAAGAATGCAAAAGACCCGAAAGGTCGCAACTGGAGGTTGCGACTGACCGTTACAGCATCACGGATGGTAACCGAAGCGGCAATCGAGTCGCTATGCGACTCGATAAACCGTTCCTGTAACTGTACTCTGCAACTGCTTTCTTATCTTCTATATATTGCTATATGCTTGTTTCTTTAATCAATCACTTGTTCTCATATACTAGTACAAGGGTTCAACTGCCTCAACTTCCGCTGCACTACTCCAAGTCTCAAGTCTCCACAGCTGGAACTTAGTCTCTGCAAAAGATCCTAAGGGCTTTTCTCAGCCCAACATGGTATGAGAGCTGGTCAGAGACCAAACTCCCAGCAACTACACTCCATCAACAACCAGCAACTCAACTTGATTCAACAACTCCATTGATTACAAGACATGGACAACAAGGGCAAGAAAGTCTCTACGGGCTCACCCAGCGCCCAAGAAACTCAACACGGCAACTCTGGTCTGCACACCTCAGGACTGCAGACAGAGAGCGGGACTGCTCAAGAAACAACGGGAAGAGTACCAGAGATGGTGACTCCGTCTCCCTCTTCAAGTGTGGACCCGAATCTCATGGAGAGATTCTTCAGCTTCATGTCACACTTCGACCAGCAGCAGCAGACAAGGACACCTGCGCAATCAACACAGAGCAATGGAGGGAATATGGGATTAGCACCGATGAGCCTCGACAACTCATCCTTCGGGCGACACAACCAAGCGCCTACCTTTGCGCCTTATCATTCTTCGCCGGGGACGTTCGAATTCATGCAGCAGAGCATCAGAACGTATCGGAGTTATGGAAACTCCGCGGAGCTCGCATGGCACCACCTCAAGTGCCTTTACCAAGCAAACGACAGCGTGACACAAAGCAGACTCATGCAACAGCTGACAACAATACAGATATAGACCGGGGAAAAAGCGATGCAGTATATGAGTCGCTGCCAGACCCTCCGCGACCGCCTGCTTCGGTGCGGAGGAACGATCACTGAAGAAAGCTTCGTGACACTTGTCCTCGCCGGGCTCGGGCCAGAATGGAGAACCACACGATCACTTCTTCGAGCCCACGGAAGAATTTCGGAGATGCACCTCTGCGCCGAGCTTCACGCTGAACAACAGGAGATGGATGTGTTCGAGGAAAGACAACCAAGGAAGCAACAGCAGTTAGTCTTCTACACTCAAAGAAGAAATGACAATAACTACAACCGACGCAGCAAGCAAGATCAACGCGACAACCGAGGACTCACCATCGTACCGCCGTTCTGCCACAACTGCCAGACTTCCGGGCACTCCAAAGTCAACTGCAACCGCCCTCGCGTTTACCGTGCAGCAGACCCACAAGTCGCTTACACTCAAGCAAGTCCTCCAAGGCGCTCTTCAACATCTGCACAACAAACACCCAACATCATCAACTGCATGGTACACATCGACAACTGCGCACCCGCTTCACCACCCACTTACGCACCAGACGAAGAGGAATTCCCGCCGCCGCGCTCGCAAGGACTTCAGGTCAACCCGACATACGCTGCAGTCGCCAACGCCGAACCCACCGGGCGAAACACCTGGTTCTTGGACAGCTGCTGCGGTCAACACATGTGCTCCTCGGGACGCTTCGTGCAACAGGAGAAACGACTCAACCGCGACGTCGTCATCACAGTCGCCAACAACGAAAACCTGAAGACAAACAGACAAGGCGTGGTTCAGTTACAATCCATGGAAACAAACGTAATACTGCAGCTCAACAAAGTGCTCATTGTCGACAACCTGGGATACAATCTACTAAGCGTAAGTCAACTAATGGCCAAAGGGATTCACCTGGAGTGCGACTCTTACTCCAACGAGTTCCGGCTTTACCACGGGAAGGGCGGCCTCTTCATCGGTCGTGCCCTCCTGAAGTCCGGTGTCTTCGTGTTGGACTTCGTCCCCGACCGCGGAACTGCCGACAGCGATGGCATCGTATCGTTCGCCGCCTGGACTCACCCGCCGGATCTTGATCCCGACTTCGACAGTGACGGCTTCTGGCACTCCAACACCATACCTGCAGCAGAGAGAACACGAGCATTAGCAGTTATCAGACAAGAAAGACAAGTACCCGCAAGTGTCCCAACAAAACCATCACCTGCAGTATCGGCAGCAGGACCCAGCCGAGTACCACCACCATCAACACAAGGACCGCCAACGGAAGCAGACCAACTTATGCCCGCCACACGAGAAGCTTGTCGAAGTCCCGCCTCAGTCGTCGCGTTCTTCTCCAACGCCGACATCTACCACCGCTCGCCCGGTCACCGTGCTCCCGACGACATCTGGCACCAACGCCTCGGACACCCTGCAAACAGCACAATACTTCAAACAATCCAAGCAGAGGTGTTAGAACGCAACGCCCTTCTGACGACGAGCGGTCAAGAACTTCGACGACCACGCGCACGGTGCTTCACATGCCCCGAAGCAGATCTTCCTCATCAACCTTTTCCATCCCATCACAACCCAAGCGCACCTACTTACGCTCCGATGGAAAAAGTCTACAGCGATATTTTAAACATGCCTCGAGACGACGCCGAAGCCGACTTTAACTACGTCATCACTTTCATCGACGCCGCAACCAGATATGTCTGGCACTTCAATCTCAAAACGCGCGACCAAGCCTTCGAAGCCTTCACAACATGGCTCCCCATCGCCGAACGAGAATCAGGACTCAAACTCAAGAGCTTCCAGTCAGACGGTGCACTGGAATACCAGTCACAACGCTTCAGGACCTATCTGGCGGAAAGGGGAATCAGACGCCTGGTGTCCCTGCCCTATGCTCACCAACAGCAGGGGGTAGCAGAACGCATGAATCGGACCTTGCAGACGACGATGCGAAAACTTCTTCAGGGGATGCGACTGCCAACCACACTGTGGCCAGACGCGATGACACATGCTGTTCACCTGCACAACCTGCTGTCCTCGTCATCACTTCCCAACAACGCATCACCGCACCTGTTGTGGACAAGGAAAAGGGGCAGCACAAAATTACTCAGAGTCTTTGGCTGCATGGTACAGTACAGACCCCACACAGCCCGAGCAGGACGCTTCACACAACGAGCTCGGTGGGGACTCCACCTCGGCATCGCGAAACATTTTCACGCGTGGAAAATTCTCGACATACAAGACAAAAACACGGTGGCATCACGAGACGTTATCTTCTACGAACGACTGACTCTGCAGCATTACCTGGACAACCTTGCCAACACACAAGACCCCACCGACGGCCTCTCGGGACTTCGTTCCTTCGCCGATCGTGCTGCCGAAGCTGACGCAGCAGAAGAAGACGTACCTGGAGCCTCGGAAGCTGCCGGGCCACTCCCATTCTGTTCCGTACCTGTTCCACTCGATGAAGATAATCCCCTCGATAGCAACAACCTCGACACCTTTTACCACTTCGCCGACCAAGGTTACGCTACACCTCAACCCGTCGACACGAATATTTCGGAACGCATCGGCCCCAATTTCTTACCTGACCCCGAAGACGGTGACGAAGCAGCTTATTCCGGGAATGACAATTCCCCTCGACACACACCCACGGGACTCCAGATTCTAGGCCTCTGGGTCTCCGTTCAGCATCCGCCGCCGCCTTCTACGCGTGAGCCTTCAACCTTGTCGCAGGCTCTGGGGGGGGAACATAAGGCAAAATGGAAAGAAGCGATGGAAAAGGAGTTAAAAGCTCTGCAAGACCGAGAAACATGGAAACTGGTACCTGCAACGAGCATCAACGGGAAGAACGTTCTCTCGGGGAAATGGGTGTACCGCATCAAGACCAACTCAGACGGCTCCATCGAACGATTCAAAGCTCGATGGGTCGTACGAGGCTTCGATCAACGATACGGAACCGACTACACAGAAACCTTCGCTCCAGTCTCCCGTCACACCTCATTACGCATCCTACTCGCCGTCGCGGCCACAAAAACACTACCACTACGCCAAATCGATGTCGCGAATGCGTTCCTATACGCACCTGTGGACGCTGAGATATTCGTCGAACAACCCCACGGATTCATCGACGACCCCACGAAAATATGCCGACTGACAAAATCCCTATACGGGATCAAGCAAGCCCCGCGGCTCTGGCAGCAGCATCTTCACAGCCGTCTCGTAAAAATCGGCTTCCTACAGCTGCCGCATGACCAAGGGATGTACCGACTGCAGAAGGGAAGAGAGTATGTTCTGCTCATCGTCTACGTCGACGACCTGCTCTACATCGGCTCCACTACCGACATCGCCACCTGGTTCGAAGGGGAGCTGAAAGAAGATTTAACTCTCACGGTGTCCGACGAAGTTACGCAGTACCTAGGACTGAACGTCGTCGAAGACGACACGGCGTTCTACCTACACGCTGGAAAGTACTCAAGCACCGTCGCGAAGAAATTCGGTCTAACACCGACTGCGGTCCCAACTCCCTACCGCTACGGGAACAACAGCAGCGCCTCTACAAAACTCCCCGCGAAACAAATCCAGGAGTATCAACAGAAGCTCGGCTGCCTACTATTCGCATCAGTAACCTGCCGACCCGACCTATCCTATAGTGCGAGTCAGTTGGCGACACATCTGAAGCAGCCGAAACAGGAAGATCTCGAGGAACTCAATCGAGCGCTACTCTACTTCGTCTCCACGCCGACGATCGGGCTCACCTACAGCAAGGCCACAACACCGTCCGTACGACTACTCGGATACGTCGACGCCGACCACGCGGGAGACAGCGAAAATCGACGGTCTAGGACGGGCTACATCTACCGACTAGAACCTATCGGAACTGTCTCCTGGCAGTCGAGCAAACAGGAGTTAATCGCACTATCCTCGGCCGAAGCAGAGTATATCGCCCTTTGTACTGCGACCAAGGAAGGACTCTATCTACGAGAGTTACTCGAGGAAGCGAAGATTGCGACCCTGCCCGCCTTCTCACTCCTCTGCGACAACCAATCTGCGATCAAAATCGCAAACAAGGACGGCTTCGCCAACCGAACCAAGCACATCGCCCTGCGGTACTTCTTCGTCAAGGATGAAATCGCGAAGGGGAGACTTCAACTCAGTTACTGCCCGACGACAGAAATGGCCGCAGACTACCTGACGAAGAAATTGGCGAAAGCAAAATTCGACTACTGCATGCTCCTGACCGGGCAAACAAACGTCACCGGACCCGAACATGACAGCACTCCAGAAACGAAGGGGAGTGTTGGAAATATCTCAAAGAACTTAAGCGTTTCTGAAGTGTAACACTACACTCGAGGAAGACTACAAGGGAGCACGCGAGTCAACGGAGGTTACACGAGGGGGCGGACAAAGAATGCAAAAGACCCGAAAGGTCGCAACTGGAGGTTGCGACTGACCGTTACAGCATCACGGATGGTAACCGAAGCGGCAATCGAGTCGCTATGCGACTCGATAAACCGTTCCTGTAACTGTACTCTGCAACTGCTTTCTTATCTTCTATATATTGCTATATGCTTGTTTCTTTAATCAATCACTTGTTCTCATATACTAGTACAAGGGTTCAACTGCCTCAACTTCCGCTGCACTACTCCAAGTCTCAAGTCTCCACAGCTGGAACTTAGTCTCTGCAAAAGATCCTAAGGGCTTTTCTCAGCCCAACAACACCTAATGCCTCCCCTAAAGAATTTGTTCATAAAAGGGAGAATTGTGATTTCTACAATGGAAACATGAGTGGATTGTCAAACATGTGTATTTGTCATGTTTGTATAGACTGTATAGGGTCCCCTCTTAGAGGGTACAACACTTTGGTATATCTGTGTGTACTCTCACTCTATCAATCATTCTCTTCTCCAATTCTGATATGGTATCACGCGTAGGTAGGATCCCCCCCCACCTACCGCTTCCGCTCGCCCCCCCCCTAGCCCCGTTGTGCCCCAAGCCCCGTCGCGACCCCCCTAGCCCCGTCGCGCCCCTTCCTGGGCCCCGTAGCGCCCCTCCTGGGCCCCGTCGCGCCCTTCCTGGGCCCCGTCGCGCCCCTCCCAGGCCCCGTCGCGCCCCTCCTGGGCCCCGTAGCGCGCCTCTTGGGCCCCGTCGCGCCCCTCCCAGGCCCCGTAGCGCCCCTCCTGGGCTTCGTAGCGCTCCTCCTGGGCCCCGTCGCGCCCCTCCTGGGCCCCGTAGCGCCCCTCCTGGGCCCCGTCGCGCCCTTCCTGAGCCCTGTAGCGCCCCTCCTGGGCCCCGTCGCGCCCCTTCCAGGCCCCGTCGCGCCCCTCCTGGGCTTCGTAGCGCCCCTCCTGGGCCCCGTCGCGCCCCTCCTGGGCTCCGTACCGCCCCTCCTGGGCCCCGTCGCGCCCCTCCTGGGCCCCGTAGCGCCCCTCCTGGGCCCCGTCGCGCCCTTCCTGGGCCCTGTAGCGCCCCTCCTGGGCCCCGTCGCGCCCCTCCCAGGCCCCGTCGCGCCCCTCTTGGGCCTCGTAGCGCCCCTCCTGGGCCCCGTCGCGCCCCTCCTAGGCCCCGTAGCGCCCCTCCTGGGCCTCGTCGTGCCCCTCCTGGGCCCCGTAGCGCCCCTCCTGGGCCGCGTCGAGCCCCTCCTGGGCCCCATCACGCCTTCAGGCCCCGTCGCTCCCGCCCGGCCCCGTCGCACCAGCCCGGCCCCGTCACGCCCGCCCGGCCTCGTCGCACCCGACCGGCCCCGTCGCCCCCTGCCCGGCCCCGTCGTAGCCGCCCGGCCCCGTCGCACCCGTCCGGCCCTGTCGCGCCCGCCCAGCCCCGGTGCGCCCCTCCTGGGCCACCGTCCTGCTCGCCCGGCCCCGTCGCACCGGCCCGGCCCCGTCGCACCAGCCCGGCCCCGACGCACCTGCCCGGCCCCGTCGCACCAGCCCGGCCCCATCGCGCCTGCCCGGCCCCGTCGCACCCGCCCGGCCCCGTCGCACCAGCCCGGCCCCGTCGCACCAGCCCGGCCCCGTCGCGCCCGCCCGGCCCCGTCGCACCCGCCCGGCCCCGTTGCACCGGCCCGGCCCCTGCTCTCGTCCCTGCCCCGGCCCTGGTCCTCCTCACTGGTACGGTCCCCCCCCCCCCCCGCACTACCCTGCACTGCCCTGCCCCGCACTGCCCTGCACTGCCCTGCACCGTACTGCCCCGCACTGCACTGCCCCGCACCACCCTGTCCTGCCTGGCACCGCACTACACCGCCCTACACCGCACTGCACCGCACGGCACCGCACTCCACCTTGCTGCACTGCCCTGCACCGCACTGCACTGTTCCTGATGGCGGCGGAGCTTCGCTTCGACACTGAAGGCCAGCCCCTGGAGTTCGAGGCGTGGCTTGCCGACCTCCGTCGCCAACTCACTGGCCAGCGGCAGGATGGTGAACCGCTTTTCGCACACCTTGACGGTACGCTCCCCTGCCCAGACCCCCCTGCTATTCTGCCCGCTGACTCCACACCCACTGAGCGCGAGTCCACTGCTGCCACTGCCCGTGCGCGCTCTGTCTGGCTTTCTCGCGATGCTGTCGCCCAGCTTGCCATTAGCAACGCCCTTCCCCCGTCCGAGCGCCCTCGCTTTAGGTCTATCACTACTGCTCAGGCATACTTAGATGCTGTCATCCAGCGCTATTCCACCCCTCCGGCTGCCTCGGTGGGTCGCCTGATCCTCCCGATGCTCTTTCCTGACCTTGCATCTTTCCCCACTGTCTCTGACCTCGCTGCCCACCTGCGCTCGATAGATGAGACCTGGCGCGCAGCCTGCACTGATGCACAGCTTAGAGCCCACCAGCCGCCCATTACCTCTACCCTCTACCTGCTTGCCACCCGCCTCCCTGACCGCCTTGCTGTCGCCCGCGACCGCTTCCTTAGCATTCACCCCGTAGACCTCACCCTCACTGACTTTGTAGACACCCTGACTGTGATAGAGACCCGTCACCGCTCCATCGCCCAGGCGAGCGGTGTCGTGCCGGTCCCTATCTTTCAGGGTTGTGCCCCCGCCCAGTGTACCTTCTCCGACGGCTCTGCCGCAGTGGCTGAGACTGCTGCTGCAGCGCAGTTTCGTTCGGGGAAGGGCCGCCGCCCCAAGGCTGGGCGCGGCGGCGGCGGCGGCGGGGGTGCGGGAGGGGGTAGTGGTGGTGTCAGGTCGTCTGGTGCTGGAGCGGACGAGGGGACCCTGCCCAGTCCAGCTGAGCCGCCGCCCCTGCAGTTGCAGCAGCCGCAGCAGCCGCCGCAGTCGCAGCCTTCGCAGCAGCTGCAGCAGCCGTCGCAGACGCGGCAGACGAGTGTCCTCCCGCCCGGGTGGCCCGGCGCAGGCGGTGGTCGGGCGCGTGGTGGTGTGCCGAGTGGTGGCTCTGGCGGCGGGCGTTGTCAGTACCAGATCCAGACCGGTCCTCGCCGCGGCTTCGTCTGCGGTAAGATCGGTCACTCCACTCCTCGCTGTTTTCGTCGCCTGGACGACCTCTTTCGTCAGCGCTTCGGCCCGTCGCCAGACCTCCCGGACTGGCACAGTTTGCTTAGTCGTAAGATTCAGATTTTTGATATGGACATGGATGCCATTGTTTCTGCTCTGCATGTGATGTATGCTGATGACTCTAGTGTGCTTCCCGCCTATTACTCACTGTTGCCTAGTGTAGGTGTGCCTAGCTTAGCCTCCCCTGCTGCGTCAGGCGTAGGATCCCCTGCTTTGTGTAGTCTTGGTGCTTCCGCCGTCGTTCCGTCGCCAGACGCCTCTGCTTCGCTTTCCTTCACCTTGGACTCTGGCGCTTCTCGGTGTTTCTTCCGCGACTCCACCACCCTAACGCCGCTTCCTGTTCCAGCTGCCGTTTCTCTTGCTGACCCCTTCGGCGGTCTTGTAGTCGCCCGCAGTTCCACCACCCTTCCCTGTCCGGCGGTTCCTTCGGGCACTCTCACAGGTCTGCATATCTCTTCGTTCTCCAGGAACCTAGTTGGTGTCGGCTGCCTCCAGGACCTTGGCGTCACCACTACGTTCCCTGGTCACGAGCGGTATGCTGTCTGTACCGAGGCCGCCAATGGTGCCCCCCTGTCCACGTTCCCCCGGGACCCAGTGTCCGGCCTGTTCACTCTGGACACCGTGACCCCCCCGGCTGGAGCGCTCACCCAGGTTGCTGCTGCCTGCTCCTGTCGGTCCCTCACTCACCCGACCCTACTTGGGCACCACCGCCTAGGTCACCCTGCACTCCCGCGTCTGCATCGCATGTCCCAGCACCGTCTCGTCCTTGGTCTCCCAGGTTCCCTCCCCGCGTTTCCCTCCTCCCCAGCCCCACCTTGCACGCCTTGTGTCGAGGGTCGGCTTCGCCGTGCCCCTCACTCCTCCTCGTTTCCCCCTACCGCCGCGCCGCTGCAGACCCTGCACCTGGACGTCTGGGGCCCCGCCCCCGTCCCTGGGCCGCGTCGAGAGCGCTACTTCCTTGTGCTTGTCGACGACTTCACTCGTTACACCACAGTCTTTCCCCTGGAGCGCAAGGCCGACGTGCCTGGAGCTCTCATCCCCTGGCTTGTCTCTGCGCGTGTCCACCGCGGTCTCCCTGTCTTGCGTCTTCACTCAGACCGTGGTGGCGAGTTTGCCTCAGGTGTCCTTGGTCGCTTTTATCGTGCGGAGGGCATCACCCAGACGTTCACCCTACCGGACTCCCCACAGCAGAATGGGGTCGCTGAGTGACGCATCGGTTTGGTCATGGATGTGGCTCGCACCTCCATGATCCATGCCGGTGCACCCCATTTTCTGTGGCCGTTCGCTGTGCGCTACGCTTCTCACCAGCTTAACTTGTGGCCGCACCCTCAGCAGCCGCAGGCTTCGCCGACCCGTCTTTGGACTGGGTCTCCTGGTGACGCGTCTGCGTTCCACGTCTGGGGCTGCCTTGCTTATGTCCGTGGCTCCGGCACGGACAAGCTCACTGCCCGCACCCTTCCCTGCGTCTTCCTCGGTTTTCCCCTTGACGCGTCCGACTGGCACTTTTACCACCCGCCGTCTCACCGCTTCTTTCACTCTCGTGACGTCACCTTTGACGAGTCCGTCTCCTACTACCGTCGCTTCCCCCACCGTGGTCCCCCGGTTACCCCCCCCCTGTTCCTGGTCACTCCTTCCCCGGTAGTCCCTGCCCCTCCTCCTCCTCCTCCCCGTCCCGCCCCCTCTGGTGTGTCCCACGTCTCCCCACTTCCGTCGGTGGACCCGGTTGAGGAGTCTTCTGACTCTGGTGGCCCTCCGGTTCAGTCCTCGCCGGCCGCCCCTCCCCTGGCGTCCTCTCCCCAGTCCCCCCTCCACCGCCACTGCCGCCGCTGCAACCGTCGTTGTCGCGGCCGCCGCCGCTGCCGCCGCCGCCGCCGCCGTCGCAGCACCCGTTCGCTGACTCTGGGGGTGCTCGTCCCGGTAGCCCTGGGGGTGGTCCCTCTGGGGGTGCTGGTGTGGAGAGTGCCAGTGGTAGCCGAGGAGCAGCTTGCGGTCCAGGTGTCGCCGTTGTGCCGCCGCAGCAGCAGTCCCCGCCGGTGTCAGCCCTTCGCCTGCTCGGCCTTCCGTCCCCCGACCCTGCGTCGGTTCCTCCTTGACCGTCTCCTCCTCTTCCTGTCTACGGCCCTGTCTTCCCTCCGCCGGACTCGTTCCCTGCCCGTCTCCCCCCTCGTTCCCCTCCTGTGTCCCCTCCTCTGTCTCATGACCCGACTCCTCCGTCGCACGTCTGGTCTCACCGTCCCTCCCGTGCTCGTCCTGCCTCGCCTGTCTTGCGCTCCCACCCTATGTTGCTTCGTTCCCACGCGTCTCGTCCTCCCCTTCTGCCATCGCCTCCTCCGTCCTCCCTTGTTGTTGCACCCCCCCCGCTGTCTGACTACCTTCGTGCCGCTCGTCCCCTTGTTCCTCGGGTCCTTGCCTCTCTCGTTACCGACCCGTCTGTTCCGGCCTCGTGCCTTGACGCTCTTGTCGCTGCTGTCGCTGACTTCGCCTCTACCTGCCGCCTTGACTACGCCTCCGCTCTGGTCTCTGACCCTGCCTGTCCTCCGTCTGTCGGGGGTGCTCCTGCCCTTGGCAGTGACGTCCTGGAGGACCGCCAGTTTGAGCTTGCTTTCCTGTCCGAGGCTGCTCCCCATCTCTGTTCCATGCTGCTAGTCCCTGAGGGTGACCCAGACGCTTTCGACATCCCGACCCCTCGCACTTACGCTGAGGCGACTTCGGGACCCTGGGCCTCGCAGTGGATAGCTGCCATGGAGCAGGAGATGGCATCTTGGAGATCCACCGGCACCTTCGTCGACCCAGTTCCCCCACCTGGGGTGAACGTAGTCGATGGCCGCTGGCTCTTCAAGGTGAAGCGCCCTCCTGGAGAGCCGCCTGTCTTCAAGGCGCGCTATGTGGCTAGAGGCTTCAGTCAGCGTGAGGGGGTGGACTTCTTCCAGACCTTCGCTCCGACCCCGAAGATGACTACTCTTCAGGTTCTGTTACACCTAGCTGCTCAGCGTGACTACGAGCTCCACTCCCTCGACTTCTCCACTGCCTTCCTTCAGGGCAGCCTACACGAGCAGGTCTACTTGCGTCGTCCTCAGGGCTTTACTGGCACCTTCCCTCCTGGGACCCAGTGGCTCCTGCGGCGCCCCATCTACGGCCTGCGCCAGGCTCCCCGTGAGTGGCACGACACTCTCCGTGCTACGCTTGCTGACCTGCAGTTCTTTCCGTCTTCCGCAGACCCTTCACTCTTCGTTCGTGCTGGCCAGACTCCGTTCTACATCCTTGTTTACGTCGACGACCTGGTCTTTGCCACAGCAGACAGGGACGCACTGGCCTCCGTGAAGGCAGAGCTGCTGAAGAGACACACGTGCACTGACCTTGGAGAACTGCGCCGTTACCTTGGCTTGCAGATCTCCAGGGACAGAGCTGCGCGAACCATCACCCTGACTCAGTCACACTTGGTGCGCCAGGTCCTTCAGAGGTTCAGCCTTCAGTTCTCCTCTGCACAGCCCACCCCTCTGCCTGTAGACCACAGACTCTCCGCTCCAGTGTCTGAGGAGTTGGTAGAGCCCAGCGGCCCCTACGCAGAGCTGGTGGGTTGCCTCATGTACCTGATGACTTGCACTCGCCCAGATCTCGCATACCCTCTCAGCATCCTGGCTCGCTTTGTGGCCACAGGCAGACACCGACCGCAGCACTGGTCTGCCGCTAAGAGGGTTCTGCGTTATCTTGCTAGTACATCGGGCATGGGGTTAGTGCTAGGAGGACGCAGGCCAGTGGTCTTTACTGGACACACAGACGCTTCGTGGGCAGACGACGCTGAGACACTCAGGTCTACCCAGGGCTACTGCTTCAGCCTTGGCTCAGGTGCCGTCTCGTGGAGAGCTACCCGCTCCTCTTCTGTTGCTCAGTCCAGCTGTGAGGCTGAGATCTACGCTGGTGCCATGGCGGCACAGGAGCTCCGCTGGCTGACCTTCTTGCTCACTGACTTAGGTGAGCGGCCTAGCTCTGCCCCGGTCCTGTTCGCTGACAACAGGGCCATGATCCTCCTGTGTCAGGAGCCTCGACTCGAGGGCAGAGCAAAGCACATTCAGCTGCGGTACTTCCTCCTGCGTGAGCTACAGCAGCGACGTCATGCTCGCGTAGTACACTTGGCCTCAGGTGCCAACACGGCTGATATCTTTACGAAGGCGCTTGCGCCTAAAGATCATCAGCGGCACTGTGTACAGCTTGGTCTAGTTCCTGTAGCCTCTCACTTGCTAGGACCTTGACTTTGTACTGTCCTTTATACATATACTCGGACTGGACTTGTGTCCTCTTCCAGTGGCTGGACTAGTAGTGCCGCCCTGCTCTTGTTCTTGCCTTGTCTGTACTCCTTCTGACTGGTCTCTCAGACCCTTGTCTCAGAGGTTGGACTAGTAGTGCCGCCCTGAGCTGCTTGTTTAGGACATTCCCCTATGCAGTCTAGGGGGTGTGTCAAACATGTGTATTTGTCATGTTTGTATAGACTGTATAGGGTCCCCTCTTAGAGGGTACAACACTTAGGTATATTTGTGTGTACTCTCACTCTATCAATCATTCTCTTCTCCAATTCTGAGATGGATTTGTTGTTATTATAATTTTTTAACACACGTAGTGTTTTTCAAAAACTGTGTTTTGTGAATGCAAAGCTGATTGTACTGAAGCATTGGGCATCGTCGAAGCGCGCTACTCGCCCTTCTCCAACTACAAATACGTGGGTTGGAGCTCATTTACCTCCACCCACGTCTCTCATTTTGCAAACGGCTCAGTCCACTTTCCCGCTATAGCTTTTCTCCCGTTCAAGCTAACTAAGACTAGAACTTTGCCTCGCGGCGAGTCTCCCTCAACTCTTCTGCCCGATATTTTTAAGTTTCACCAAACCGTCATGGCTCTGACTACGAATAATTGCAGCGAGTCCAACGTCGTCACCGGCCACCCCAATTCCGAGCGCAACAAGCGTCGGGCAGAAGAAGGGGCGGTTGCCCCAACTGGGGTTGACGTTCTGCTGGGAGGGGGCGAGGTCAACAATCAGCCTGCTAACGCGCCCCCGCCCCCTCACGAGCCACGCACGCAAGTGGCTGAGCAGGACCAGCCACTCGCGCCTGACACCGAGCAGCAGCACGCGCCATCGCCGCAAGTGGCGGGTCCTTCTCGCCAGCGCAAAAGGGGGCGCACGGCTGCCTCGTTTGACGTGCCGCCCACCCCGACCTTGACCCCTTCGTTGACCCCCGCGCAGGTCAACGTGCTGTTGATGCTGTTACAACAGCAGGCGACAAGTGTTACGGCCGCCAAAACAGCTCAACCTGCTGCTTCAAAATCTGCTAAACAAGAACCTGCAAAAAAAGAATAGGCCACACGCGGAACCAAGACGCCACGCCTCGCCAAAGACTCCGTCGCCAGCATCCCGCCTGCCCCAGCGGCCGACAACGACAGCGACGACTCCGACAATAACGCTGGTGAGGTCCCCGGCATTGCTGCAAATTCAATTCCCATGGAGCACCTCCCACCACTCCCGACCACTAACACCACCCTCTCGGCGGCGTCCTTCCTCAACGCGGCCGTGCGCGAGCAAGCGGAAGTCCTGGAGGACCTCCGGGCATACCTGAAGCACGCCGAGTTCAAGATGCAGCACGACGACGCGCCGGGCGGCCTCGAATTCCTTGCCGACACGCTCGCCCTTATATCGTGACACTTCGAAGTCCTCCAAGTCGAAGACGCCTCCGACTTCCGCACGGCCAAGCGTTTCAAGCTGTACTAGTAGAAGAGTCTGCTTACCTCCAGGCCTTTCAAACAGGCCGTCGCTGGCGTGGCTGCAATGGACCGCGCCGAGGGTGGGTTTGCTCGTGGCAGTCGCGGAGGCGGCCGCATGCCCATGCCGTTCGTGCCCAAGCGTGGTCCGCCGCCTACGGGAGAATTTCGTGGCTTCCGAGGCAGTTGCTTCCGCTGTGGCCAGTCGGGGCATGTGGCCATCGGCTGCCCGGCGATTGGGCATGGTGGCCAAGGACCCGCACCCGTGGTGTAGGGGTCGGGTCATGGGCGCTTGCGCAAGTGGCGCAAGGCGCAAGGCACCCGGTGTGTGCATAGGCCATTGGGCCCACCCCTTAGGGGCACGGGTGGCAGAGGGCCAGCCCTAGTGTAGGCCAATTGAAGGCCCTAGGCTCAGAGCAAGGGAAGGGGTACAGTCCCCCTCGGTCCCAAATGATAGCCCGACCTTGCAAGGCGGACTTTGCATGCCTAGGAGCATGGTTGAGTAGAGATGAAGCTTGGTTCAAATAAGGAGCCGTGGTCCTCTGCCTTTTCTTCCATGTCTTGGTCCCTAAATAGAACCAGAGAAATGGGGCAGCAGCACCAAAAGAGGTGCAGCCAAAAAAAAAGAAAGAAAGAAAGAAAAAAGGATTGAGCACGAAACGGAGAAGCATAGTGGGCAGCTCAACCTTCACTACATGACACGCAGCACCCCCGGCCAGAGAAGGAAGGCCATCAGGAACACCAATGGCCCACCACTTACCCTCACATAGTGGCTCATCGATTGGACATGCAAAAAAAAAAAAAAAAAAAAAAAAAAAAAAAAAAAAAAAAAGAATCCAAGCATTATGCGAGCCTCACGAGACGCCTACGCTCCAACCCGGTGTGCTACACCCTGGACCCCAAGCATTACCCTCCGTGGGCATACACGAACAGCCACACCAACCCCATCCAGGGCTGCCTAGCTTGGCATCGGACAAAAAAAAAAAAAAAAAAAAAAAAAAAAAAAAAACGAGTCACAGAAGCATGAGCGTACGCAAGAGGCATGGCCCACGAACGGGAACAGCAACAAAAACACTTGCACGCATGCCACACAAGCACGCAAGAGGAGGCTAGAGGAAAAACAGAAAAAAAAAATAAAAAAAAATACGGGTGTTGAGTCTCAAAACCCAAGAAATGAGAATGCAAGCGAAAGAGGCAATAGAGGGTAACATGCGTTCGCGAGTAGAAGCGCGAGTGAAGGCACAATTTGGGGGAATATGAGGGCAAATAGGAAAGGACAATAAGCGGACATTCATGCACAAACGTCGAGGCGCAGGTTCGAACGCAAGCTCGGCATGCGAGGACGCGCAAACCGACACAAACGCAGGTCACGCCATTCAGACTCGCTCAAAGCGCAGGCAACCACCGGCCTGAGCATCTTGCTCGCATGTGGCACCTCTATCCAGGCACGCCCTCCTTAGCCACTAGGCTTCACACTCCCCCCCCCCACCCCACGCTCTAGGTTTCCGGCAGGCCTCAGCCCTGCAGATGAACTTAAGTATTCGTCCCCTGCTTCTCCTCGCATGATGTCACTCCCACAGGCGCCCGACTTCGCGAATGCGCACACAGCGGTGACCCCTACGAATACGCAGTTACCAACAAGATGGTCACCCAAATGTGTGGCCGCCTACGTACCACGTTCGCTTGGTGGAGCTCGTGGTGCACTAGCAGTTTCATCCTCTCAGTCATTGCCAAAGGATATTGGATGCCATGGAAACTCGGGCCGCCGCTGGCCTTTCACGATCGCAACCATGCCGGCGCACGCATCCACGAAGCATTCACGCGTACAGCCATCGTCGAACTCACCGAGACTGGCGCGGCCATCCAAATCCCTGCGGCGAAACTAAGATGCATAAGCCCACTCAACGTGGTCGAGCAGAAAGACAAGTGTCGCCTTATTCTAGATCTTCGAAAGGTGAACGACGCACTAATCGTCCCCAAATTTAAATATGAGGGACTCAACCGCGTGGCGGACCTCGCTCGCCAAGGAGATTGGATGTTCTCCATCGACTTGAAATCAGGCTATCACCATGTCGACATCCATCCCTCGTGCTGGACGTTCCTCGGCTTTGAATTCGACGGGCGCACATATGCCTTCCGATCCTTGCCGTTCGGCCTCGCCACAGAACCATTCGTCTTCACGCAGCTCATCAAGCAATTAGCTCGGCGATGGCGGGAGCAGGGGGTCCGCGTGATACCCTACGTGGACGATATCCTCTTCCTGTGCCCGACCCAGGCACACGCTTAAGCCACGTGCCAACGGGTCGTTATCGATCTCAAGGGCGCCGGGCTCGTACTCAATGCAAAAAAGTCCAAACTGATACCATCACAGCACCTTCGGTTCCTTGGCGTAGAACTTGACACACAGGCCGGCCGGTTTTCCATTGGCGAGGAGCGGCGAGCCACACTCAATGCCACCCTCTGTGCCCTACTGCGCGCAAGCTCAGCCCAGCGGAAAGTCCCAGTCCGGCAACTGGCCCGAGTTAGAGGCATGCTGGCATCGATGGCCGTCGCACTCGGCACCACTACCCGAGCGTTCAGCCACGCCATGCTAGAAACAATCAAGCATGGACATGGACCAGCATGGTCCTCCTCTCCCCACCCGCCATCGAAGAGCTGAGATTCTGGATCCAAGAGTTCGACCGTTTCAACGGTGCCCCGTTCCATGTGCGGCACAGCTACGATGCAGTCATCCACGTAGACGCAACTGCCCACAGCTGGGGTGCCATGCTGAACACATTCCCTGGAGCTGCGATAGAGGCCAGTGCGGCAATGCCCGAAGCCCTTCATCCAACCTCCAGCACACAAAGAGAGATCGCCGGCGTGCTTTGGGCGCTACAGACGTACGCGCCTGGAATCCGGAACAAGCACGTGCTAGTGCGGGTAGACAACCAGGGCATGTTCTTCATCCTTCGCAAAGGAGGTTCCCAAAGTCCCGACCTCACCACCACATGCAAAGGCATCATCCAAAAATGCATGGAGTTTGGGATTTGGCTAATCATCGAATGGATCCCACACGACCTGAATGGTCGCGCAGACGAGCTCTCCAAGCTAGTCGACCACGATGACTACTCGTTGAAGCTCCCATGGTTTCGCCTCCTCGAGCGTCGCTGGGGGCCCCACTCCATTGACCTATTCGCCAACCCCCAAAATGCACACTTGCCGTGTTTCTGCTCTAAGGTCCCCCACCCCGATGCCACAGCAGCCGACGCCTTCTCACTTGCCTGGATGGCTGAGAACAGCTTTGCATTCCCACCGCCCCAACTCATCCTTGCAGTACTCCATCACGCACAACGCACGAGCGCATCTCTCACCCTCATCGTCCCACACTGGCCTGGCGCAAGCTGGTGGCCGCTCCTCCAGCCCTCCCCTCCATTGTGGGACCCACACATCCAAGCATATATCCCTTTTACACACGGCAGCCAGTGTCTTGCAGTCGGCACCCACTGTCAAGCATTCTCAGGTACAGGATTACCTAACAGCACTATCGTTGCACTCCGCGTGATATTCGACTAACTAGACTCCTCTGCATATCCCCAGATCTGCTTCCAAAGCTCCAACACGACCTGCTTTCCATGCTCCCCGGCTCTCGTGCCGACTCGACCATCCGAACATACGAGCCTTACTGGGTGAAGTTCCGCGCCTTCTGTACGAAGGTCAACCTGACGTTCTTGTCGGCATCGGACATGACCCTTGCGCTCTACCTGGTGTACATCATCCAACGCAAGGCCTCCTCGTCTGTTGTTCAGCTCACATGCTCCGCCGTGAGCATTGCCCACAGGATGACAGGCTCAACATGCCCAACCACCGGCCCTTTCACCTCCCAAGTGCGTGACTTCGCAAAGCGACACTGCCCGCGTCCTAACAGGATTAAAGAGCCAGTCTCACTCCATCAGGTCCACGATATGGCGGCCTCCTTCCTACAGTCAAACAACCCAGCCGTGTTCCAAAAAGGATTGATCCCGATTCTCATGTACGCCGGTTTTTTGCTCTACTCGGACCTGGTGGCCATCCAATGGCAGGACATCCAATTTGAAGATGAAGCTATGTGGCTACTCATCCCCCACTCAAAAACCGACCAAGCCGGCCAAGGCACATGGATCCCTATCGCGGCAAGCCCCGGACCCTTTTGTCCGGTCCAGGGCACCCAGAGGCTCATCCAACTCGCAGGATACAGCCCCCAGTCCTCGGGACCGCTCATCCGGGTCTTCGGACCCCACCTGCCGAGCCACGGCACAGCAGACCGCCCTCATACACCACAATCCGCAACTGGTGCAAGGAAGCCTTCGCGAAAATCGGTTTGGGAGTAAAGCACCTAGGCACCCACTCCTTTAGGAAAGGCGCGACCACGGTTGCTGCCAACTCTGGGATTCCTGACAGGATCTTCAAACGCCTGGGCCGTTGGCGCAGTGAAACCGCGAAAGAGATGTACGTCACGCCCGCGACCGATCATCTGGTTGGCGCATCTCGTCGCATGCAAGACCCGGCGGCGGCACCCTCCTCTGCACAACATGCCGAGGCACTTCTCCGCCACCGCAAGCACCCACTGCACATGTCTCAATGACCCCACTTGAAATGAGAACGATGCCTATTGCAAAGGACAAGAAAGCAAGCTTTCTCAATATTATATTTTTTTAACACACATAGTGTTTTTCAAAAATTGTGTATTGTGAAAGCAAAGCTGATTGTACTGAAGCATTGGGCATCGTCGAAGCGCGCTACTCGCCCTTCTCCAACTACAAATACGTGGGTTGGAGCTCATTTACCTCCACCCACGTCTCTCATTTTTCAAACGGCTCAGTCCACTTTCCCACCCATCCCCCCCCTAGACAACCGTGCATGTCCAATTGCCAACCGGTCACTTGAACGGGAGCGCACAACTAGGATCATGATGTGTGTATGTTTAGATTCTTATAAGCTAGTAAGAGACTATTGTACCTAGCCCACTTGAAATGAGAACGATGCCTATTGCAAAGGACAAGAAAGCAAGCTTTCTCAATGTACACATTTATTGAACCCCTTGGATTACGTGCATTGCCCCCTCCTACCAATGTGGCGGGAAAATAAGGGGGGAGGGGGGTATCTTATCTCATACCCAGGCCTGAAGTTAAAAAAAAAACCCCCCTGAGTTGTCGACTAAAAAAAATTTTTACCCTGAGGGCTTAGGTTTCAAAAAATGCCTACTCTGATTTGTAAGTGTTCAGAAATCTGGAACCCTGAAAATCCCAGGGTTCACCGAACGCGTTCAGGGTTGCCTTCAACACGAGGGGGGAATAAAAAATGGGGGGGAAAATGGGAGGGAATCAAACCGAGGGGAGGGGGAGAGCAAAACGGAGGGGAAGGGGGAGTATGGAAACATAGGGGAAGAGAGGAAGCGAAACAGGGAGGGAAAAGAGGGGGGGGGGGGGGGGGGTCGAAATACAGTAGTGAGGAATGGGAGAAGCGAAACGGAGGGGAAGGGGGTATCGAAACGGAGGGGAGGGGGGAAGCGAAACGGAGGGAGAGGGGGGGATCGAGGCGAATGGGGCAGTGGCAGAAACCTCCCGCGCTTGCAGAGCTATGGGCGAATTGAGTACGTTAATCATACGCGATCATCTAACGGCTGAAAATTGTCGAAACGTTCGCGATTGATCTTGGCCGTCGAAGTTTGATAGACTTTCAGTTGACCACACGGGCAATAACAAAACTGAATTTCTTTTTGTGCTATCACTGCCTATCAAGACTTAGCTAATTTTTGTGGGTTGTTAGTTAGGTATGCCCCCGCCCAAAATCGCCACCCTCCCCAATTCCCTCCCCCAAATCTCGCCCCACACCTCTCAAAGCCCGGTACATTCGAGAACTGCCTTGCTGGAAGCCGGGGTTATGTTTGGCTCGGCTCTGGTTTTACAGGGGCTTTTCCAGATGGGCCCAAATCGTCTGAGCTAGCAAAACATCTAGCTCAGGTCGCGCAAATCTGAGCCGTTAATGGCTGACCAACGATGAACCGCTGAGAAACGTCGAAACGATCGCGTTCGATCGTGACCGTCAAAATTTGGTGAATTTTATTTGGGGAACTGGGGGCCTGGGGGAAATTCCGAAATGAACCAATGCTGCTAGAAAACATCAGTTTGGCTAAACTGAGCGGGGAGGCGAAACGGAGGGGGCACGAGGATCAAAACGGAGGTGAGCGGGGGATCAACATCGAGGGGGATGTCTGCGAGAGTGTGGGAGGGGGAATGCCTGTCTGTACAACAGGACTTAGACATTTTTTTGTTGAGGAGAGTGCTACTCTGGCTACTAGGACTTAGCCGAGTATTTGTGGGTTGTTGCGGGTGTAGGGGAGGGGAATGTCTACCATAGGACTTAGCCGATATTTGTCAATTTTTGTGGGGTGTGTAGGGGGAATGTCTGTACAATTAGGACTTGGCCAATTTTTGTAGGTTGCTGTGTGTGTGGCGGTAATGTTTCTAGAGATTGGGGACATCGCCAAAATTTCAGTTCTGTGAGGCACGTGGAATCGCATTCAGGGTTCGTACGCGTTGCTCCTTGAAAACTCAGTATTGGCATAATGCAATCCCTGAAATCCCAAGTGTTCAGAAACTTACAACCCTGAAGGGGCTAGGGTTAAGAAAAGTCCAACCCTGAAAATTAAGGGTTGGCAAAAAAAGTACCCTGTGAAATCAGGGAATCAGGGTAAAATACCCTGATAACGATAGCCCTGCTCATACCACTCTAAAATCTTATCTTATAAACGGGAAATCCTAATACAAGATAGACGCCTAATACACGAGATAGTATCTTCTATTCCATGGGGGTCTTATATCCGGGCTTTTATGGTAGTTCTATTTCTCATAGTAGAAAGTTGACTAGAATGAGGCATGCATGTTGATTTTGTTCTTGTACCCTCTAAGAGCATGCACCTATCTAGCCTATAATAGCATATACAAAAATGTTTGACACACCCCCTAGGCCAGATGAGGGGTAGTGCCTGGAAGTCGACACACAGCTCAGGGTGGCAGTACTAGTCCAGCCTCTGAGGCAAGGGTACGAAAACCAGTCAGCAAGAGTACAAACAAGACAAGAGCAAACCAGGGCGACACTACAAGTCCGACAAATGGAAGACAAGCCACAAAGCCATTAAGAAAGGTATATATAAAGAGAAGTACACAATCAAGGTCCTAGCAAGTGAGTAGCTACAGGAACTAGACCAAGCTGCAAACAATGCCGCTGATGATCTTTAGGCGAAACCGCCTTAGTATAGATATCAGCTGTGTTGGCACCGGAGGCCAAGTGTACTACGCGGGCCTGCTGGCGCTGCTGTAGCTCGCGCAGGAGGAATTACCGCAGCTGGATGTGCTTCGCTCTGCCCTCCAGTCGAGGCTCCTAACACAGGAGGATCATGGCCCTGTTGTCAGCATACAGAATTAGGGCAGAGCAAGGCTGCTCACCTAAGCCTGTGAGCAAGAAAGTGAGCCAGCGGAGCTACTGTGCTGTCATGGCACCAGCGTAGATCTCAGCCTTGTAGCTGGACTGTGCAACAAACGAAGAGCGAGTAGACCTCCACAAGACCGCGCCTGCACCAAGGCTAAAGCAGTAGCCTTGAGAGGACCTGAGGGTCTCAGCGTCGTCTGCCGAAGAAGCGTCAGTGTGCCCAGTATGGACAACTGGCCTGCGTCCTCCCA
This sequence comes from Closterium sp. NIES-67, assembly GCA_027943415.1. Taxonomy (NCBI): domain Eukaryota; kingdom Viridiplantae; phylum Streptophyta; class Zygnematophyceae; order Desmidiales; family Closteriaceae; genus Closterium; species Closterium sp. NIES-67. The sequence goes on from BQMB01001983.1 coordinate 32,110, forward strand.
GTACTAGCCCCATGCCCGATGTACTTGCTAGATAATGCAAGACCCCCTTAGCGGCCGACCAGTCCTGTGATCGGTGTCTGCTTGTGGCCACAAAGCGGGCCAGGATGCTGAGAGGGTATGCGAGATCTGGACGAGTGCAAGTCATCAGGTACATGAGGCAACCCACCAGCTCTACGTAAGGACCACTGGGCTCTACTGACTCCTCAGGAACAGGAGCTGAGAGCCTGTGGTCTACCGACAGAGGTGTAGGCTGTGCTACGAAGAACTGAAGCCTGAACCTCTGAAGGACCTAGCGCACCAAGTGTGACTGTGTGAGAGTGATGGTGCGTACTGCTCTGTCCTTAGAGATCTGTAGGCCAAGGTAGCAGCGCAACTCTCCTAGGTCAGTGAAAGTGTGTCTCCTCGGCAGCTAGGCCTTCACGGAGGCCAGCGCGTCTCTGTCTGCCGTAGCGAAGACCATGCCGTCTACGTAGACAAGGATATAGAATGGAGTCTGGCCAGCACGAACGAAGAGCTAGGGGTCTGCAGAGGACGGAAAGAACTGCAAGTCAGCTAGTGTAGTTCGTAGCGTATCGTGCTACTCACGGGGCACTTGTCGCAGGTTGTAGACCGGGCTCCGCATGAGCCACTAGGTCCCAGGAGGGAAGGTACGACTGAAGCCCTGTGGACGGCGCAGGTAGAACTGCTCGTGTAGGCTGCCCTGAAGGAACGCTGTGGAGAAGTCGAAGGAGTGGAGCTCGTAGTCACGCTGTGCTGCTACGTGTAGCAACGCCCAAAGAGTAGTCATCTTCGGGGTCCGGGCAAAGGTCTGAAAGAGTTCCATCCCCTCGTGCTGACTGAAGCCTCTAGCCACGTAGCACACCTTGAACACAGACTGCTCTCCAGGAGGGTGCTTCACCTTGAAGAGCCACCGCCCATCGACTTCATTCACCCCAGGTGGGGGAACTGCGTCAACGTAGGTGCCGGTGGATCTCCAAGATGTCATCTCCTGCTCCATGGCAGCTATCCAATGAGAGGCCCAGGCCCCGAGGTCGCCTCAGCGTCTGTGCAAGGGGTCGGGATGTCAAACGCGTCTGGGTCACCCTCAGGGACTAGCAACATGGAACAGAGATGGGGAGCGGCATGAGACAAGAAAGCAAGCTCGTACTGTCGGTCCTCCAGGACGTCACTGCCAAGGGCAGGAGAGCCCCCGGCGGACGGAGGGCAGGCAGGGCCAGTGACCAAAGCTCTGGCATAGTCAAGGTGGCGGGTAGCGGCGAAGTCAGTGACAGAAGCGACACGAGCGTCAAGACTCGAGACAGGAACAGACGGGTCGGTAACGAGGGAGGCAAGGACCCGAGGAGTAATGGGACGAGCAGCACGAAGGTAGCCAGACAGAGGGGGAGGCACGACAATGAGCGTCGATGGAGGAGGCGAAGGTAGGAAGGGAGGACGAGATGCATGGGAACGAAGGAATATAGGGTGAGAACGCTGAACAGGAGAGACAGGACAAGCACGAGAGGGCCGGCGAGACCAGACGTAAGACGTAAGCGTCGGGTCAGAAGACAGAGGAGGAGACACAAGGGGGGAAACGGGTTGGGGACGAGTCCGGCGTAGGAAACACAGGACCGTGGACAGGAAGGGGAGGAGGCGGCGAGGGAGGCGCAGGCGAGCGGTCAGGGGAGGGAAGGCCGAGAAGGCAAAGGGCGGACACCGGCGGCGACTGCTGCTGCTGCCGCTCGACGCCGACACCTGGACCGCCAGTTGCATCATGGCTACCTCCGGAACACTCCACTCTAGCACCCCTAGAGCAAGCACCCCCAGAGCGAGAACCCTCTCTTGCACCGGTGCCACCCCCAAGCCCGCCGGGGCAAGCCACGGCAAGAACCCCAGGATTAGCACCCTCCTCAACGCCAGCACCCCCAGAGTCCATGGACGGTTGCTGCTGCTGCGACAGCGGCGGTTACTATGGCGACGGCTACTGCTGCTGCTGCGGCTGCGACTACGGCAGCGGCGATGACTGCAGCGACAGAGGAGGGGACACCAGGGGAGAGGCAGACGGCAAGAACCACGCCGCGGGGCCACCGGAGTCAGCTGACTCCTCAATCGGGACAAACAACGGGAGGGGAGTGACGTGAGACACTCCAGACAGAGCAGGACGGGGAGGGAGGGGAGCAGGGGCTACCGGGGGAGTTGGAACTATTAATAGGGGTGGGGAAAGCGACGGGTATAAGGAGACAGACTCGTCGAAAGTGACGTCACGCGAGTGAAGGAAGCGGTGAGACGGCGGGTGGTAAAAGTGCCAGTCAAACAAGTCAAGGGGGAAACCAAGGAAGACATAGGGGACAGTGCAGGCAGTGAGCTTGTCCATGCCAAAAGCATGAACGTGAACGAGGTATCCCCAGATGTAGACTGCAGACGCGTCACCAGGAGACCCGGTCCAGAGGAGGGTCGGTGAAACCTGTGGCCACTGGGAGTGGGGCCACAGGTTCAGTTGGTGAGCGGTGTAGCGAACAACGAACGGCCATAGAAAATGGGGTGCACCGGCATGGATCATGGAGGTACAAGCCACCTCCATGACCTAGCCGATGCGTCGCTCAATGACCCATTCTCCTGTGGGGAGTCCGGCAGGGTGTACGACTCGGTGATGCCCTCCGCACAAAAAAACCGGCCAAGCCGACCGAAGGCAAACTCGCTGCCACGGTCGGAGTGGAGACACAGCACGGGGGGACCTCAACGGACTTGTGCAGCTACGACCCACAAAATAAGAACGTCAGGCACGTCGACCTTCCACTCTAGAGGAAACACCATGGTGTAGTGCGTGTAGTCGTTGATAAGCACAAGGAAGTAGCACTCTCGACGTGGCCCAGGGACAGGGGCTAGACCTCAGACGTGCAGGGTTTAGAGTGGCGCGGTGGCAGGGCGAAGCGAGGAGGAGTGAGGAGCATGGCACAGCCGGCCCTCAACGCAGGGCGTGCACGGCGGTGCAGGCGAGGGAGGGAGGGAAGGGAGCGACGCAGGGAGACCTAGGACAAGACCGTGCTGGGACATGTGACACAGACACAGGAGTGCAGGGTGACCTAGGCGGTGGTGCCACAGCAGCGACGGGTGAGTGAGCGACCAACACGAGCAAGTCGCGGCTACCAGGGGGGATGCAGTATCAAGCGTAAACAGGCCGAACATAGGGTCCCGGAGGAACGTGGTCAGAGGAGCACCAGTGGCGGTCTCATTGTAGACCGTGTACCACTCGTGTCCGGGGAACGTACTGGTGACACCGAGGTCCTGAAGTCAGCCGACACCAACTAGGTTCCTAGAGAACAAGGGGATGTGCAGGCCTATAAGAGTGCTCGAGGGGGCCGCCGGAAATGGGTGGTAGAGCTACGTGCAACTACCGCACCGGAGGAGGGGTCTGCAAGTGCGACGGTGGCAGGGGCGGCAAGCGGCGTAAGGTAAGTGTGGTCGCGGAAGAAGCAGGTAGACGCACAGGATTCAAGCGTAAAGGAGAGCGAAGTGCTAGCGGCTGCCGGCGGAGGGGCTAGTGTGGAGCCTAGGCTAAACAAGGTAGGGGGTCCTACGCGTGACACAGCAGGTGAGCCTAGACTATATACAGTGGACACACCTACGCTAGGCAACACCGGGTAATAGGGTCCAATCACACTAGAGTTATCAGCATACATGACAAACATATCATTCCTAATCTGATCCATGTCAAGCTCAAAGACCGGCACACGACGGCGAGCCAGGGCGTACCAGTCCGGAGGGTCCGACGCAGGACCAAAGTGGTGGCGTAATAGGTCGTCCAGGCGGAGGTACCAATGGTCGGCGGTGTGGCCGGGCCGGAGGCAAACAGTGCCGCGGTGAGGGCTGGTCTGAAGCTGGTACTGGCAGGTGACCGCGCTGGAGCTTCCACCCGACACCGAGCTCTGCCCCCTCCCCCCACGACCACCGCCACTAGCGCCGCCAGTCCACCATGACAGCTGCTGCTGCTTCGACGACTGCGGCGGCGGCTGCGGCTGCTGAGTTTGCTGCTGCTGCTGCTGAGGTTGCGTCTGTCGCTGCGGCTGCTCTGGGGCACCAGCCCCGGTCCCCTCGTCTGAACCACCATCCCTGCCCTCACCGCCGCCACCCTCCCCACCACCACCCCCCTTCCCCCCACCACGCCCCCCTTTGGGGCGGCAACCCTTACCCAGACACTTCTGCGTAGAGGCCGCAGCAGCGGCGTCAGCAACAGCAGCAGAGACGTCAGAGTAAGTGCACTGGGAGGGAGCACAGCCCTAAAAGATAGGTGCCACCACAGTACCTCTAGACTGAGCGATACTACGCTGGCGGGTCTTTATCTCAGACATGGCAGTGACAAAGGCGGTGAGAGTGAGGTCACCTGGGTGCTGACTAAGGAAGTGGTCGCAGGCTGTGGCTTGGCGGTCAGGGAGGCGTGTGGCGATGAGATTAAGGGTAGCGCAGAATGGCGGCAGAAAGGCAATGAGTTGTGCCTCAGTGCTTGCAGCGCGATAGCTCGTCTCAAGCGCGCGGAGGTGCGTGGCAAAGTCGGCGACAGTGGGGAAAGACGCAAGATCAAAGAACAGCATGGGAAGGATCAGGCGACTAGCAGAGGCAGTGGCGGGTGTGGAATAGCGCGCAATGACAGTATCTAAGATGGCCGGGGTGTTTGCTACAGTGGTAAAGCGAGGACGCTCTGATAGCGGGAGCGCACGGCTGATAGCAAGCTGGGCGACAGCGTTGCGCGAGTTCCAGACGGCACGATCAAGCGCAGCAGCGGAAAAGGCCTCATGCTCAGCAGTGGTGGGGGCATCAGGGAGGGCAGCAAGGGCAGGGGGGCGGGGAAGCAGGCCATCGACATGAACAGCCAGGGAGTGACCGTCCTGACGCTGACCTGTAAGGTGACCCCGAAGGTCGACGAGCCATGCCTCAAAGTTGAGCGCCCGACCCTCTACGTCCAGACGGAGCTGTGACTCCGCCATCGCCACTGCTGCAGCTGCTCACGGCCGCTGACAGAGTGAGGAGGACAGGTGGAGGAAGCGGTGAAGAGCGGTGGAGTACGGTATAGTGCGGTGGAGTGCGGTGGAGTGGAATGGAGTTCGGTGTAGTGCGGTGGAGTGCAGTAGAGTGTGGTGTAGTGCGGTGGAGTGCGGTGTACTGCGGTGAAGTGCAGTGGAGAGCAGTGGAGAGCCGTGGAGACAACCGGCAGGGAAGCCGGTGCTGAAGGGAGCCAGAGCCGGTGGGTCGGCGCTGGGACTCGACGGTCCGGCAGTTGGTCGCTGAAGCGGAGGCCGACGAGGCTGGAGCCGGCTGGCTGGCCGACCGACTGGCGAGGGCCGACGGGGCGCGGGCGGGGCCGGTAGGGCGCCAACGGGGCCGGCGGGGCGCCAACAGGCCGGCGGGGCGAGCAAGGCCAGAGGGGCGCATGGGACCGACGGGGCGCTAACGAGGCCGGTAGGGCGCGAGCGGGCTGGCGGGGCGTTAACGGGCTGGTGGGGTGAGCGGGGCCAGAGGGGCGCAAACGGGGCCGTTAAGGCGCTAACGGGCCAGAGGGGGCCGACGGGGCGCTAACGGGCCAGAGGGGGGCCGACGGGGCGCTAACGGGGCGCTAACAGAACGGCAGGGCGCTAACGGGCCAGAGGGTGGCCGACGGGGCGCTAACGGGGCGCTAACGGGGCGTTAACAGGCCGGCAGGGCACTAACAGGATAGATGGGGCGCACGGGGCTGACGGGGCGCACGGGGCTGACGGGGCGCTAAGGGGCGGCTAGGAGCGGGCGGGTGGGACCAGGACGAGAGCGGAAGCGCGGGTGGGCGTGATACCATCTCAGAGTAGAAAGTTGACTAGAATTAGTCATGCCGGTTGATTTTGTTCAAGTGGTTGTACCCTCTAAGAGCATGCACCTATCTAGCCTATAATAATATATACAAATATGTTTGACACTATTTTCCCGCCCACCCATCCGACTATGCGTGTACGATCATCGTTGGAAGAGGATCATGAATATAACCCATATGAAATGAAGCACGCTGCCTTTACAAGAGGACCAAGCAAGCGTTCACAATTGCTGGATCTCCCAAGTGTACAATGCTTTGGTGCAGGGTTCTCCTAAAAAAAAACACCTGTCTGATGGATCAGACAAGGTTTGTTGTCTAATGCACTTTCCAGGATCAGAGAAATCGTAATTCCTTGTCTTTTTTTCCAGAGAAACCAAAAAAATGTGTCTGATTTTCCAGATAGATCTGATTATGCAAGGGATGCCGGTCAAAAATATGGTTTTTTGTTGTTTTTTTTGTGTGTGTGTGTGTGTTTTTTTTTTTTCCTCTCTCTCTCTCTCTCTCTCTCTCTTTTTTCTGGCGTGCATCAGAATTTGGCTACTCTGAAAACTCGGCGTCCTGAGTAGTCTGATTTTTTCAAGGTTCGGAATCAGGAATCATAGTCATCTTATGAGGGGGAACAAGGAACGCGAGAGAGGGGGAGCGACGGACAGTATAGGGAAGGTGGGAGCGAAGGACAGTATAGGGAAGGGGGGAAGAGACGAACTGGAGAGGGGGGAGGGGACAAATGGGAGAGAGCGGGAAGGACAAACAATAGAGAGGGGGGGAGCGACGAACGGGATAAAGTGGAACGGGAAAGGGAGACAAAACAAAACTAGGGAGGGAGAAAAGACAGAAGGAGAGAGAGAGAAAACAGAACGAGGGAGAGATAATATGAAACGAGGGAGAGATAATACAAAACGAGGGAGAGAATACGAAATGGGGGGGAGAGAGAATACGAAACGGGAGGAGAGAGAAAATGAAACAAGGGTGAGAGAATACGAAACGGGGGAGAGAGAGAATACGAAACGGGGGAGAGAACGAATACGAAATGGGGGAGTGAGAGAATACGGAACAGGGGAGAGAGAGAATTCGAAATGGGGGAGAGAGCGAATACGGGACGGCAGGGAGCGAATACGGAATGAGGGAGAGAGGGAATACGGAACTGGGGGGGGAGAGAAAACGGAACAAGGGAGAGAGAACACGGAACGCGGGAGAATGCAAAATGGGGGAGATAGAGAACACATAACAGTGTGGGATGGTTGTAGTGGTGGCTTGTACCCTATCGTGCCCAACGAAATTGAGTGGGAAGGGCATTGTCAAGTGTGTGAGCTGTGATGTGACAGGTCCACTTCATTGAAATGTTGAAGTGTCCAGTCACAACTGCTCTAGCTGTGTCTGTTGCCCAGGGAATTTTGAGGAGGTAAGAGTGGCTATGAGGGAATATGTGTGACCGCGTAACGTGTCACCTCCATGTCTCTGTTTCAGAGAAACTCGAAACAGTCGTCTAAAAATCAGAGAATCATGTACGCCTAGTCTGAAAAATTCAGAGAAATCTGGAAAAGTTGACTAGGGCAATCAGGGGTTTTCAAAACCGTTGTCCGAGAAATCAGAGAAGCCCGGAAAAAGCAGTCTGAAAATCAGACAATCAGACAAAAAAGGGCTGATAATTGGGACCCTGCTCTGGTGCTGTAGCCTTGCTGAAAATGGGAAGTTCGTTATCAAAAGCGAAATTGCAAAAACGACAATGATAAAAGAGAAAGTGCATGCAAAGCGAATGAGCAGTATTTATTCGGTGTGAGGCAATGACCAACCATTGGGCCAATCACTCGTCGAGATGGGTCCTCTGGCTTCTTATTCTGCCGCTTTACACGAGCTTGAAACGAAGCAATCTACTCCGAAACACCTCCTTATAACGCATCATATATTTTCGCCACTGCGCTTCTAGTAGATGTTTTCGTTGCCCTTATAGGTCTTCCCAGCACTCCAGTTCGTGGGAATCATTTCAGTCAGCACCGCCTGCTGCCCATCCCTCGCCACCGTCACGCGCACGCTCACCTTCCTCCCAGCGTCCACGATACCCGTAGAGGGAGCCAACACCCACGTGGCACCCCCTCAGCGCACGCTCATGCTCTTCTAGTTATTCCCGCCATCCTTCGACAATTCCACCTTCGCCACCCCGCCGCCCTTCGCGGTTCCTAGTATATGAATCTGGAAATTGTATGTGTTGCTCCAGGGCAAAAGCTTTACGGTGATTCCACCGTTGCTAGGGCAGTCCACGCTGCGGTACTTCACGTCCACTTCACCCAACTGCTCGCGAGAGTTCTTGCTCTACGCAACGGAGTGAAGGTTGAAACTATCGCCGTTTTCCCCTACTGCGCGCACTGTCCACCGCAGCTCGCGCCGTTCTTGCATTCGAGTATGTAGCACGTGCCACAGCCCCTGCCGCTGTCGAACTTGCTCGAAGGAACCTGTGCAACGTGTTGGAAGGGGGCACTGAGATGGCCCAGAGGGGTCCCCCTGAAGGGCTACAGGTGTCATCTGGGGGGGGTGTGGGTGCTCTTATCCCAGTTGGTTAGCGAACTGGAGCTATCCCCTCATGTTGCGGTGAGCGTGGACAATGCTCGCGGGGGACCCGGGTTCGATTCTTGGTGTCAGCGCCTTCCTGTGCCCTTGGTGGGCCCTCCCAGTGAGGGGAGTGTTGGAAGGGGGCACTGAGATGGCCCAGAGGGGTTTTCCTGAAAGGCTATAGATGTCGTCTTGGGGGGGTGTGGATGCCCTGACCCACCATACAAACATGCCATTTCATCCCAGTTGGTTAGCGAACTGGAGCTATCCCTTCACGACAAAACCGTTGGCGAAATAGGGGCTGTGGCGGTAACTGCCTTCGTACTGGCACTGGCCCCCAGAGAAATCGCCACCCGAGGTCGCGATTACGGCATCCGCGGGAGTGAGGGCGAGAGTCAGCAGGAAGAATCCGAGGCACAGCACGCCGACGACCTTGGAAACGCGAGCCATGGGGAAAATGCAGGGGAGAAGAAAGGCACTTGTTTCCAGCAGAGACTCTCTGCAAAAAAATACAAGATTTAGGCGCTGGAGAGAACCTGCGAGTCGACTAGTAGAAAGGGCTGCGAGAATGGGTGATGATGATTGGAAATAAAAGCTGGAGATTATATGCTAAACCAGAGAGGGCTTGGGAGTTGGGAAGTAGCGGGAATTGCGGGGAAATTGTAGCTGGCAGCAAAGTGGTGTGGAGAATCAATTGGAATTTCATTGGTGGGAATGGGGAGCGGTTCGGTAATTTTGGCTCAGTTGTGGAAGTGCGATCTTTGCCCCCAAACTGACGGAGACGTGACGGCGAATTCGGCTAATGGAATTCGGCCTGTCAATGTTTCTAGGCGAGAATCTGGATTGGGGGGAATCTGCGCGCTGATAATTGCGATGGAGCGATACCGTTCCGTCAGGGTCGTTGGGCCGGCCAGTATAAACAAGATTCGATGCTTTGGCGTCGGAAGGGTTGTGTGGCTCACCTTTTATAAGCTATTTCATTCTTGGTATGCCTATTCTCTTTTAGTTAAGCTACCTTTATTGTGCTATTGCAAAACAAGGATAATCCTACAACGAGTGATTTTAAATTGTTTCAAAATGCTATTATTCCAATTCTTGATTAATTCTATATTCATTATTCCTAATTATCTCAACACAATGTGTTTTATACTGTGAAAAGCCATTTTCATAACACTCCCTTTGGTGTAGAATGATGCCTTCCATAAATCCGTGTGCTGACGCGAGCTGGCCTTTCCCATGCTGGCGAACGCTCCCCAGCGCTGAGTCACGAGACTCTTGGTCCCTCTCTCCTTCCTGTTCGACTCGCTAGCCAACTCCTCTGTAACTCGTTCTTGCTCGTTCTTGCACGCTCTAACTTGGCTCTCACAACGTTAGGTTCTTACCCCCCGGTCTGCGTCATGCCTTACCAAGCTGATAGCTAGCTCGCTTTTTTTACTTCGTGCGTCCTTTCTTTAGCTTCTTGAGTGCTGTTAGCTCGTCTAAGTTAGACATGTTCTATTAGCTGCTGCTCGCCACACTCGCTGGCGCCGTGAACATCGTTTTTGCGCTCGGTGGCATCGCCCTCTCTGGCGCCGTGCGCGCAGGCGCCGCGATTTCTGGCGCAGCCCTCTCTGGTGCCGTGCACGCAGACGCTGTGCGCGCAGGAGCCGCACTTTCTGGCGTGGCCCTCCCTGGCGCCATGCGCGCAGGCACCGCGCTTTCTAGCACGGCCCTTTCTAGTGCCGTGCGCGCGGCCGCCGTGCTCGCAGGAGCCGCGCTTTCTGGCGTGGCCCTCTCTGGCGCCGTGCGCGCACTGGCCCCATGCGCACAGACGCCACGCTTCGTGGCGTGGCCCTTTGGCGCCCTGCGTGCAGGTGCCGTGGTTTCTGGCGCAGCCCTTTCTGTGCCTCGCGCACGGCTTAGCACTGCGCACATGGTGCTATCTCTCTAGCGCCGTGCTCGCTGGTACCTAAAACCCTCAACTACCCTTTTTTCCCTCCCTTCCGCTCGTCGGCTTGTTTCTTTTCCCTCTCCGCCACCACAGCTGTAAGGGTAAATATCAACGAGAGGCTTTAACCTGCACACCGCCTTGGAAGAGCTCTCATTTCTTCATTCGCACTATGGCCGTTTCCGTCCCTCTCCTCCTCCTTCATGCTTTATACCACTGATGCTATTGCTAGGCTGCAAAACTGCTGCCATCGTTGCTGTTGCTAGGTTGCAAAACTGCTGCCATTGCTGCTGTTGCTAGGCTGCAATACTGCTGCCATTGCTGGTGTTGTTAGGCTGCAAACATCTGCCATTACTGTTGTTGCAAGGCTTCAAAACTGCTGCCATTGCCGCTGTTGCTAGACTTGGCACTCTCTTCTCCCTTGCACTTGGATCTATAGCTTCTTTGAACGTGTGTTTTTTGTCGCCATCTCATGCAGGTTGTAGGCGCGTATAACTAGATTTGTGCATTGCCACGTTCAAGGGAGGGGGCGGGGGGGACAGCAGGAGGGAGAGTGGGGAGGAGAGGGGGGGGGGGGGGGGGAGGGGGGAAGAGAACGAAGGGGGGAAGTGAGGGGTGGAAAGCCAAGGGGGTGGGGGGAAGGGGGCGAGGGAGGGGGGGAGGGGGGTGATTGCAATAACTATGCCAGAAATAACTGAGTATTTGAGCTTCTTTGAGCCTTAGGTATGTTATGCAAAGAGTCTTTGTCTTTCCCCCTCCCATTCCCCCTTGTTTATCGTATGCTTCGGCGTGTGTATTGTTTTTGTAAGCTATGTTGGATTGCATGGTATATGTTAATCATTTTGTAATGGTGTCATTATCACATGTTGTGTTTGCAATGGAGTGATGCATATACCGTATGCAAAGTGCATTTTGCAAATTACAGTTGTCGGCTTGGAAAGCATGCTTCCAAAACGTCCATATCAACCTCACTTGCAGCACTGAGGCATTCGAATATTGCTTCATTGCATTCACGTCATCACTACACGTTTGTATACTGTATGCGCTCGTATTGGAGTGGTGCATATATGCCAACTGCAAACGCAAATTGTCGTTGTCGTTGTTGGCTTGAAAGCAATGCTTTCAAAACGTACATGTCAACCCACTTGCAGCACGGAAGCATTCGCGTGTCGTTTCAATGCATTCATGGCATCACTACTTGTTTTCATATTGTACGTGTTGGCATCATTACCCTCTAGACCCGCCCTCCCCACCCGCCCCCTGTTTCCCCCCATTTTGGGTGATACCTTCAGTGAGAAAGCGGGATTCCAAAATCTCCTTACACCTTCAAGGATCCAGACCCTCCTCGTTTTCCACCCTCTCTGCCCACCATTTCACGCACCAAAAGTCAGGTAAAGATCCAGAGCTCCCCTTTCATCTCCCATCCATTTTATGGCCGTCCTCTTCCCCACACTTAGACCCCGAATTCCGCAAGTCAAACAGAGTCTATGAAACTCGAATTTCCATGACATCCACCCCTTCGTCATTTTGTCCCCCAAATCCCTTTGTACTCTCGCCGCCCTCCCATGCCCCCACCCAATCTCTAATTTCCCAGTCAGCCCGCCCTTCTCCCCTCCCAAACCGAGGAAAGGAGCACGGATTTCCCTTCCATCCGTAGTATCAGTGCTTAGTACCCAGCTACCCCATTCCCCTCTCTCCTTCACCCTTCCCAAACGGAGGAATGGAGCACGGATTCCTCTTCCACCAGAGTATCAATGCTTCATACCCAGCTATCCTATTCCCCTCTCTCCTTCCCCCTCCCAAACCGAGGAATGGAGCACGGATTCCCCTTCCACCAGAGTATCAATGCTTCATACCCAGCTACCCCATTCCCCTCTCTCCTTCCCCCTCCCAAACCAAGGAATGGAGCACGGATTCCCCTTCCACCAGAGTATCAATGCTTCATACCCAGCTACCCCATTCCCCTCTCTCCTTCCCCCTCCCAAACCGTGGAATGGAGCACGGATTCCCCTTCCACCAGAGTATCAATGCTTCATACCCAGCTACCCCATTCCCCTCTCTCCTTCCCCCTCCCAAACCGTGGAATGGAGCACGGATTCCCCTTCCACCAGAGTATCAATGCTTCATACCCAGCTACCCCATTCCCCTCTCTCCTTCCCCCTCCCAAACCGAGGAATGGAGCACGGATTCCCCTTCCACCAGAGTATCAATGCTTCATGCCCAGCTACCCCATTCCCCTCTCTCCTTCCCCCTCCCAAACCGTGGAATGGAGCACGGATTCCCCTTCCACCAGAGTATCAATGCCTCATACCCAGCTACCCCATTCCCCTCTCTCCTTCCCCCTCCCAAACCGAGGAATGGAGCACGGATTCCCCTTCCACCAGAGTATCAATGCTTCATACCCAGCTACCCCCTCCTTGCCTCTCCCCCCCTCTCAGCCCTTCCCTTGCGAAGACCTTTGTGAGACATGGAGTTGCAGAAATTACCCTGATACACTTGACCAAGTTTGAACCCCAATAGTCCCTCTCCCCCCATCTCGTTCACCTTTATCAGGCGATGAGAGATTTGTTGAGTGAGTCAAGGCTGGCGCACCCACTCGTGATAGGAGCACATCGCAAGTTCGTCAACGGCGTCTGCATCTATGATGCTCCAGAGACGGCTGAGTTTTGGAACATGTGGCAGGTATGTGCCATCTTCTAGGACTTTGCCACAATAGATTCAATTGGGCAACCATGCTTTGCAAACTCATCAACGCTGGTTTGTCCCAACCAAAATGGCAGGATCAATTGGGACCTGACGACGTCGTGGCCACCTTAATCCTGTCTTCAGATGAAACTCTGAAGGACGGCGGAGGAAAAGCTTCAGGCCATCCGATCATGCTCTGATTGCCACACTACCCCGATTCCCATCAGAGTATACCACCATCGATCGTTTGCAGATCTTTCAACAAGTATTACAACACGTGTTCGAGCCTTTGAAGAAAGCCAGCCATGTGTGTGTGCGGATTGACAGTCCAAGCATCGTCGTCCTTCCCCACCATGTAAATGTTAGCATCTGAATGTCCGCATAATCTGTTATGTCATGCACAGGGGTACCAGAGTTGAGGATGCTTCGGGTCATTCATTTACCGCATTCCCTGCACTCTACGCCTACGTGGCTGACTACCCAAAGAATTGCAAGCTCACTTGCACAAAGTCACTGGGCACCGCATATCCATGCTCCTTGTGCAAGGCGCACAAGTCTGCGTTGGCAACATTCCAGAGGCAGCTAGAGTACCGCACCCCACAACATCAAGAGGACATTGTAAAGGCCATTCAAACTCAGTGTCCACGTGCTGCCCATCCAATCACATACTCCACACACCCCGTTGAGGGAAGCAACCATCTCTAACCCAATAGTTTCTTATCATCGCAATTCTAACAACATGTCACACACGCTATCCACCTTTTTTCCTCTCCTTGCAGTGTGCACTTTGGGGATTCAGGTTTGAGTCCACAGAGTGGGGCAACCCCTACTTGGCGGTGATGCCAGACCTCATGCACCAGGCTGACTTAGGTGTGTTGGACCACATCATATCCGCACTACGTGCCATCATAAAGGACGAGCCCAAGCATAAAAAAATTATGGGTCAGTATTTTTTTCGTGTTGTTTTCCATTATCCCAACAAGCTTGTCAAATCTACTCAAGGTAGTCACCCCTCACTCCAAAACCTACCCAACCCCACACAGGATACTTAATTCCGTCACTCGGAATTGCTGGTTCAGTGACGTGGCGATTGATGGGGACTGCGAGCGATACGGTAAGGTTTTACTCCTGTTCCATACCAGAACAGAAAATGCAAAGACTGAATACGCATTCATAAGGTACTATGAGGAGACCCGTGAGCTTCATCGTAAAACTGGTTGCCACCAACTTAGGTTGGCGGCATTAGCGCAGAGATATCGTGTTGTGGAGACCGCCAGTACTTTCAGGTCTGTACACCTCGTGCAACCGAAGACCACAGAGGCAAAATGGGTGTCGAACCGTTTTCTGTTCTGAGCATGTCATATGCCCACTGTAGTTGTACACATGTGCTGATTTTGTAATCTTATTCAACATAGTATTCATGTACAGACTCTAGGTATTTAAACAAAGTTGTGATAAAAGAAAAACGTGCACCCCTTTGTCGTTGCACAATAAAATTAACCCTGCTGCAAAGGAAGCCAGATGCACCACCAGCGCACATTGCAGGGTTCAGATTCGACGGAAAGGTCCAAAGCGAGCCAACCATGCAAACCGTCGCCGAGGCACGCGTGCTGGCCAATCCATCTTTGGTTGGAAGGGGATGTGCGACAAGCATTGCACTGCCCCACAGATACAATGCAGAGGCGGGAGGTCCTGACAGGTCACCACACCATTAGACATGCTCTGATTCGTCCTGGAAAATTACATGCACTCCAGGTGATACAGCAATCATCCAGAGTGTCCTCGCTTCGCGGCATATTCGTTCTTGAAACGTTGTGCGACGCCGCAGTAAACCCATTGTGCGCGTCTCACAGCGCCGCAAATCGCGACGGTGTTGACAAACGGTTTTTGTACCAATCGGAAGTGCCCTTCAAGGTTTGGTGCGAAACCATTAGCAGGTGATAAAAGCAGTAGAATTCAACACTTCAAACCATCCAATCTCAACCTCCTGCCATTTCAGCCACACGTGCTGAAGATGGTGAAGCCGCTCCCCCCCCCACGAGAAGGCTCATCCCGTCTGAGTCACCCTCCTCCAAAACATGCTGATTGTAGTGCACCAGGCTTTTGCACACCTGGTCGACGGTCGGATGGGAATCCAACGGCTGTCGCTGCGCAGGATAACCAACTGTCCCTTCCTGGCATCGATTTCGCATCGATGACAGAAGCTCAGCGACAGAGCATCATGGCTCATCTCTCTTCTCTGAGTCAGCCTGCCGCAATCACTGCTAACAGAACGGACCCTACACCTATCCCAAACCAAGTCCCCGTTAGTCACGACAAGCCTCTTGAGCGGGACGAAGGAGTAACTACTGGAACTGGTGACGAGGCTCATCACTTTACCTTGCAGCCAGCGATCTATCACGACCAGCAGCTTGAAGAATACAGAGATGCTGAGTCTGCGGAGGATAGCGATGACGAGAGGATGGCCGCCCTTCCAAGCGCCGTCGGATGGCAGATATCCACATCCTGCTGGCCAACGAGGAAGAACAGGGCAACGCATCTGCCCTGCCTGGATCCAAGCGCCCGAAGACCAACAAAAAGCCCTAAGAGAGTAGGTAGTTCGAGTCTTCGGATCGCCCTGCATCCTAAGTCGTCTCTGCATCATAAGCAATGTGCCTTTTTCCTCCCCCTTGATCCTATGCGGCCTTCGTTTTCCAGCTGGCTCCAAACTATATCTGTTTTTTATGCATGCCCACCTATTACCCTCCCAGCCCTCCAGGTCCCCGTTGATTGAGAAGCCGCAACAGAGCACGACACAGCTCGCACGGCCGCGCTTCAGCATGAGGAGTTGGAGGAGACACGCCGTGCCTTGGCGGAGTCTCGGCGTGAGAATGAGATGCTTTGTCAGCGATCGCCAGCTCCTGGCACCAGCTCTTCGGCTCCGGCTCTGGCTCCTAGTACCATGTGCGTAAGCCCGCCTCGTGCTATGGTGGCTTCCGCACTTCAGCCCGGGCGCGGCAACGTTTCCCGTGTTGGCGCTGGTGCTCTGGTTAACCCCCCCCTTGGTCGCTGCTGCCGGCCCGGCAATTGAAGCGGCTGTCGCCGTTACTCGGACGCCCGTTGACCCTGCGTCGATTGTGGATCTGAAGCATTTCACTGTAAGCAGAGCATGTCATTTGGCTGGTTCCCTTAAGCCTTCCAAACCCACCAGCTTTCCCCTCCATTTTTTGTGTTGACCAGTTTGTCCCACGAGGTTTGCACTCGCTCATCCTCCGATTCTTGTGTTTTTGCTTTGTTTGTTCATGATTGGCCAAGCAAAGTGCAACCTGGCCGTGACGCAGACCATGGCAGAAGTGCCTGCTGTGGACATCGATTTCTTCGCCTCACCAGAGAGGCTGCGTGAGCTTCACATTCGGCTCTACGAGCTCAACGACGTGACGCGGGAGGCGTTCAACCGGGTGATGAACGACTACCCAGAGCACGAGAAGACCGCAAAGGCACAGCTGAGCGAGAGGAGGAGCAACCTCTTTTGCGCCATGAAGCCCTGGGTTCCTGGTCCCGGCGGTCACATCAAAGACGACAAGGTCGGCATGCTGGCCGCTGAGAACATGGCTCCGACAAATCGCCGCTCCCCCCTAGAGTGGCATTTGGCCAACAAGCATTGTAAGACCCTCTCTTTTAACCAACATCCAGCCATTCTAGACTTTGCCCGCCCTTGAATTGCTTGCATGTCACCTTTGCTGGTTGAGTGTACCCTCTTGAACCCAAAACCCGCCCTGCAAGCCTCACCCATTTCTGTTTGCCCCTCCCCATCCAACCCTCTGCCTTTGGCCCCTTGACAATGTGCAGCTGTCTATGACAGCAAATGGTACTGTAATGGTGCCGGCCACCCGTTCTCAAACAAGGTCTTTGAGATGGCCATTATGAAGGGTTTGGGCAGTAAGCGCTGTACCACCTGGTGGGCCAAGATCACGGTGGTAGCCACCGTCTTCCATGTGGTTAGATGTCCTTCCATTCTATGCTTTGCTGTTTTGCCCTCAACTGATTGTGGTTTTTTTATGTACTCTGCAGATCGAGTGGCCGATGACCCATGCCAATAGCCGCACCATCCCGGCCCTTGATGGCTATGATGACAACAACTGCAACAGCATCACCAAGAAGACTGGCCAGGTGGTGCGCTGGCTCAAGGAGTGGCTGGATGCTGGTGACGCCATCTACGATACGGTGAACACCCCCCATGCTTTTGTGATGGGGACCGGGGCAGTCCGGATTCTGTCCGAGGGTTTTGAGGCGGAGCTGGCCTCATTTAGGTGGAATTGTCCCACAGGGGACTTTTGGATAATATTGGTAGGGCTAGTCCTAACATTCTAGGCTGCTCTAATGGTATTGTATGCACCTCATTTAATGAAATAGCACACCACTGTTTTGACCATAAATGCATGTTTGAGGTGGGATTGTATGACCATTCAGGGTTCACATGAATGCTGTGTAGGCTTGTAATTGGCTAGAAATGGTCATTATAGTAAGAATACTAGAATAATTAGAAACAAGAGAGAACAAGCAAGTTATAGGGCTGGGTTGTACTCTCTAAGAATATACACCTATTCTAGCCTATAACTTCTACATGCAGAAGGTATGTATAAGTTGACACACCCCCTAGGCTAGATAAGGGGTAGTACTGAGCAACAAGAACACAGCTCAGGGTGGCACTACTAGTCCAACCTCTGAGACTGAGGTCCGAAGAGCAGTCAGCAAGAGTACAAACAAGTTAAGAGCAAGCAAGGGTGGCACTACTAGTCCGGCCACTGGAAGACGAGCCACAAGGCCAGTCTGAAAGATATATATAAAAGGAGTACAAAATCAAGATCCTAGCAAGTGAGAGTCAACAGGAACTAGACCAAGCTGCAAGCAGTGCCGCTGATGATCTTTAGGCGCAAGCGCCTTCGTAAAGATATCAGCTGTGTTGGCACCGGAGGGCAAGTGGACTACGCGGGCCTGGCGGCGCTGCTGTAGCTCACGAAGGAGGAAGTACTGCAGCTGGATGTGATTCGCTCTGCCCTCAAGTCGAGGCTCCTGACACAGGAGGATCATGGCCCTATTGTCAGCGTACAATACTGGGGCAGAGCTAGGCCTCTCACCTAAGTCGGTGAGCAAGAACATCAGCCAGCAGAGCTCCTGTGCCGCCATGGCACCTGCGTAGATCTCATACTCACTTCTAGACTGGGCAATAGACGATGAGCGAGTGGACCTCCACGAGATGGCACCCGAACCAAGGCTAAAGCAGTAGCCATGGGAGGACCTGAGGGTCTTAGCGTCGTCTGCCCAAGAAGCGTCTACGTGCCCAGTAAGGACCACCGGCCTGCGTCCTCCTAGCACTAGCCCCATGCCTGATGTACTCGCTAGATAACGCAAAACCCTCTTTGCAGCCAACCAGTGCTGGGGTCGGTGTCTGCCGGTGGCCACAAAGTGAGCTAGGATGCTGAGAGGGTATGCGAGATCGGGACGAGTGCAAGTCATCAGGTACATGAGGCAACCCACCAGCTCTGCGTAAGGACCACTGGGCTCTACTGACTCCTCAAGAACTGGAGCCGAGAGCCTGTGCTCTACAGGCAGAGGTGTGGGCTGTGCGGAGGAGAACTGAAGACCAAACCTCTGAAGGACCTTTCGTACCAAGTGTGACTATGTGAGAGTGATGGTGCATGCTGCTCTGTCCCTGGAGATCTGCAGGCCAAGGTAGCGGCGCAGCTCTCCTAGGTCAGTGAAAGTGTGTCTCCTCGGCAGCTAGGCCTTCACGGAGGCCAGCGCCTCTCTGTCTGCAATAGCCAAGACCAGGTCGTCTACGTAGACAAGGATGTAGAACGGAGTCTGGCCGGCACAAACAAAGAGCGAAGGGTCTGCAGAGGACAGAAAGAACTGCAGATCAGCTAGCGTAGCACGCACCGTGTCGTGCCACTTACGGAGCGCCTGTCAAAGGCCGTAGACCGGGCGTCGGAGGAGCCACTGGGTCCGAAGAGGGAAGATACTGGTGAAACCCTGCGGTCGGCGCAGGTAGACGTGCTCGTGTAGGCTGCCCTGAAGAAAAGAAGTGGAGAAGTCTAGGGAGTGGAGCTCGTAGTCACGCTGTGCTGCTACGTGTAGCAGCACCCAAAGAGTAGTCATCTATGGGGTCGGGGCGAAGGTCTGAAAGAAGTCCACCCCCTCTAGCTAACTGAAGCCTCTAGCCACGTAGCGTGCCTTGAAGACAGGCGGCTCTCCAGATGGGCGCTTCACCTTGAAGAGCCATCGGCCATCAACTACGTTCACCCCAGGTGGGGGAACTTCGTCGATGTAGGTGCCAGTGCATCTCCAGGATGCCATCTCTTGCTCCATGGCAGCTATCCACTGAGTGGACTAGGGTCCCGAGGTCGCCTCAGCGTAAGTGCGAGGGGTCGGGACGTCAAAGGCGTCTGGGTCACCCTATGGGACCAGCAGCATGGAACAGAGATGGGGAGCAACCTCGGACAGGAAAGCAAGCTCGTACTGCCTGTCCTCTAGGACGTCACTGCCAAGGGCAGGAGCACCCCCGACGGACGGGGGACAGATAGAGTTAGAGACCAGAGCGGTGGCGTAGTCAAGGCGGCGGGTAGAGGCGAAGTCAGCAACAGCAGCGACAAGAGCTTCAAGACTCGAGAGAGGAACAGGCGGGTCGGTAACAAGGGAGGCAAGGACTGGAGGAACAAGAGGACGAGCAGCACGAAGGTTGTCAGACAGAAGGGGAAGCGCGACAGCAAGCGACGACGGAGGAGGCGAAGGCAGGAGGGGAGGACAAGACAAGTGGGAACAAAGCAACATAGGGTGAGAACGCTGAACATGGGAGACAGGACGAGCACAAGAGGGACGACAAGACCAGACGTGAGACGGAGGCGTTGGGTCATGAGACAAAGGAGTGACAGGAGGGGAACGAGGTGGGATACGAGCCGGGGACGAGTCCGGACTATGGACAGGAAGGGGAGGAGACTGTGGGAGAGGCGTAGGCAAGCGGTCACGGGAGCGAAGGCAGAGCAGGCGAAGGGTGGACACCAGCGGCGACTGCTGCTGCTGCTGCTCGACGCCAACACCTGGACCACCAGCTGCACCGCGGCTACCTCCGGAACACTCCACCCCAGCACCACCAGAATAAGCACCCCCAGAGGGAGAACCCTTGCCAGCACCAGTGCCACCCTCGAGCCCACCGGAACAAGCCACGACAGGAACCCCAGGACTAGCACCCTCCTCAACGCCAGCACCCCCAGAGGCCAAGAACGGCTGCTGCTGCTGTGACGGCAGCAACGGTTGCGGCGGCGGCGAATGCGACGGCGGAGGAGGAGACACTGGGGGAGAAACAAGCGGTAAGAAGTATACCGCAGGGCCACCAGAGTCAGCAGACTCCTCGACCGGGACAACTAACAAGAGGGGAGTGACGTGAGACACACCAGACGGAGCAGGACGGGGGGGGAGGGGAGTAGGGTTAACCGAGGGAGAGGGAACCAGAAACAGGGGGGGGAGGAAACCGGGAGACCTTGGTGGGGAAAGCGATGGTAAAAGGAGATAGACTCATTGACAGTGGCGTCACGGGAGTGAAAGAAGCGGTGAGACGGCGGGTGGTAAAACTGCCAGTCAGACGAGTCAAGAGGAAAACCGTGGAAGACACAGGGGACAGTGCGGACAGTGAGCTTGTCCGTGTCAGAGGCACGAACGTGAGCAAGATAGCCCCAGACGTGGAACGCGGACGCGTCACCAGGAAACCCGACCCAAAAAAGGGTCGGCGAAACTTGCAGCCGGTGGGAGGGCAACCAGAGGTTAAGTTGGTGAGCGGCGTAGCGAATGGCGAACGGCCATAGAAAATGGGGTGCACCGGCATGAATCATGGAGGTACGAGCCACCTCCATGACCAAACTGATGCGTCGCTCAGCGTGTCAAACATATCCTTGTATGTTGTTATAGACTACACAAGGTTGTGCCTTAGAGAGTACAACCCACTAGGTTATATTCCATTGTATGCCATGGTTCTAGTCATTCGTTAACTTTGATATGGTATCATGAGTAAGTTAGGTCCCCCCCGCCCACAAGCGCTTCCGCCACAGGTCCTAGCCACCCTGTTGCCCTCCCGCGTGTGCTGGCCCGTCCCCTAGTGGCCCTCGTCACCTAGAGCCTAGCTGGCCCCGTTGCCTAGTCGGCCTTGTCGCCCAGCCGGCCCCGTCGCCCAGCCGGCCTTGTCGCCTAGCCGGCCCCGTCGCCTAGCCAGCCCCCATTGCCCAGCCGGCTCCGTCGCCTAGCTGGCCCCGTCGCCTAGCCGGCCCCATCGCCTAGCCGACCCCATCGTCGCGTCGGCCCTGTCGCCTAGCCGGCACCGTTGCCTCTTCAGCCCCGTCGCCCAGCCAGCCCGGTCGCCTAGCCGGTCCCGTCGCCTAGCCGGCCCCGTCGCCCAGCCGGCCTCGTCGCCTAGCCCCCTCCCCCCCCCCTCCCCCTCGCTTAGCCGGCCCCGTCACTCAGCCGGCCCCGTAGCCTAGCCGGCCCCGTCGCCTAGCCGACCCCGTCACCTCGCCGCCTGCGGCCCCATCTCCTAGACGCCACGCAACCCCGTCTCCTAGCCGCCCATCGGCCCCAACGCCTGACCGCCCCGCGGCCTGGTCGCCTGCCCGCCACACGGCCCCTGTTGACCAGCCGCCCCCCGGCCTTGCTGCCCAGCCTCCTCACGGCCCCGTCCCTCAGCTGCCCCTGCGGCTCCCACTTCGTTTCATCGGCCCTTTCCACCACATTGCACCGCTCTCCACTGCCTTGCACCGCACTGCACCGCCTTGCACCGCCTTGCACCACACTGCACCGCACTCTACCGCAGAGAGTACAAGGGATTATAGTGGGTTGTACTCTCTAAGGTACAACCCTATGTAGACTATAACAACATACAAGGATATGCTTAACACACCCCCTAGACTAGATAGGGGCAGTGCTTGGTGAGAGACAAGCAGCTCAGGGTGGCACTACTAGTCCAGCCTCTAAGGCAAGGGTCTAAAGACCAGTCAAACGAGTACAAACAAAGCAAGAGCTAGACAAGGGCGGCACTACAAGTCCAGCCACTGGGAAGAGGCCACAAGGCCAATCAGGGTAATATATATAAAGGTTTGTACACAATCAAGGTCCTAGCAAATGAGAGGCTATAGTAACGAGACCTAGCTGTACACAGTGCCGCTGATGATCTTTAGGCGCAACACCTTCGTAAAGATATCAGCTGTATTGGCACCGGAGGCTAAGTGTAATACGCGGGACTGGCAACGCTGATGTAGCTCATGCGGTAGGAAGTACCGCAGCTGGATGTGCTTCGCTCTGCCCTCGAGTCTAGGTTCCTGACACAGGTTGATCATGGCCCTGTTGTCACCATACAGAACCTGGGCAGAGCTAGGCCGCTCACCTAAGTCGGTGAGCAAGAAGGTCAGCCAGCGAAGCTCCTGTGCTGCCATGGCACCGGCGTAGATCTCAGCCTCACAGCTAGACTGGGCAACAGACGAGGAGCGAGTGGACCTCCACGAGATGGCACCTGAACCAAGGCTAAAGTAGTAGCCTTGGGAGGACCTGAGAGTCTCGGCGTCGTTTGCCTAAGAAGCGTCTGTGTGCCCGGTAAGGACCACTCGTCTGCCTCCTCCTAGCACTAGCCCCATGCCCGATGTACTTGCTAGATAACGCAAAACCCTCTTAGCTGCCGACCAGTGCTGTGGTCGGTGACTGCCGGTGGTCACAAAGCGAGCCAAGATGCTGAGAGGGTATGCAAGATCTGGACGAGTGCAAGTCATCAGGTACATGAGGCAACCCACCAGCTCTGCGTAGGGACCACTAGGCTCTACAGACTCCTCCGGGACAGGAGCAGAGAGTCTGCGGTCTACTGGCAGAGGGGTGGGCTATGTGGAAGAGAATTGAAGGGTGAACCTCTGAAGGACCTGGCGCACCAAGTGTGACTGTGAGAGAGTGATGGTGCGCGATGCTCTGTCTCTGGAGATCTGCAGGCCAAGGTAGTGGCGCAACCCTCCTAGGTCAGTGTAGGTGTGTCTCCTCAACAGCTCGGCCTTCATAGAGGTCAGCGCGTCTCTGTCTGCAGTAGCAAAGACAAGGTGGTCTATGTAGACAATGATGTAGACCGCAGCTTGGCCGGAACGGACGAAGAGCGAGGGGTCTGCAGACGACAGGAAGAACAGCAGGTCAACAAGTGTAGCACACAGCGTGTTGTGCCACTCACGCGGCGCCGGAGGAGCCTCTCAGTACCACGGGGAAAGGTACCAGAGAAGCCCTGGGGGCGGTGCAGGTAGACCTTCTCGTGTAGACTACTCTGAAGGTAGACCAGAGAAGTCGAGGGAGTGCAGCTCGTAGTCACGCTGTGCTGCTACGGGTTGCAATGCTCAAAGAGTAGTCATCTTCGGGGTCGGGGCGAAGGTATGAAAGAAGTCCACCCCCTCATGCTTACTGAAGCCTCGAGCAACGTAGCGCGCCTTGAAGACAGGCGGCTCTCTAGGAAGGCGCTTCACCTTGAAGAGCCATTGGCCATCGACTACGTTCACCCCAGGTAAGAGAACGGCGTCGACGAAGGTACCGGTGGATCTCCAAGATGCCATCTCCTGCTCCATGGCAGCTATCTACTAAGAGGCCCAGGGTCCCAAGGTGGCCTCCGCATAGGTGGCGAGGGATCGGGATGTCAAGGGCGTCTGGGTCACCCTTAGGGACTAGTAGCATGGAACAAAGATGGGGAGCGGCCTGAGACAGGAAAGCGAGCTCGTACTGCCTGTCCTCTAGGACGTCAGTGCTAAGGGCAGCCACACCCCCGACGGACGGAGGGCAAGCAGGGTTAGAGAACAGAGCAGTGGCATAGTCAAGGTGGCAGGTAGCGGCGAAGTCGGTGATTGCAGTGACAAGAGCCGACAGACTCGAGACAGGAACAGACGAGTGTGTAACAAGAGAGGCAAGGACACGAGGAACAAGGGGACGTGCAGCACAGAGGAAGTCAGAGAACACGGGCGGAGCCACAGCAAGTGACGACGGAGGAGGAGACAGGAGGAGCGGAGGAGCACGAGACGCGCGGGAGCGAAGCAATATAGGGTGAGACCGCTGAACAGGGGAGAGCACGAGACGGACGACGAGACCAGATGTGAGAGTGAGGAGTCGGCTTAGGAGAGAAGGGAGGATACATAGGAGGAGAATGGGGAGGGAAACGAGCCGGAGAGGAGTCCGGGCGAGGAAACGCATGGCCGTAGACCGGCAGAGGAGGAGGCGGCGGCAAAGGAGGAGGCACTGACAGGCAGTCAAGGGAAGGAAGTCTGAGGAGGCGAAGAGCGGACAACGGCGGCGACTGCTGCGACTGCTGCCCGACTCCAACACCAGAACCCCTAGCGACAGCACGGCTCCCTCCGAGAAGCTCCATGCCAGCACCCCCAGAACGGGAACCCGCTCCAGTACCCGCTCCAGCATGCTCCATTGCACCCCCAGAACGCAGGAACCCCAGCGGCGGTAACGACGGCGGCTGTGGCCGCGGCGGTGACGGCTGCATCGGAGGCGGCTGCGGCAGTGACAACAATGGCGGTGACGGGGAACAAGAGACCAGGGGGGGGAGGGGCGGGGGAAGGGAGTTTCGCAGAGCCGCGAGAGTCAGCAGACTCCTCGGCAGAGACACCCGACGGGAGAGGGGTGACATGAGACACACCAAACGGGGCAGGGAGGGGAGGGGGGGGAGCCAGGGCAACCGGGGGAGGGGGAACCAAGAACAGGGGGTGGGTAACCGGGGGACCACGGTGGGGAAAGTGGTGGTAGAAGGAGACGGACTCGTCAAAGGTGACGTCGCAGGAGTGAAAGAGGCGGTGAGATGGGACACAGGGGACACAGGACTGAAAGACACAGGGGACGGTGCGGGCAGTGAGCTTGTCCATGCCAGAGGCACGAACGTGAGCAAGGCAGCCCCAAACGTGAAACGCAGACTCGTCACCAGGGGACCCGGTCCAGAGAAGGGTCGACGAAACCTGCGGCTGTTGAGGGTGCAGCCACATGTTAAGCTGGTGAGTGGCGTAGCGAACCGCGAACGGCCACAAAAATTGTGGTGCACCGACATGGATCATGGAGGTACGAGCCACCTCCATGACCAAACCGATGCGTTGCTCAGCAACCCCATTCTGCTGCGGGGAGTCCGGCAGGGTGAACGTCTGGGTGATGCCCTCCGCACGATAGAAGCGACCAAGGAAGCAAGAGGCAAACTCGCCACCACGGTCGGAGTGAAGACGCAACACAGGGAGACCTCGGTGAACACGCGCAGACACAAGCCACGGGATAAGAACGTCAGGCACGTCGGCCTTCCGCTCCAGGGGAAACACCGTGGTGTAGCGCGTGTAGTCGTCGACAAGCACGAGGAAGTAGCGCTCTCGACGCGGCCCATGGACGGGGGCGGGGCCCTAGACGTCCATGTGCAGGGTCTGCAGCGGTGCGGCGGTGGTAGGGAAAGAGGAGGAGTGAGGAGCACGGCGGAGCCGGCCCTCGACGCAGGGTGTGCACAGCGGCGCTGGTGAGGAGGGTAACGCAGGGAATGACTCAGTAAGACCTAAGACAAGACCGTGATGAGACATGTGATGAAGACGTGGGAGGGCAGGGTGACCTAGACGGTGGAGCCACATGAGCGTCGAGTGAGTAAGCGACGGACACGAGCAAGCCGTAGCAACCTGGGTAGACGCAGACACCTGGGGGGACGTCCCAACCGGGGGGGGGGCGCTGTGTCCAGCGTGAACAGGACAGACACCGGGTCCAGGGGGAACGTGGTGAGGGGAGCACCAGTGGCGGCCTCGGTACAGACAGCGTACCGCTCGTGACCAGGGAAAGTAGTGGTGACGCCAAGGTCCTGGAGGCAGCCGACACCAACTAGGTTCCTAGAGAACGAGGGGATGTGCAGGTCTGTAAGGGAGCCCGAAGGAACCGCCGGACAGGGAAGGGTGGTGGAGCTACGGGCGACTACATGACTTGAGGAAGGGTTTGCAAGGGCAACTGCGGCGGGAGCGGCAAGTGGCGTCAGCGTAGTGGAGTCCCGAAAGAAACATCGGGAAGCGCCGGAGTCCAGGGTGAAGGAGTGCGCGACAGTAGTGGCAGGGGTCGGAGGAGCGAGGGTGGAGCCAAGGCTAAACAAAGCAGGGGATCCTACGCCTGACGCAGCAGGGGAGCCTGAACTAGTCACACCTACACTAGGCAAGGGGTAATAGGAAACAGTCACACTAGAGTCATTGACATACAGCACATACAAAGGAGAGCTAATCTCGTCCATGTCCATATCAAAGATCCCAACGCCACAGTGGAGCAGACTGTGCCAGTCGGGTAGGTCTGGCGCCGGGCCGAAGCGGAGACGAAACAGGTCCTCTAGGCGACTGAAACAACGAGTGGGGGTATTGCCGATCTTACTACACACGAGGCCGCGGCGAGGACCGGTCTGGAGCTGGTACTGGTTGCGCCCGTCACTCGGGCCACCACCCGACGTCACGCTGCACGCACGACCACTGCGACCACCTCCACCACCTGCGCCACGCCACTTGGGCGAGAGACAACCGACCCGCAGCTGCTGCTGCTGGTCCAGCTGCGGCGCCTGCTGCTGCTGCTACTGGGGCTGCTGCTCCGCGGCACCAGTCCCAGCCCCCTCGTCAGTACTACTAGTGGGCGAACCACCTCCACCACCGCCTCCACCCCCTCCTCCGCTACCTCCGCCGTGCCCACCCTTGGAGCGGCGACCCTTACTTGGACGAAACTGCGCTGCGGCAGCCGCGGCGACCGTCTCCGCAGCAGGGGCTGTCTCAACGACAGCAGATGATTCATCAGAGTAAGTGCACTGAGCGGGGGCACAACCCTGAAAGATAGTGACCGGCACAGTACCACTAAGCTGGGCGATAGAGTGCTGACGAGTCTCTATGGCAGACACGGTGTCGACAAAGTCAGTGAGGGTGAGGTCAGCAAGGTGGAGACTAAGAGAGTGATCGCGGGCGGTAGCAAGGCGGTCAGGGAGGCGGGTGGCAAGCAGGTAGAGGGTAGAGCAGATGGGGAGCTGAAACACACGAAGCTGGGCCTCACTGCAGGCAGCGCGCCAGGTCGCGTCTAGCGTGCGCAAGTGGGCGGTCAGGTCAGCGACAGTGGAGAAAGACGCGAGATCAGGAAAGAGCATGGGCAGGATCAGGCGACCGATGGAGGTAGAGGGCGGGGTGGAATAGTGCACGACAACAGCCTCTAGGAACTCCTGCACAGCCCTGACTGACCTAAAGCGGGGGCGCTCAGACCAGGGGAGGGCATGACTAATCACGAGCTGTGCGACAGCATCACGCGACAACTCGACAGCACGGGCAAGGACAGCAGCGACGGCGGACTCACGGTCAGCAGACGAGCGGCCAGCGGGTAGAGCAGCAGGGGGTTCAGGGCATGGGAGCATACCATCAATGTGGATGGCCAGGGAGTGGCCGTCCCGCCGCTGACCAGTGAGGTGACGGCAGAGGACGACGAGCCACATGTCGAACTCAACCGGCTGACCCTCCGCGTCAAAGCGAAGCACCGAGTTCGCCATCATGGTCGCTGCAGCAGCAAAAAGGCGGTAGTGGGCTATACTGAGCTACAGAGTGTGCAATAGACTACAGTAGAGTGAGGTGCAGTACGGTAGAGTGCAATGCTGTGTGGTGCAGGGCGGTGGAGTGCCGTGTAGTGCGGTGGAAAGGGCCAATGATGCGAGGTGGGAGCCCCAGGGGCAGCTGAGGGACGGGGCCGTGAGGAGGCTGGGCGGTGAGGCCGCGGGGCGGCTGGTCAACAGGGGCCGCGTGGCGGGCAGGCGACCAAGCCGCAGGGCGGTCAGGCGACGGGGCCGCCGGCAGCTAGGAGACGGGGTTGCGTGGCGGCTAGGAGACGGGGCCGCGGGCGGTGAGGCGACGGGGCCGGCTAGGCGGCTAGGTGACGGGGCCGCCTAGGCGACAGGGCCGGCTAGGCTACGGGGCCGGCTGAGTGACGGGGCCGGCTAAGCGAGGAGGGGGTTGGGGGGGGGAGGGGGGGGGGGGGCAGCTAGGCGACGGGGCCGGCTGGGCAACGGGGCCGGCTAGGAGACGGGACCAGCTAGGCGACAGGGCCGGCTGGGCGAAAGGGCCGACGAGGCGATGGGGCCGGCTAGGCGAAGGGACTGGCTAGGCGACGGGGCCGGCTAGGCGACGGGGCCGGCTAGGCGCTAGGTGACAAGGGCCACTAGGAGACGGGCCAGCACGGAGGGGAGGGCGACGGGGTGGCTAGGACCTATTGCGGAAGCGCTGGTGGGCGGGAGGGACCTAACCTACTCATGATACCATATCAAAGTTAGCGAATAAAATATAACCATGGCATGGGAATATAACCTAGTGGGTTGCACTCTCTAAGGCACAACCCTGCGTTGTCTATAACAACATACAAGGATATGTTTGACATCTAGCACCCTTAACAGACTACCAATACCATTGTTCACAGCGAGATTATGGCCGTACAGGGATGTACACAACCCGGCTGTTTTTTATACCTAAAGTCCTAACAAGACCACCGTATACAGTCAGCCTGTTCACGGTCGTGCTTTGCCCGTTAGTGGCACAAAAACACCTGAAAGTTGCCATTCCTAGACCCAAATTTCTTTAGATGACATCGACAGAAAGTTCTCTGACCCTTGGTGCAACCGAGCGACTAAAGCATAACAAGGTGTGGAGTGCTGCTGTGCTGCCTCTGATTCCGAAGTTTTGATGGAAATAAGAAATTTCACTGTCAAAAGTAGAAATTGCACACACAGGGCATAGACTCAGCATAAGCAAGGCATGCATTTATTCAGTGCAAGGTCAATGCCTCTACCAGTTGGTCGGCCAATAACTCCATCTCAAAGGTTGGCCCTCCGACTTTTATTCTGCCTTGCTAGACTATCCACTTATGCCCCAAACGACTCCACTCAACGCCTGTGTGTAGCGTGAAGTTGCCGGTACTCTCGCAGGTCTTCCCACCTGCTCCGCTCCCCACCGCCACGCGCTCAACTTCCCAAACCTCCCTGTTATAAGCCATCTCGTTACTAGATGATAACGGTGTACTCGTAGGTCGTCCCGGCGCTCCACTTGGCCGGGATCACATTCACAAGTTGCAGCACCAGCTGCTGCCCGGCCTGGGCCACCTCTGTGACGCGCACGCTCACCGTCCTCCCCACACCCACGATCTTCTCAGCGCCGGACCCCAGCACCCATGTGGCGCTCTCTCCCATGGCGCGCAGGCTCGTCCAGCTGCTGGCGTCCTTGGAGATCTCCACCTTCTCCACCGCGTCCACCACGCCCAGAATCTGAATCGCGAACCAGTAAGGGTTGCTCCCCGGCATCACCCGTACCGCAAAGGTGCCGTTGCTAGGGCACTCCACGCCGCGGTACTTAATCTCTACGCGGCCCGGTCGCGGACGATTTTGTCCCACGCGGTCGAGGAGAGGAGGAAATCGCCGTTGCCTTGCTTCCCGACGGCGCGCACCGTCACGCTGCCGCCCCTGCAGCTCTTGTGGTTCTTGCAGGAAACCTCGTAGAACGTGCCGCAGCCCTTGCCGCCGTTGTATTGGCTTGGAGGAATGTATGCCGTCAGGCCGCCGTTGAAATAGGTGCTGTTGCGGAAGTCACCCTTGTAGTTGCACGCGCCGCCTCCGTCATTGAGTCCCACGCTGAAGCTGGTGAATACGGCGCTGGCGGGAGTGAGGGCGAGAGCAAGCAGGAAGAATGCGAGGCACAGCACGCCGCTGATCTTGGAAACATGAGCCATCGCGCGGTATTGAGTAAGAGAGGCGGAAATCGCAGGGAATGGTGTGGCAGAGGAGAGATTCAAAGCTAAAATCGGAATTTGAGTCCTTGGAAATCGAGCACTACTAGAAGAGCTGTGGACGAACTGAATGATGATTTGCTCGAAATAGCTGGCGATTATGTAGAGCTCTAGCGACGCCGTCGTGTGAACCTGGAACCTGAGAGGCAAGAGCCGTTCTTTGAGTCGCCATTGGGATTCTGTTGTGTTGGAAGCGCTTCGGTAATCTCGGTTGCGCCCAGGAAGGTCGCAATGTGTTTCGTTTTTCCTTGCGACGTCGAGATGTGAAACGTCAACAATTATTGCCCAAGAACTGACGGCCAGTTGACAGCGTGACTGACGGAGGAGTGTCCATCCGTTAAAAAATGGAGACATCCGTAGGTCAAAGACCTCGCAGGCGAGAGGCGCAATGACAATAATTGCTGAGGGAATGATGTCATTCCGTCAGGTCGTGGGACCTGGTGGGAATCTTACGTGCGAAGATGACTCGGCTAAAAACCTGGTTTTACCTGTCGGACGGGCTCAACAATTATTGGACTGTTTGGGTCGTCACAGTTTTTTCCTCGCCTGTAGCCTGGCTGGCGGACGAATGCACAATCATTTGTGTTTAGCCTGTGTTGAGCCAAAACCGTTCCTCTGGGAGAATTGATGCGTGATTGGAGCAGCACGAGACCGCTCACCAGAGTCCGTATTTCGTGGTGTGAGCTGCTTCGTTAGGGTAACTCGGAACATTTACTGCTCGCTACCAATACCATCTTTCGCAGGCACTAGCTCTGCCTGGCGATTGGCTCAACAAGTACTGTCGCAACGTCGACGGGGTAACATACTAGGCTTCATCACTCTCAGCGGGATGGACGACAGGAATCAGAGCGCAGCGAACTGCAAGGCTCGCGACGAACCCCATTGGTTTTTCTGAGCGAATTCCTGCCAGTGTTCCGAACACCACGCACCCCTGCCAGCTCTCTCATTTGCTCTTGTTCTCACCCGCCAGCATTAGGATTTTTCGATCCGCATCACGGATTTCCAGGTTTGAAGGGACAGAGCAATATACTCTAAGCGTCTCCTTTCCAGCATCGGTGTGATAACTTCTTGGCGTCATTTACCCTCAAACTTTAAAACAAATCTCGTTCAAAGACCTATAATACTAGAAATTCACCATCCGAGCCCCCAAACGGGTTCATCTCCGAGTGCTAGTAATGTAGGTAAATACTAGGCAAGTACGCCAGAAACATAAGGCAAGCTGGGAGCGATACGAAGCTGGTGCTCGGAACGCTCGCATGAATTCGCTCTCAAGCAGTGAACCGCTCATTTAGGAACCTCGGGTCGCCCTGATGACGATACCAATTGCGTTCAAACAATGTCGCGCGCTATTGCCCCCATGCCTGCATGTTTCCCCACGCCGAACTAGGCATCAGCGGGTTTCTACATGTTTTAGCAAAAATAAACCACGAACTTCAAAGGAAGTCTCTGCTAACCACACGAACATTCGCCAACTGAGGTACACCCTGATGCGACACTGGAAGCGGAAAATATCCATCCTGGTCCCTCCTCGAGGGCTGCATGAGCGAATCTCGACGATCGCCGCATGAGTCACTGTTTTCCTTTCGCTACGTGGGACTGCTGATCTCGCAAGTATCGTTTCTGCTGGAAAGTTGCGTTCCACTTGTTACAACCCTTTTCACTAATCACAATGCAAAAGGCAACAAGCAAGTGGATCTCCAAGAGATAGCACCCGAACAAAGGCTAAAACAGTAGCCCTGAGACGACCTAAGAGTCTCAGGGTCGTCTGCCCAAGAAGCGTCTGTGTGCCCTGTGAGAACCACTGGTCTGCGTCCTCCAAGCACTAACCCCATGCCCGATGTACTTGCGAGATATCGCAAAACCCTCTTAGCGGCCGACAAGTGCTGTGATCGATGTTTGCCGGTGGCCACAAAGCGAGCCAGGATGCTTGGAGGGTATGTGACATCTGGGGGAGTGCAAGTCATCAGGTACATGTGGCAACCCACCAGCTCTGCGTAGGGGCCGCTGGAATCTACTGGCTCCTCAGGAACGGGAGCGGAGAGCCCATGGTCTCCAGGTAGAGGTGTGGGCTGTGCGGAGGAGAACTGAAGATCGAACCTCTGAAGGACCTGATGCACCAAGTGTGACTGTGTCAGAGTGATGGTGCGTGCTGCTCTGTCCCTGGAGATCTGCATGCCGAGATAGCGACGCAGCTCTCCAAGGTCAGTGCAAGTGTGTCTCTTCAGCAGCTCGGCCTTCACGAAGGCCACTACGTCCCTGTCAGCAGTAGCGAAGACCAGGTCGTCTACGTAGATAAGGATGTAGAACAGAGTCTGGCCGGAACGCACAAAAAGTGAGGGATTAGCAGAGGACGGAAAAGAACTGCAGGTCTGCTAGCATGGCACGCAGCGTGTCGTGCCACTCGCGGGGAGCCTGGCGCAGGCCGTAGACCGGGCGCCTGAGAAGCCACTGGGTCCCAGGGGGGAAGGTACCAGTGAAGCCCTGTCGTCGGCGTAGGTAGACCTGCTCGTGTAGGCTGCCCTGAAGAAAGGTAGTAGAGAAGTCGAGGGAGTGAAGCTCGTAGTCGAGCTGTGCTGCTACGTGTAGCAGTGCCCGAAGAGTAGTCATCTTCAGGGTCGGGGCGAAAGTCTGGAAGAAGTCCACCCCCTCGCGCTGGCTGAAGCCTCTAGCCACGTAGCGCGCCTTGAAGACAGACGGCTCTCCAGGGGGGCGCTTCACCTTGAAGAGCCACCGACCATCGACTACGTTCACCCCAGGTGGGGGAACTGCGTCGACGTAAGTGCCGGTGGACCTCCAACATGCCATCTCCTGCTCCATGGCAGCTATCCACTGAGAGGCCCAGGGTCCCGAGGTGGCCTCAGCGTAGGTGCGAGGGGTCGGGATGTCGAAGGCGTCTCGGTCACCCTCTGGGACTAACAGCATGGAGCAGAGATGGGGAGTGGCCTCGGAAAGGAAAGCAAGCTCGTGCTGCCTGTCCTCTAGAACGTCACTGCCAAGGGCAGGTGCACCCCCAACGGATGGAGGACAGGCAGGGTCAGAGACCAGAGCGGTAGCGTAATCAAGGCGGCGGGTAGAGACGAAGTCAGCGACAGCAGCGACAAGCGCGTCAAGGCGCGAGACAGGAACAGACGGGTCTGTAACAAGAGAGGTAAGGACCCGAGGGACAAGGGGACGAGCGGCACAGATGTAGTCAGACAGCTGGGGAGGTGCAACAACAAGCGACGAGGGAGGAGGCGAGGGGAGGAGGGGAGGACGAGACGAGTGGGAATGGAGCAACATAGGGTGGGAGCGCAGGACAGGAGAGACGGGACGAGCACGTGAGGGACGGCGAGACCAAACGTGGGACGGAGGTGTTGGGTCAGGAGACAGCGGAGGGGACACAAAAGGGGAACGAGGAGGAAGACGGGCCGGAGAAGAGTCCGGGGGCGGGAACACAGGGCCGTAGACAGGAAGGTGAGAAGGTAGTGGGGGAGACACCGGCAAGCGGTCAGGGGAGGGACGGCCGAGCAGGCAAAGATCGGAGACCGGCGACGATGGCTGCGGCGGCTGCTGCGGCGGCAAGGTCTTGACCCGCGGACCGGCAGGGGCATGACGACCGGTGGGAGAACACTCAACGGCTGCACCCCCAGAACCACCACCCCCAGAGCAAGAACCCCCTCCAGCACCAGTGGCACCTCCAGGCCCGCCGGGACAGACCATGCCAGGAGCCGCAGAACGAACACTCTCCTCAACGCCAGTACCCCCAGAGGCCAAGAGCGGCAGCAGCGGCTGCGACGGCGGCGGCGTCTGCGACAGTGGAGGCGGAGACACCGGGGAAGGGAGACGTGGCAAGGACGAGCCGGGGGGACCACCAGAGTCAGCAGACTCCTCAACGGGGACAACCGATGGGAAGGGAGTGACATGCGAGACACCAGACGGGACAGGACGAGGCAGAGGGGAGCAGTGGCTACCGGGGGAGAGGGAGCAAGGAAAAGGGGGGGGAGAAACTGGGAGACCTCGGTGAGGGAAGCGACCGAAGAAGGAGACAGACTCGTCAAAGGTGACGTCACGAGAGTGAAGGAAGCGGTGAGACTGCGGGTGGTAGAAGAGCCAGTCAGACGAGTCCAGGGGGAAACCGAGGAAGACACAGGGGACAGTGCGGGTGTTGAGCTTGTCCGTGCTAGAAGCACGAACGTGAGCAAGGCAACCCCAGACGTGGAATGCAGACGCGTCACCGGGGGACCCGGTCCAAAGGACGGTCGGCGAAACCTGCGGCCGCTGGGAGCGTGGCCACAAGTTAAGCTGGTGAGCAACTTAGCGAACAGCGAACGGCCACAGAAAATGGGGTGCATCGGTATGAATCATGGAGGTACGAGCAACGTCCATGACCAAGCCGATGCGGCGCTCAGAAACCCCATTCTGTTGTGGCGAGTCCGGCAAGGTGTACGACTGGGTGATGCCCTCTGCATGACAGAACTGGCCAAGCCGACCAGAGGCGAACTCGCCGCCACAGTCAGAGTGGAGACACAACACGGGGAGACCGCAGTGAAAACGCGCAGCCACAACCCACGGGAGTAGAACGTCAAGCATGTCGGCCTTCCGCTCCAGGGGAAACACTGTGGTGTAGTGCGTGTAGTCGTTGACGAACACAAGAAAGTAGTGCTCAACGCGCGGTCCGGGGACGGGGGCTGGGCCCCAAACGTCCATGTGCAGGGTCTGAAGGGGAGCAGTAGTAAGGCGAAGTGAGGAGGAGTGAGAGGCACGGCGGAGCCGGCCCTCGACGCAAGGCGTGCACGGTGGAGCAATCGAGGGGGGAGGGCCTGGGAGCGACGCGGGGAGGCCTAAGACAAGACCGTGCTGAGACATGTGACGCAGACGCAGCAGAGCAGGGTGACCTAAGCGGTGGTGACACAAAAGGGACGGGTGAGAGAGGGACCGACACGAGCAAGCTGCAGCGACCTTGGAGGACACACCAACCGGGGGGGAAGCAGTGTCGAGGGTAAACAGACCGAACACCAGGTCCTAGGGGAACGTGGCAAGGGGGGAACCTGAGACAGCCTCGGTACAGACAGCGAACCGCTCGTGCCCAAGGAACGTAATGGTGACGCCGAGGTCATGAAGATGGCCGACACCAACCAGGTTCCTCGAGAACGAGGGAACGTGAAGGCCTGTAAGAGAGCCCGAGGGAACGGCTGGACAGGGAAGGGAAGTGGAGCTGCGAGCGACGATAGGACCCGCAGAGGGGTCAGCGAGAGCGACAATAGCAGGCGCGGCAAGCGGCGTAAGCGTGGAGCGGTCGCGGAAGAAACAGGCAGAGGCACCAGAGTCGAGAGTGAAGGACAGCAAGGCAGTAGCAGAGGCCGGGAACGGGGCCGGTGCAGGAACTAGGCTAGTTAAACTATGCAGTCCTACGCCAGACGCAGCAGGGGAGGCTAAGTTACACAAGGGTGCTACACCTAAACTAGAGTACACAGGGTAATAAGATCCAGCAACACTAGAAGCGTCAGGATACAAGGCATGCAAAGCAGCACCTATCTAATCCATATCTAACTCAAAGATCGGCACGCCCTGGCGAAGCAGGCTGTGCCAGTCGGGGAGGTCCGGGGCCGGGCTAAAGCGACGACGAAAGAGATCGTCGAGGCGGCGGAAACAGCGGGAGGTCGGGTGCGGGCGGCGGCACAGAGTGCCGCGGAGAGGCCCGGTCTGAAGCTGGTACTGGCAGGTCACACCAACGGAGCTGCCGGTAGATGCCAAGCTGCACGGGCCGCCACCACGGCCACCACCTACGGAGGTGCCGGGTCAACCCGGTGGGAGACGAGCCCACGACGGGGGCTGGGACAGCTGCTGCAACGACTGCGACTGCTGCGACGGCTGATGCTGCTGCTCCTGCTGCTGGGGCAACGGCTGCTGCTCCAAGCTAGCTGCGGCAGTCCCCTCAGTAGAACCACTGTCTCCGGCACCACCACCACTACCAGCTCCACCATCACGCCCTCCCTGGCGGCCATGGCCAGCGCGGCACGGGCGTTGCTGCGGGTGGACCGCAGCTGCAGTCTTGGTCAGGGGGGTCGCAGTGGCGACCGCAGCCGAAACGTCAGTAAACGTGCACTGGGAGGGGGCACAGCCGTGAAAGATAGAGACTGTCGGCGCACCGCTCGACTGAACGATAGTGCGCTGGCGAGTCTCGATCTCGGTCAGGGCGGTGACAAAGGCTGTCAGGGTGAGATCACCAGGGTGCTGGCTAAGGATGTGGTCGCGTGCACTAGCAAGGCGGCCAGGCAGGCGCATAGCAATAAAATAGAGGGTCATGCAGAAGGGGAGGGGGAGCGCAGTGAGCTGGGCAGCAGTGTTAGCAGTGCGGTAGCGAGACTCTAGGGCTCGCACGTGAGTGGCAAGGTCAGCAACAGTAGGGAAGGAAGCAAGGTCTAGGAAAAGCATAGGGAAGAGCAGGCGGCCTGCAGTAGCGGAGGCAGGCGTGGAATAGTGAGCAACAACAGCATCTAAGTAAGCCTTGGCTATATCAACTGTAGCGAAACGAGAACGCTCAGACACAGGGGGGGCGTGACTGATAGCGATCTGAGCAACTGCATCGCGAGAGTCCCAGATGGCACAGGCTAGTGCAGCAGCAGAGAAAGTCTCACGCTCAGCAGAGGTGGGGTCAGCAGGGAGGGGAGCAGGCTCCGGGGGGCAGGGGAGCAAGCCATCAGCATGGACAACCAAGGAGTGCCCATCCTGGCGCTGACCTGTGAGTTGACGGCGGAGATTGGACAGCCAGGCGGCGAAGTCAACCGCGTGGCCCTCAGCGTCCAGGCAGAGGACGAAGTCAGCCATCGTGCAGGGTCAGCGACATAGGGACACAGTGCCACAGCTCCACAGGACACAGCGGCACAAGGACGCAGCAGCACAGCTCCAGGAGGACGTCTGCAAGACGCTCCAGCGCGGGCAAGCAGAAGACACGGGGCCGGAGACTCGAGGAACCGTGCCGAGCAAAAGACACGGGTCCGCAGGAGTCGGGCAGGCATATCGGGGCCGGGCTGGCGCTAGGAGGGGACGGGCAGGCGCTAGGAGGGGCCGGGCGGGCGCTAGGAGGGGCCAGGCAGGCGCTAGGAGGGGCCGGGCGGGCGCTAGGACGGGCCGTGCGGGCGCTAGGAGGGGTCGGGCAGGCGCTAGGAGAGGCCGGGCGGGCGCTGTGGGGCGGGCGGGCGCAACGGGCCGGGCGGACGCTAGGAGGGACCGGGTGGGCGCTAGGAGGGGCCGGGCGGGCGCTAGGAGGGGCCGGGCGGGTGCTGTGGGACGGACGGGCGCAACTGGCCGGGCAGGCGCTAGGAGGGACCGGGCGGGCGCTAGGAGGGGCCGGGCAGGCGCTAGGAGAGGCCGGGCGGGCGCTGTGGGGCGGGCGGGCGCAACGGGCTGGGCGAGCGCTAGGAGGGGCCGGGCGGGCGCTAGGAGGGGCCGGGCGGGCGCTAGGAGGGGCCAGGCAGGCGCTAGGAGGGGCCGGGCGGGCGCTAGGAGGGGCCGAGCGGGTGCTACGGGCCGGGTGGGCGCTAGGGGCCAGGGTGGCGCGGAGGGGCCAGACGGGCGCGACGGGGCCAGGCGGGTGCGACGGGCCGAGCGGGCGAGACTGGCGGGTGCTACGGGCCGAGCGGGCGCGACGGGTGCTACGGGCAGGCGGGCGCTGTGGGCCGGGCGAGTGCTTCGGGCCGGGCGGGCGCTAGGGGCCAGGGTGGTGCGACAGGGCCAAGCGGGTGCGACGGGCCGGGCGGGCGCTATGGGCCGGGCGGGCGCGAGGGCTAGGTAGGGGGGGGGAGAGGCTAGGGCGCGGCCGGAAGCGGGCGGGTGGACCTAACCTACTCGTGATACCATGTTAGAATGCAAGAATGAATTACTAGTGTGAGAATCCTAGCACATATACCTGTTGGGGTTGTACTCACTAGAAGCACACACCTAGGCTAGCCTATAACTTCTACATACAGCATATCTATAAGTTGACATCCAACATGCTCTCGTCTGCAAAACAAATGGCATCGCATCGCTTTTCGCGTACAAGACCATCCCAAACATTCGAAGGCCGCGTACTATATATAAACACGTTTTGCGAAATTGTATTTGCAATGTTGCTAAAATATTTGAACATAGTATATGACCAAACATAAAGTGGATGACACATCAACTTTCGGGAATATCGTCGCATCAACCATCACGAAGTTCCTGGCTACCTGTCCTCATTTCCTAGGCTCAAACATCTCTTCCTCTCTCCTGGCAGCCTCGCTTCCATCCCCGCATCTGCCGCATTTAGTTTCTGCCGCATTTCTTTCCTGCCGTTTTTCGCTCCGACTGCATTTCATTTCTATCGCATTTATAGCCCGCAGTCCAGATTATCCAAGAAGGGGGGGGTTGTTAAACACTTGAAGTTGTCTAGCGAACTTTTTACTAGGGCTGCGGAGGTTGGCAAA
This sequence comes from Closterium sp. NIES-67, assembly GCA_027943415.1. NCBI lineage: Eukaryota > Viridiplantae > Streptophyta > Zygnematophyceae > Desmidiales > Closteriaceae > Closterium > Closterium sp. NIES-67. The sequence goes on from BQMB01001983.1 coordinate 70,340, forward strand.
GATTTTAGGGGGTTTGTTGTGTCAACTTATATATATTATTTATATATAGTTGTGTAGGCTTGGTAGGTTAGGTGTGCTACAATTCTGAATCCTCCTTTCAACATGTTAGCTCCTTTCAACATGGTATCAGAGCGAGCCGATCATGCTGAGCCTTGTCATCACGCTTCCACAGCGTCCTCTCGCGCTGTTGTGGTGGTCATGTCGTGCTGCCACGGCGGCCTTTATGTGCTGCCGTGGCAGCCCCGACGCGCTGTCGTGACATTGACGCCCCGTCGTGGCGGCATCGTCGTGCTGCCGTGGCGGCGTTGTCGTGCTGCCGTGGCGGCGTCGTCGTGCTGCCGTGGCCGCGTCAACGCACCAGCGCACGGACGGCAGCGGCCAGCGCACGTTCTAACGACGGCCCGCTCGCCCGCATGTCAGCCAGCGCCACGCCAGCCATGGCACCTTGCTGAAGTTTCGCCCCCCCTCCTCTGCATTTCCCCTCCTCCCCGCCGCAACTGCCGGCGGTCTCGTGCCGTCCTCCCCCCGGGCATCACAGTGTGAGCCATGCCGCCGGGTGCCTCGGGCGGCGGCGGCGGCGGTGGCGCCGTCGCCGCAGGTGCTTCAGGCCCTGCCGCCGCCGCCGCCACAGTTGCCGACGCCGCTGTTCGCCGCTACGACCCGCCGCTGATGTCGCCGCCTCGATTGCCGAGGGGTCGACCCGCTGGTAGATGCCACAGCTGCTGCAAGGCATGGGGGTGCAAGGGTTTTGGGGTGCTGCGTGTGTGGTGTGCTAGCGCCTACCAAGCCTAGGGGGTGTGTCAAGTTATATATATTATTTATACATACTTGTGTAGGCTTGGTAGGTTAGGTGTGCTACAATACTGAATCCTACTGTAGAGTGAACAACACCCTTCTTGTACCCCCCTCTCTCTTCTAGTCTATCACTCCTGTTCTCTCGTAACTTTTCTCCCTAGCTAAAACCTCTCGACATTTCTCATGCCTAGCTAGATCCTAGGCTCCTTTCATCATGTTAGCTCCTTCCAACATGTTGTCCAAGCAACGTTATTTTCCCAGTTCAATTGCTTAAAGCCCGCATCTCATATTTCTCCAAACCAAAGGTATTACCTTTGCTAGGAGAGAGTGATTGGAGGGCGAGACACGAAATATTTGGGGAAAAGTTGCGAGGGCTGCGAGCAAACCGAAAATCGCGAAACCCTAGAACTTGGCCAACTGCCGTGTCTCGTAATTCTGAAGAGTTGTATTACGGTTGGTTTGGCCTCCGAAATGGTGAGGGCGTGTGGACTTGGGGTTGGCTGTTTTCTAAAGTTTGAAATCAGTTGCGCTTTCGGTCCAGTTTTTGTGTAGCATTGGTTTCATGCGACATTTCCCTGACCCCATAACTTTGTAACTGAAGCTAATTACGGAAACATGTATCCTACCGTAGCCACCCGAACGCGACCTAAGGATCACAACCCCTTTTCGGATCGAGGTTGGATATTTGTGTCAACATATAATTGCTAAATAGGTGCATGCTCATAGAGAGTACAACACCTTAGGTTATATCCCCTTTTATCCCCTAATCCTACTCAATTCATTACTCTGAGATGGTATCACGCGCTAGGTTAGGTCCTCCCCGCTCACCCGCGCTTCCACCCTAGTCCCAGTCCTAGCCGCCCGTTCCTAGCCGCTAGTCGCTAGCTGCCCGTCGCTAGCCTGTCCGCTCCTAGCCACCCGTCGCTAGCCGCCTCTGCTAGCCGCGCGCCGCTCACCGCCGCTGGCCGCTAGCCGCCAGCCGCCTGTAGGTGCTGGCCACCCGTATGCACCAGCCGCCCGTCACCCGTCGCTCGCTGGCCCTGCGCTCGCAGCCCCGCGTCTGCCAGCCCCGTCGCTCACTGGGCCCGCGCTCGCCAGCCCCGCGCCTGCCGGCCCCGTCGCTCGCTGGCCCCGCGCTCGCCAGCCCCGCGCCTGCCAGCCCCGTCGCACGCTAGTCTCGCTCTCGCCAGCCCCGCACCTGCCAGCCCTGTCGCTCGCTGGCCCCGCGCTCGCCGGCCCTGCGCCTGCCAGCCCGTCGCTCGCCGGCCCTGCTCTCGCCGGCCCCGCACTCGCCAGCCCTGAGGAGCGGAAAGAGGAGAGTGGAGAGAGATGAGAGGAGAGAGAGGTGCGGAGAGAGAGGTGCGGAGAGAGAGGTGCTGAGAAGCTTGAGTTTACAGGAGCACGAGTCGGGGGAGAGAGGTGCGGGGAGGGGCGAGGGGAATGGGAGGCGCTCGGCAAGAATAGTGTAATGCGAGAGACGAGAGGCCGCTACTTGCGCGAGGGGCCTATGCGAAACATGGCTCTGGTAACCTGTGACGTGGTGACCACCATTTGATGACTTCATCTGGTAGCCATGCGGCAGGAGTGAATTTCCCTAGCGCGAGGGGCGGAACGGGGGAGGCGGATTCGGAGCGAGAGGGCGGGACGGGCTAGGGGCAATGCGGCATGAGTGAAGTGCAGCAAAAGGAAAAAGCGGCCCTGCAGCGCTTGAAACCCTGGCAAGGGCGCGATGCATCAGGAGTGAAATGCGTTTTGCTACTTTGCGACCAGCAAGTTGCTTCGATTAGGCCGCCAAGGCATCTCGCTCACGTGCTCGTATCGCGACTCTTCGTCGCGTTGACATGCTAGCATAAGTCTCAAAAGCGTAATGAAAGGTACCTACTCTCTAAGGGTAACGGACTACCGAGCACAGAGACTATTACGACTAATCTCTAGTGCCGTAGTATCCCAGTTACACAACTGCCAGCTTCCAGCTCTAGTGAAACCCTAATTTTCTGGTCGCATGCTCGTGCTGCTCTTCCTCGAGCAGCCCGTCGCTCAACTCATGCCGTGTGGTTTTGCTGGGGTACACATGCGACGCATTTCATCTTATGCCATGAGTTGGACCAATGAGAACCGGGCAACGAAAAGAAAATTTCTTGTTTTCGCCAAAACGATGTTACGATTCGCATTCATTTATATCCAACGACGGGTGCTACGGGCGCGACAGGTGCTACGAGTACGACCCCGTTACACCATTTTCCCCTTTCCACATTTCCTTTCTATTTCATTCCGCTTTTTATCCTGATTCATTTGGTCTTTACAGCGACGGAACTTTCTGTCCACATGTTGGTCATCAAGTGGACAAAATCAGAGCCCATGAGAAACTGAGCAGGTTTTTTATTTTCTGGTTTTAAGGTTCTAGTTGCTATTGTTATAGGCTTGTGTGAGAAATAACATGTTGTCCAAAAAACACACCATAATAGAACATAGAACAAACAAGAACAGAAGAGGTACACTCGGACAGAATGTTTCCAGGATAAGCCACAGTTGAAATTATCAATATCAATACCGTGTCCATCTCCCCTTGGCCCTAGTTCTTGCTGTGATCCTCCTAGGCATACTGTCTAACAAATCTTCACACACGCCAGCCCCAATGCTATCCCAGGTCTCGTGCACCTACTCCCAAGTTTGCAGCATGCCTGTGAGGGGGTGCTCATGCTTGGCGAGCTGCTCGATGGGATTGGGGTCCGGGGGGGAAGAGGGCCATTGCAGGACGGCGAAATCTTGCTCTGCTAGCCACTCTTGAACGATCCTGCACTTGGGTTTGGGGTCGAACAATGTACTGGAAAGTCATGCCAGAGATGGTTAAATAATAGAAATCAAGAGCTTGAGCCACCTCGTCCTGCAATATGATGCGATAGAGTTGGCCACCCGTGTGGCCATCAATCTTGCACATGTAACCAGGCACATCATACGTCATACATACTCAAACCATGACTTACCCACCCTCATGCTTCACATTCAACTTCACCTAATGCCCTTGGAGAGCAGTGCCTTCACATCCATGCGTGGGTGTGGCTTTTCGAGCAATATCGAGCGATCCGTATCTCGTCCGACCTGATCACCCACTTTAAGTCGTCCAGAGTCCAGTCCAAATGGGCTCTAGCAAAATACCGACGGTCGCGGCCGTTGCGTACTGATAGTTGAGACTTGCGCAGTGTCTGCACGGCGACTAACTCAGGCAGCTTGAGAGCATTTCGTGCAGTACGAGGGTGGACCTTAACATCGTTATACAATTCCAGTGGATACACAGCCTTGATGCCCGTCAATGCGACACCTAACATGATGATGTGCACAAAGTTGCACACGTGTCATGCTGAGAGCAATCGATGTCGACCTGAAGAGGGGACTTTTGGCCTAGCTGCTAGATGACTACTGTTGTGACTAGCCTTCACAGCATTTTTTTGGATGATTCTTCTCCCTATTCCTAGCGTACATGCGGTCTGTCGGAAACTCAGACCCTGGCGACAGAGTCTTATGATCCTCTATCTGTGATACGAAGCAAGTGGCCGCGTGCCTACTGGAGGCTCACGGGGTAAGGGGCAAGCATTAGCGAAATTCTAAGCGACTTTGCTGGCTCGTGCAAAAATGCTCGGCGGAAATAGATCTAGTCTCTGCTCGGGTAGTATTTGTCCACATCAACCATCAAGCCTTAAAGCTTGTACTCGCTATTAGGAAATCGATATCTCCTAGCGTTCGACATATTCGGAGGTGCATCAATTGTTTCTGCATAATGTCCATAGGTACCAGATTGATATCTATCCATTTATACTTGCAAAAACATCGCGAACTTGCTCAATAGTTCCATTTTGCGGACAAATTGTTCCGTCGCTGTATCTCATCTCATTTGGTTTCCTATTCCTTGTTTTCTATATCCTTTGGTTTATCCTCTTATTATAGTTACATCACCGACCAGGCTCGGGATGTACTGGCACGCTATATCTAGCGTAATCCTGCCGTAATCCCTTAAAGCCAATAGCATCACGTAGCTATACGCAGGGTGATTCTATTTCTATAAGGGTCTATTCCTTTTGGATAGGATAAACCTGGTTACCAAATGTGCTTTGGAAGTATAAAAGAACCTTGTACTGATTCATAGTGCAACATTGAGCAAACCTCATTCGATCCTATGACACATCTGCACTGACCTAGGAGAGCTGCGTCGCTACCTTGGCCTACAGATCTCTAGGGGCAGAGCAACGCGCACCATCACTCTCACACAGTCACATTTGGTGCGCCAGGTCCTTCAGAGGTTCGGTCTTCAGTTCTCCTCCGCACTGCGCCAGTAGATTACAGGCTCTCTGCTCCAGTCCCTGGGGAGTCAGTAGAGCTTAGTGGTCAGTACGCAGAGCTGGTGGGTTGCCTCATGTACCTGATGACTTGCACTCGTCGAGATCTCGCATCCTCTCAGCATCCTGGCTCGCTTTGTGGCGACAGGTAGATACCGACCGCAGCACCGGTCGGCCGCTAAGAGGGTTTTGCGTTATCTAGCAAGTACATTGGGCATGGGGCTAGAGCTAGGAGGACGCAGGCAGTGGTCCTTACTGGGCACACAAAAGCTTTGTGGGCAGACGACGCTGAGACGCTCAGGTCCTCCCAGGCCTAGTGTTTAGCCTTGGTGCAGGTGCCATCTCGTGGAGGTCCACCCGTTCGTCGTGTGTTGCCCAGTCTAGCTGTGAGGCTAAGATCTACGCTGGTGTCATGGCGGCACAGAAGCTCTGCTGGCTGACTTTCTTGCTCACATACTTAGGTGAGCGGCCTAGCTCTGCCCCGGTCTTGTGCGCAGACAACAGGGCCATGATCCTCTTGTGTCCGGATCTTGTTTGGAGGGCAGAGCGAAGCACATCCAGCTGCAGTACTTCCTTATGCGCGAGCTGCAACAGCGTAGTCAGGCTTGTGTAGTACACTTGGCCTCCTGTGCCAACACAGCTGATATCTTTACGAAGGCGCTTGCGCATAAAGATCATCAGCGTCACTGTGTACAGTTTGGTCTAGTTCCTGTAGCTTCTCACTTGCTAGGACCTTGATTGTGTACTATATCTTATATATCTTATATAATCTTTATGTTCGGCATCAGAAATTGCTATATGACTTGTAACCCTCTTCATTTTTAATGAGAACACAGCTGCACATGGCTGGGTGCACGGACTAGAGCACGGCCCAATTTCACGCTCCCTCCAACTCCCCTCCCTTCCCTTCCCCCAACACTCTCGCAATGCGGAGCACGGCCCAATTTCACACTCGCGAGTCACGACACTCTCACGACACTCACGACACTCCCTAGACTGCCGAACACACGACAAAATATGACATCGCTCCCATTGCTCCCTACTCTCAGATTTCCCACTAGGAATTCCTAGCAGCCAGTTCCACCAGTCCAAAGTCTCCCATCACTCGTTCCCCACCACAGCAGGAGACATTCCCGAGCGACGATAGCGCCGTCTTAGACAGCAGTGCCGTAGCTCGCGTACTTGCAGTCCGGCGCGACGATCGACGAGGAGATATAGTCCTCCACTTCCCCGTCCAGGAAACCCTTGCCCTCTGGCTTATCCACGTCGACGGGGTGGCGCAGCAACGCCGCCAAGTGCGAGTACTTAATCGCGCGCTGCAGCTGCTCCATCGCAAAAATTCAGTGTCCGAAAAGCATTTGCGCAGTGTTGTTGCGAACACCTTTCAGGTGGTTTCCAAATTGGTGGGTCCAAACACTGCGCGGTGTAAGTTGGAAAGACCTCGCAGATGGTTTGTCAAACACCACTCAAATGGTTTGTCAAATGCCACGCAGATGGTTTGCCGACACCGCGCTGATGTTATTTGGTCGTACGCGATAACACCTCCACGTCACCATGCGGTCATGCTGGAAGAGAACTTTTGTACTGTGCACGAAGACCATTACAAGTTTGTTCGCGTCACGCTTACATCTATTCATTGTGTTTGAGGCGTGTTGTTGTCCTTTTTTTGGTACATTCTATATCCGTTACTGCCACATCCGCTAGTACTCCATTGCCACAGATATTAGGCTCATTAATTGGTATAGATGGCCAGTAGAAGAAACACATCAGTGTCACAAGAAAACACATCAGTGACACAAAATCTCAGGGTTTAGACCTCTACCCGCATCCAAGCTGTGATCGCCCTACCAACCGCATCCGGACAAAAGGACCACTACCCTGGAAGTAAATCGGAAACGACCCGTACGATGGCATCAACCCCCTCCTTCCTCGTTGAGAGAGCACATACTGCTGCTGCAAGCCCCCACCTACTCCCACCGCTGCCGCTGCAGCTATGATAAACCTAGCTAACCACCAAGGTATGAGTCTGGCCCTGCTGCTGCTTGTGGTTCGTTCATCCCACAACCCCCCCCCCCCCCAAGGCTGCTGCTGAGACCCCTGCCTTGCTGCTGCCACCTGTGCCTCATTCCCCAAATCCCCTCTCCCCCCACCCGAAGCTGCTGCTGAGACCCCTCGCTTGCTGCTGCCACCTGTGCCTCATTCCCCGAATCCCTCCCCCCACCCTAGGCTGCGGCTGAGACCCCTGCCTTGCTGCTGCCACCTGTGCCTCATTCCCCGAATCCCCTCTCCCCCCACCACAGGCTGCTGCTGAGACCCCTCCCTTGCTGCTGCCACCTGTGCCTCATCCCCCAGTCCCCTATCCCCCCCCTCCCCAAGGTGATGCTCATATCCATTCCTCGCGCCCGCTGTTGCCTCAACCCTTTAACTCCCCCCCCCCACCACAGCCTGATGCCGAACCCACTCATGCGCTGCTGCCGGTGCCTCATATCACAAATGCTCCCAACCACAACTTCCAGTTCTTGCCGCTGCTGTGAGCGGCTTTATCAATACCCACTATAGTGTGATACCCAAATGTCAAGGCCACTCACATCCCTCAAAAGGAACCCGCCCTCGAGCGCCCCCACCCCAACCTGCTGGTCCTGAAAGCCCCGCACACCACCCGCCCAGCCCACCTGTTTCACATCATTTCGCTGCCAGCACCCCACCCCTCAAACGACGCTGCCACATCATGCATCTGCAAACACCCCATGGTTATGAACCCAGCACACGCCAGTACTGGCGCTTGCAATAAGCCCCTCCCATTGTGGGATGGCTGCCCCTTCAGAATGATGCTGACAGACCCTTCCCTCCAGAGCCCACGCCAATACTTGGCTCCACTTCCGTCCCAGTTGTATCCGTCCCCTGCCCTGAACGGTGTGGTGATGCCACCCCTGCACATACCTGCCTCACCCCTGCAAAAGGACCCTTAATCCTTAGCCTCTCCCTCTCCACCTTTGGGCGCCTTCCCCTTGCCCTCCCTCCCTGGTTCCTGCCACTCGTCCTTGAAGCCACTCTCATGGACGTAAAGTCCATACTCTCCCCATTTCCACCCCCGCATGTCCTTGCTGTACTCCTTGGGGTAGTTGCTGAAGTGGTCAATGACCACCTGTCGCACCCTCTTGTGAAGGTCCGTTATCCAGGCCTTGTTCTTGGGGTGTGAGTTAGAGAGGCCCATCGTGGTGTGCCTGCGGCGGGTCAGCCCATAGTCGACCTGGGGAAGAGGGTGGCCGAGGGGGTTTGTAAAAGGGTCAGGGAGGTGGGGGACGGGAATGGGGTTGCATGAGCCGAGCACAATCGGGAGGATACTAGAGCCCAAGCCACGGCGTCCTTTAAGGCGCGCTCCCCGCCACTTACCACCATGATAATCCAGGCAATGTGATACGCCTTCAGACAGAGCTTCCCCGCCACAGCCCACTGCTGAAACGCATCGAACGCCGCCTGAAAGAAGATCTTGTTGGCAAAAGGCTGCCCGGAGTGCACCCCTGGGGGTGGCTTCGCCGAGCCCCAGGTGCTCACCAACTGCCCAAACCTCCTTCCTGTTGGGGGTAACGGCAGCACAGATGGAGGTGCATGATGCTCAAATGGTGTGAGGATATGGGGAGTGAACACGAGGTATTAACTTCAATGACATGCGCCCTACTAAACAACTGTGACCGCGCAGCTACATGAGTACTTACGAGGCTTGAAGTCATGCCAGAGGGCCATCTTGTCATCAAGGTCCACATGGATCTTGGAGCCCCTCGCCCACTTGACCTTCACCCCTAGCTCCGTCAACACCCGCCTCTTGATCAGGAACCCCCGCTCGTTCTTCCACTGCGTCCATACACGCTTGAACTTATCGTTGTAGTTGTTGTCGGTCATTGCCTCCTGAACAGCCACGAAAGACACGTCGTAGCCCTCCATCACCAAAACCGTGTGAAGGTCCACCATGCGGAGGTAGAAGGTCGTGTAGAAGTCAATGCCCGCATCAGGCGCATCGATGCACATCCGGTCGCGCGAGGTTTCGTAATGGATCTGTGGACGGATGGGCGTCGGGGGGGGGGGGGGGAATGGGGGGGGAGAGAGGGCGGGGACAGACAACCAGAGGCATGGGGAGACGGAGGGGAAATGGCAGCAAAGCAGATGCCAAAAAGCAGGTGAGATGTGGAGAGAACTTGTGTGCCACACCAGGAATGAGAGAAGCTATGGGTATGGGTGGGAGGGAGGGGAACAAACATGCAAAGGATGGAGGGAGAAGTACTCCTTGTTGCCAGAGGCAGAGAACCTGTGGGAAGGGGCAGGAGGGAGAGAGTAGGCGGGCAAGGGCAGCGACATGAGGGAGAGATCTCGAGGTCAATGAAAGGATGGAGAGAACGTGTGGATAGGGGCACGAGGAACAGGGTAGGCTGGCAGGGGCATCCAGGGTAACGACATGAGCGAGCAAACCTGCGGACAGAGGGCAGGAGGGAGAGAACATGTGGAGAAGGGCAAGAGGGAGAGAACCTGTCTGTAAGGGCAGGAAGGAGAGGGTGGGCGGGCAAGGGCACACAGGGCAAGGTCATGAGGTGGACAACCACCGGCCAATGGCATGTGAGTGATCTGTGGGCAAGGGCAGGATGGACAGGGTAGGCAGGCAAAGGCAATGAGGGCATCGACATCAGGGGGAGAACCTGTGGGCAGAATGGGGGTGAGACAGAGAACCTGTGGGCAACAGCAGGGGGGAGAGGGTCGGTGGCCAAGAGCATACATGGCATTCCCATGAGGGAGATATCTCACGGTAAGGGCAGGAGGGAGAGAACCTGTGGGCGGGGGCAGGGGGGAGAGGGTAAGGGGGGAAAGGACATACAGGGCAAGCTCACGAGGAGGAGAACTTGGGGCCATGCGCTGGATGGAGAGAACCTGTGGACAAGGGCAGGAGGGAGAGGGTCGCACGGGCCTGAGGATGACGAGATCCAACGCAAAGGAAATTGTCACCAGATTCTGTCAGGCCAGCCGAGCGGTTGTAAGTGGGGCACGTACAAGCAATGGACACCAAGTCGACATGCAAGTCTTGCCTTGCAAGGAAGAGCGATTCATTGATGACTCACCCCAATCTTCTTCAGCGAGGGCATGCCCTTCTTCCGTTGCACCACTGCCATCCCCGTGCTCTCGCCCACCAGATCCGTGCCGGTATCGGGGCCGCTGGATGCGGAAGCGAGTCGCGGAAGGCCTCGATCCCGCTCTCCCTTAAACTCCTGGATCTTCCCTATGGCCTCCCTCAACGCCCGCCACAGCAGTTGTGGTGTCACGTAGGTCGGCATCTCTTCTGCATCCGCAATGTCTTCCCAGGAGAAGCGCCCCCCCTTGGAGTCCTCACCCTCAGGCCGCCGACGCTTCCCGTCATGCCCGCCAGCGCCTTCATACTCGGCCGCAGCGCGTTTGCGCTGAGAACCTGTGGTGGCATGCTGATGTGTCTGATGGTTCCCCTCAGGCCCATACTCCCCCGTGGCGCATGCCCACATCCCACCAGCAGCACGGCCATCATCACTTTGCTGCTTCCGGCGTTCCAATCCAGCATGACCCGCCGCGCGCCCACGTGTGTCCGCCACACTGATACGCAACTCGCTGCCACTCTGAGCATTGTTCCCGCCACGCCACGGGCGACGCTCGTTCGCAGCTTCGCGAACCCTGGGTGGGTTCTTCTCCGACGCCTCCTCATCGTTGTCCTCCCCTCCGTAACCTGAGTCCGCCTTCTTGGATCCCCTCGGGTACTTGTCCAGTGCATCCTTTCCGCTCTTGTTAGGCTTCCACTGGGCAACCACCTCCTCCTCATCACTGGATGAGGCCGCCTTTGCGTACACGTTGCTCCGGTCGCCGCCGCGTTGACGCTTCTTGTGGCAGGGCTCGAGCTCCCCCGCGGACTCACTCTCTGAGTCGCTTTGCTCATTCCCGTAGGCGTCGTCATCATCCTTCGACTTCCATCCCTTTTGCTTGCCCCTGGATGCCCGATCCTTGGAGCTGTTGGTGCGGCGTCGGTCCTCTAACCCCCCTCGCTGCCGCTTCTTCTCCCACCCGTGGTTGCCACGTCCGCTGGTCTTACCGCGCCTGCGACGTCGAGAGCCGCCGCGCCTCCCTTGATGACGTTTACCATGGCTGTCATCGCAGGATTTTCTCTCCAAGTCTGCGGACTCGCTCTCACACTCCTCGTCATCATAGTTCTCCTCGCTGCCGGAACTGCTGCCGGACTCCGTGCTCTCCTCATCGGAATCGTCGTCAGATACCTCCTCCTTGTGCTCTTTCTTGGGGCGGAGGCCTCCGCGATTCTTAGGGGTTGGCGTCCTCGGCTTCAATACAGCACCGCGCTGATGAGCCGCCTTCTTGCCCTCGCCGCCACCGTCTGGCGCATGATCCGCGCCATCCGCGGAGCCCCAAGGTTGCACTGCAGGCATGTCATTGCCTTTTCCTGCTTCCGTGGTCCGAGGGGGGGACACGCCACCAGCCATAGGTACCGAAGTATCCACATGCATCTCCACTGTGCCTCCGTCCACTCCCTTTCTGGCGGGAACCATTGCCCACGGGCCGTCCGCCCCTTCAGCAGGCGTGTCACGCCCGTCATATGCCACCTCACACCCGCCCGACTCCTTATTGTTTTCCACCTCTGTAGCCGTCTTCATCTCGCCCGCCTCATCCTTCCCGCAAGCACTCTTCTCGGGAAGTGACCCACACCCATCTTTCTGCCCCGCCATCTCCATCTTCCCTTCCGCGGTGCCGAGCTTCCCGCGCAAACTCGTGTCCTTCGCCGCCTCCTTCCGATCTACCTCTCCCTCTGCCACAGATTGCTTCGGTCCCTTTTTCTTCTCCTTGCCGTTAGCCTTCTTGTTCGTCGAGACCGCGCGCCGCTTCGCACCTGCCAACAAATGGAACGCTCGACATGGCGGTTAGGCCATGAGTAAGTACTCCCCATGTGCAACCACATACAACCAAGCGTGATCAGGGGTGAAGAAAGCTCACCCCTCTCAACAGCCTCAGGGTCGAGCTCATGAATGCTCTTCTTCTTGGGTGGCTTTCGTTTTTTTGGCGACCGCAATTTCTCTGGAACGTCATCGTATGGTGCGCCATCCTCCCCATCGTCGCTCTCGTCGTCACTGCTATAATCGCTACCATCTCCCTTCTTGCAGCCCCTGACAGAACATGGATGCCGTTTCCGGTACTCAAGGAGGGCCTCCTTCGTCTCGCTAGGCGTCACCTTGCGACCCTGGTGCTCCGCAGGACCATCCTCATCTCCCTCAATAACATAGGGGCCGTTCAGCTTGACGCTATTCCTGCGCTCTCTTTCTCCGCGCCTGAGGGTTTCGTTGGCCATTTTGGAGCAGGTGCAAGCCCTACAGCTAGACTGGGTGAAATGCTAATGGAAGGGATAGCACGAAATGGGCTACAAAAGAGTGGAGTGGATGTGGTACACAATCAGGAGTGGGTGGAGCAGCCAACGAGGGGGTGGAGATGATGGATCGGCCTGTGAGGCAACAGGACGAACCAACGGGGGAGGTTTGGTTGGGAGAGGAACTTCAATACAGTCAACCATCCGATAACGCCGTGATATGCGGGGAGGAGCAGTTTGCACGGCCAAGATTCATCGACCAGTCGACTTCTGCCTGGCTGTGTCAATCAACCTATCCCTCCTCGGGATTGTTACAAGGCTCACACCAAACCTCGAACCTGCTGCGTGCGCATCTGCCCAGCCATACGATGCAGAGAGCCTGCCTAAAGGCTTTTTTTAGGGCAGGCTACAATTTACGATGCTCGTGTTCACGTATAACCCAGCACGCTGTGCTTTCGTTCCAGCTGCAACATGCCCATCCCCCTATTGTTACTGAACTCCGTCGATGTTTATCGAGCAGAGGCGACCATTTGTTCAACATCCTAAACTTTGGGTGACGGGCCACTCTCACAAAAGTGGACTGCCAGCCTGGCATCGCAAAATAACAGGGGTGGTAGGTTGGGCCAGACCAGGCGAGACTTAGCCTACAAGGACAGATTGCACGTACACTCTCACCTGTTGTTGGCTTTGTACTGATAGAATAATACAAAGTTGAATTAATGGCCTCTTTCTGTTGAACCATTTTTACACCCGTGTTCGCTGCATTTATTAAATTGGGGTTTGATTTATGACATTTCCATTCATTTTAACATATTCCAGTGGTAAACATAATTGCAAGTTTCGCACATACCGTATTCTCCCGGATACAGTACCTGCCGGAATTAAGCTCCCATGGGTGGCTTGAACGGGTATGGGTGTTTAATTAGACTGGATCCAGTTACCACCCTACTTTTGGGGTTGAAATCAATTGAACACCCTCCCCCGAAACGGGCCACTACATTCCAGTGAATCTTCACTAAACAATCAGGAATTAGAGGTTAGCTAAACAACCTAAGCCTGCTTGGATGTCCTAGAGCTATATAAGGGGACCACAATACAAGCTACCACTACTCTAGCTCATGCTGCTACTGCCTCTGCCACGTGCTCTAGTCGTCCTCGTCATCATCTTCATCGTCGCCAGCATGCCACTCCTCAACATCACTCCCATCTGCCAGATCAGCCCACCAGTGGCTGTTATCATCCTCTTCAGCAATGCCTTCAGCCGGCCACTCCACACTGTCTTCAGCTCGTTGTGCTTTTGCTTCTGTCTCTGCCTCTGCTGTAGAGAGGTCGGCATCATCTGCTACTGCCGCTCTTGCTGCCGCTTCATCCATGTCGCCATCGGCTTCTGCTGCCGCCGTGGCATCATGCTCCTCGTCGTCGGCTAAGTCCTCGTCGACGTCGATCGTGCGGTCATACAGAGGGTTGACATAATCGCTCTCACCCCCTTGAACATGGACGTCCATGGACGTTCCATAGAACCATAGTGTTATATTTTTCTTGCCTTTAATTCCACCCACCCCAAAGTTTTCATGAATTTTTATTAGCTCCCTAGGGTTCTATATCCGGGAGAGTACGGTACTTGAGTCCCACACCCTCATTAATTCGAACAGTAAGGTTTTTTAAGTACAGTAACCCAGACGACTCACACATGTTGCCGACACCGCAAAGGGGTTACAAATAGGCATTTGCAGCTACATGAGGAGCCATGCAACCAGTGGACTCCTCCAAAAGCATGGACCCGAATCAGATGGAGAAGTTCTTCTCCTTCATGTCAACCTACGAGCAGCCCTCAGCACCGGCTCAATCTGCACACAGCAACAACAACAGTGGGGTAGCCCCCATGAGTCTCGAAGGCACGTCATATGCAATAGGCATACCACCTAGACATGATCAAGCATACCATCTACTTCCGATGGACGTAAGTTGTTAAACCATAAATGTTATGAGTGTTCAGCAGCTTGGTACAGTACCGTGTGGACACTGCACGAGATGAACGCTTTCTGCAACGGGCAACATGGAGTCTACGCCTCGGTGTGGGAAAACATGACAAGGGTTTTTAGGAATATGATGTTGACCTAGATTCGTTGGAGCACGCGCATTCACCTCACAAGAAGATGAGGTTGACCTAGAGAGGCAGAATGTCCCTGACGCGTCAGCAGCTGCATGACCACATCCCTACTGCTCCGTCGACATGCAGATGGACGAAGACAACCCTCACGAAGTCCGGTCGTCGGCGAAGCGACGAAGTATAGCAGTGCCCGATTTAGCTCCTCGAGATGTTCTTGGTCCGGCTGCTTCAGGTGTGTCGCCAGTTGGCTAGCGCTGTACGACAGATCCAGTCGGCAGGTTACTGCTGCAAACAGGAGGCAGCCAAGGTTCTGTTGAAATTCCTGAATTTGCTTCGCGGGGAGCTTTGCGGAGGTGTCGCTGTTGTCGTTCCTGTAGCGATAGGGAGTCGCGACTGCGACCGGCATTAGTCCAAATTTCAGTGCACAACGCCTGCGTACTTTCTGGCGTGTAGGTATAGCGCCGAAGCGTCTTCGACAATGTTCAGACCCAGGTACTGGGTCACGGTGTCTGACATTGTGAGTGTTAAGTCGCTTTTCTGCTCCCGTTCGAACCAGATGACGACGTCGGTAGTGGAGCTGACGTAGAGCAGGTCATCGACATAGACGATGAGTATGACAAAATCCCCCCACTTTCTGTAGTCGGTACATCCCTTGGTCGTGGTAGATTTTCCGTGGCTGCGACGGCGAGTAGAATAGAAGCGGTCGATGGTTACCCGAGTCGCCTTACGTAAGGAATTCCCATTCCTTACTGAGTCGCCTGCTACCGCGTACACCCGAACACTCCGACTCGTCACGTTTGGCCTACATTTTCGACCCAACCCTTTCTCGAGTCGCGTCCGCCAGTGTCGCCACACCGCCGAACCTACCCACGTCCCGAGGTTATCGCCCTATTACGTCTACTCCTATATAACCTCGTGCTTTCATTGCATTAGCGACCTTGTCTACTCCTAAATCATAACACCTTATCGAGTCGTAACAAGGGGATGTACCCCATGAAATACTGAAGCAATTTGACACCTCCTATTCTCCTGTATCATCATATAGACCTTGTATCCCTTTGCTATAGTAAATCATGTCTTCTTATATTTGAGTACTAGGGTTCAACCCAAGTGTTTTTTGGGGTTCCACGTAAGAGTACACAAAATACAATCCGGGGACAACTAGTATAGCAGATTGACCCAAAAAAGGTAGATTTCACCAAAATATGGACGAACAGATTGCATTCCGTTCAAGCTGACATCGCGGAAATCGAGATGCAAAATACCGGGTACTGGGGGAGGGTGAGCCGAGTGAACATGGTGCTGCGTTGCGTGCCCTCAAGCCCGACGTGGCAGCGAATCTTCACGTGGCGTGACGTGTCAGGTGCAGCCGTGGTGAAATGTATATGCCATTCTCTGACCCCTCGGGGGGATTTGTTTGTTTTTGGGGCACATCAATTTTATGTGGATTGCCCTTGTGAACCCGTAACAGTTAATGGCATGAATATCGTACACAGGGGGTTGTTCGTACTACGACTCATGTGTGTGTAAGGTAGCCCGCGGGATCTAGCCACCGCCTAGCGGCCATACGATTTCCTACCATCCTTGCACATCCGCAGTTTGGGACATCCGCGTGGGTACCCTTTTATCGTTATGTTTCTAGAAATCTCTGCCCTAAAAAAAGGCAGCACCTAGACGCTCCCTCAAGTTTGCGCATCCAAATCGCCACTGCCCTGGCCGAGGACCTGTTCCAGTGTCAACTTAGGGTTAGTACCTTCTAAATTCCATTTCGTCGCACAGCACGAGATACGACATACAGCATCTATCCATGGCCGCTCCTTCCGAGCCTAACAAGCCGCGTTTCCGAGCATTCAGCATGCCCTTGCCGTTGTACGACGGATGGCTGACCCTTGATCATTCGCATCTTGTAACTCTTCGCGGGTCCAACTGGATTTGTGGGCAGGTTATTGATTGGCTAGGCACGTGAGTTCACGTTCTCCCACCTCCCACCGCATGCTGGGATAGATTTCGGACCTACCTGGACTGAACGGTTCATTTCCCATTGCAGAATGTTAAGCTACGAGTACTCCGAGCAAGATCAGCCATGGCTTTACACTTCCACGTACTTCTGGGGACTAGCGACCATGCTAGCGGACGGAACGAGCAAGAGCAACACCCACGGCATCAACATCTTCGATTACAAACATGTACTAGTACCGGTACACAAGGGGTAAGTACTTGTCTGACGAGTTGGTTCGCGGTATGCCTCAGCACACGGATTTTGTGGCCTGGGAAATGCTTCTTCGTGTAATTTCTATTCTAAACTTCCATTTCTGCTGCGTGACAAGGCTGGCTTGGTGGGCATGGCAGTGACCATTGGAGCTTGGTCATCTTGCAGCTCGAGCGCACGCCCGTCGAAACCATCCCTGTCGCTTGCCAGATGTGGCATGCAGACTCAAAGGATATGCACACCAACATAGATGCTCCTCTTCGAGAGTAAGCAAAGCCACATACGCAGCTCGGCTAGTTGTCAGTTTCGATCTTCAAGTGCTGTCGCTTCTCCCACCCTGCCCAGATACCTCCGTCGACAGGTGGCTGCGCATTTTCCACACCTTCGACGACGAGATGTCAAAGCTTGGGCCTCAGAGATTCCGCTCCGTGTCATCAAGGTGAGTGCATGATGAGAGCTCGTTATCATGGGTGCCCATTTTCAAGCCACAGTTGCCATCTGAGTCTTGCCCGTTGCGTATAGCCCACATTCACTCAAGAGGCTTCCCACTTGTGGTTTTCTCTGTACAGGTGCCAAAGCAGGAGGGTACAGACGACTGTGGTGTTTACACTATGCGCTTCATGCATTACGTCGTGGAGACGGGCTTCGTAGACCTTTGGCATATCAATCTGATGGGAACCCCCAGGAACTGGCGCAGGCAATACCGCAAGGACCTTACTAGGTGGTCTAACTATTTTTCAAAGGTGGCTGAAAGTGCGGCTCTGTTGTCAGATGTAACTGCCGCAACTTAATTCGTCGCAATGACACTGTCACAAAGTAAGGTCGCACTGTTGCGAAGAGGATTTATTAATGACTGCTGCGTTTTTAATGTATAATCTGCATTGGCCAGCAGTTATTTTATAGGTCCATTACATATCATGAACAGTTGTACTGTAGTAACAACGCATTACGACAGATCACCCCGCATGTGAGGCATGAAATCCGCGGGGCGTACCCCTCGATGGATCTACACAGCTTTCGCCGATCACGTGGCTTACCGAGGTCAAACCCGAATTGTGCTCCCAGATCTGGGTCACGTCCGCCTGCTACTCCTCGCATGTTCTAGCGATGTTAGGACATCGCCTGCCATGTCGGCTGAAAAGTGCCGTTTCTGCCAGCGTTACTTCGTGTGTTACCAGACACTGCGCAGCCATCAGGTTACAAGTAAAAGATGCAGGCGACTACAAAACCGCGTCGCACGAGGGAAGTCTCTCTTTGGCCTACGAGTTAAGCGTGACAAAAACGGCATCTATAAGGTACACGACTATGGGTCCGCGCCGCTGCCCACACAGCCCACGGCAGGGATGCAGGACGCCTACATCCTGTCAGAACCAGGTCCAGATGTTAATATGACTCCGGCTGCGGAGGATGCTCATAGTGACTCGGTAGTGTTGGATCCGGAAGAACAGCCTGAGTTGCTCGACACTAGGGCCGAGGTTTGCATCTTGTCACGGAATCATGGATTCAGCAACGGGGCCATCACGGCAACAATCCGGCTGCTTAGGGATCCAGACTTAGACCCTTCGCAGCTAGAGGGGTGGAACTCACACCGGGACCTGGAGCGGTTCGAGGCTTCATTCGAGGTGGGGGAGGAGAACGAGTGGGTTGTCTCCGAGATCCCGGTTGATCACGAGGTCGAGTTCTTGACGTTTCGGCACCGAAATGTGCTCTCGGTGAGGACCCCTGGTGCACGAATAATTCATGCTGTCCTATGCACGTTGCCCTCGTACCGAGCTTTCTTGCACGCCTTTTTGCGACCTTCCCATAAACTCCACAGGTACTTAAGGCGATGTACACACGTCAGTCCGCGATCCAGGGCTTTCAGACAAAACCTGCCCAGTGGAAGGTGGGCAACGTGCGGCGTTACAGCACGGCAATGAACACTGATTTCATGCTGCAGGCCCAGGTACGTGTCACCCACATCCTGGCATACGTTCGAGATCACCCGTCAGTAGCCCATAGGTGATCTACTAGCCCAAATCCCTCATGCATTGAATGCATGCTCTACAGGAACGCATCAAGGACCGTGGAGAGGCGTTGGGAATAATTCTTTTCAGCGATCAAACCAATCTCTCCAACAATGGCCGACAGACAGCCCACCCCGTGATGATGGCATTCGCAAACACGCCGGAGTGGGCAAGGTGGGCGGAGGGGGGCACGGAGATGATAGGCAATCTGCCTAACATTCCTGGTGACCTGTTCCCCGAACAGAAGTGTGCCGCCTTCCAAGATGCGCTGGACATTGTGGCAAACCCGCTCATGGAGACATCCCAGCTTGACGGGTGAGATGTCGTGTAGCAATGCAACGACTATGTTGTACCCCCCAGCATCCCCAGTGCGGCTCTCATCCTTGCATGCTACTTTTGCGGTTTCCAGGGGGGGGATACAGGTGGTGGATCATGCGGGGGGGAGCACACGGTCTACCCGGTGCTCTATGCCTATGTGACTGATCACCCGGAGGGGTGCAAGGTTTCTTGCACGATGCAGTGCAAGTCCTTCAGGCCCTGCTCCATCTGCCTTGTGGATCGGGACAACCTGAACAAGGTCCAGCCGGACACTATCAACCGCACGGTGAAGGGACAGAAGCTCATCTACAAGAAGATGCAGCGAGCAGTACGAGCCAAGAAGAAGAAGGAGCTGGCCGCTCTTAAGGCCAAGTGGTCCACGCACCAAGTGCCTGTAGGTCGCCCATGCACTGCGTTTCCTAAGCTGCTGTAAGCTCCGTACCCGCATGCCATAACATTCCTGTCTTTGCATTCATGCCCTTGCATTCCTGCCCTTTGACCGAGTCCCATGCATCCCAACCCTTGCATTTCTGTGTAAGCAATCTTGTCTTTGCATTCCTGCATTTGCATTTGTATCTTTGCCTTCCTGTCTTTGCCTTCCTGCCTTTGCATTCCTGCCTTTGCATTCCTGTCTTTGCCTTCCCGCCTTTGCATTCCTGCCTTTGCATTCCTGTCTTTGCATTCCCGCCTTTGCATTCATGCCCCTGCATTCCTGTATTTGCATTCCTGTCGTTGCATTCATGCCCATGCATTCCTGCCTTTGCATTCATATCGTGTCTGCTGTGCAGTGTGTGCTTTGGAAGTGGGAGTTCTCAACCACTTCGTGGGGCAACATCTACCTTGCTCTTCCGCCAGACATCATGCACATGATTGAACAGGGCTTCTGGCTCCATGCGATGCGGTGCTTGGCTGCCAAGCTGACGAGGAAGGAGCGGAAGATCTTGCTTGAGTACGTAGTGCCCGGTTGCTCTCTCTTGCCCCAAACACGCTTGGCCATGGAGGCTCTCTTCCACCCAGACCACTCATCCATGCCCACCCGCTTTCTCACACTCATGGCAGGCGTTTCAACGCTCTGAAGGCTGTGACGCCGTCATTCCTGCTCAGGCTCCCAGGGGCGTGGATGTACTTCACTACGACGGCGGGTTTCGCAGCATCAGAGCACCGTGCTATGATGCAGGTGCTCCCGCTGATTCTGTATCTTCCGGGCCGCGACGACATCTACAAGGCGGTCCTGGCGATAACGAGTTGGTACAAGCAGTTCATACGTGCGGAGTACCACACCGACTCCAGCCTCAAGAAGATGGACGAGTCCGCCACAGAGTGAGTCGGCTCACGCACTGGGACATTTGGTTCCACTGTATATCGTCCCCACC
Source organism: Closterium sp. NIES-67 (assembly GCA_027943415.1). Classification (NCBI taxonomy): domain Eukaryota; kingdom Viridiplantae; phylum Streptophyta; class Zygnematophyceae; order Desmidiales; family Closteriaceae; genus Closterium; species Closterium sp. NIES-67. Next base: position 90,857 of record BQMB01001983.1, read on the forward strand.
CCGTGCACTAGTCATCTGATCCTTCCCTATTACAATGGTCCCCTGCTTTTACATCCCCTGGTCCCTCCTTCCATCCCCCGCTCCATCCTTCCATCCCCTGGTCCCTCCTTCCATCCACCGCTCCCTCCTTCCATCCCCTGGTCATTTATTCAGGCGGGGTCTGCCCATCCCGTTCTGCTCCCTCCTTACTCTTCTACTCTGCCCATCCCGTTCTGCTCCCTTCCTACTCTTCTACTCTGCCCATCCCGTTCTGCTCCCTCCTTAATCTCGTGGTCCTTCATTCAGGTGGGATCTGCCTTCTCCGTTCTGCTCCATTCCTTCACCCCCATGGTCCCCCCTGAAACCCTTTCTCTACTCCTAATTCCCTTGGTACATTGCCCATCCCCCCAGACCCGCCGTCCACCACAGGTAACGTATGTAACCAGGGTCTGCCCTACTCGTTCCGGTCCCTCCCTTACATCCTCTGGTCCCGTCGTTCCCCCACTGTTCCTTCTTTCGAATAAGGTATACCCTTAACACTCTAATCCCTACCTTCGCTCCCTTGATCCCTCTATCCTCCCCTGGTCTACAGGTCAATAAGGGTCTGTTCATCCGGTGCGTCCGTTCACTCCCTAATTCCCTACTTCCTCCCTGGTCTTCCACACAACCAGGGTCTGCCCTTCCCGTGCTAGCTCACCATATAACATCCCCTGGTTGGACGGCCAGCCAGGATGATTCCCTCATGAAATTCACTTCAACCCTGGGTGGGAATTTCTCCACTACCTCGTCTCTACCTCTGTCCAGAACCTGGTTCCCTTCCCCCACCCTAAACCCTTTAGAGTTTCTCTTCCTCGCACCCCGTGTCAGTCACCTCTTTTGAAGCGTTTGTGCAACCTTTTCCCCTCTGCACGTCTCACACTATCCATCCGTGCACGCTCCCTAGTAGGATGGTGGCTTTACTAGAGGTGGCATTTGACAACCAGAAGTCGAAGTGGCACATCGTGAAGATACATGGCGTCAGCCACGTCACCTCCTCTATCACGGCACGCGGCGTCCCCCAGGAGTACTCATCGAACTGCTACGAGCACGGACACAAAACAACAGTGAAGAGGCCATCTCGCGGGTCAAACTGGAAGAATGTGGGGGAGCGCATCGTCAAGAAGCACATCCAACACGCTGTGGTGCGTCAGCTAACCCGCGAGGTCGGGGGCGACGCGTCGTACGAGACGGCCATGAAGCAGGTATGGAGCGGTTTGATGGGTGGCCAAAGGGGTGGAGGGATTCGAACTCCATGCGTACCCTAGCTGCCCTATTCCCATATTTCTCCAAGTGTATAGACGGACCTACCCCTTAGCCAACCCCGTAACAACCTCGTGCCTAACACGCCACTGCCGCTTCCATCCTCCAAATGCCATACACGGCACAGGCATCCCTGAGGAACCAGCGTGTCCTCACCAAGACCCACAAGAAGATGGAAGCGGGGGACACACGGGATCCTGTCTTCCGCAATTACATGAGGACCGCGGGGGTGCTGGCGATGCACGAACTGGAGGAGCGCCTTCGCCTCGCCAAGATTAAGACGCGGACAATCTTTGTACGTTAACTAGACCCTGAGGCATGGGTTTGGGGATTGGGATGGAACGTGAGGGCGGGGCAGGGAGTGGCAGGGTGACTGGGCACCTTATGGCAGGGAGGAGATGGCCGTGAGTGGGAGGGAGTGGTATGGCTTGGAAGGTCAAGGGACGGAATGGACAGTGATGGGAGGGAATGTATGGGCATGGCATGGAATGGGAGGGTATGGACAGGGACGGGAGGGAATGGATTGGGAAGGCATGGAATGGGAGGGTATGGACAGCGATGGGAGGGAATGGATGGGGATGGCATGGAATGGGAGGGTATGAACAGCGATGGGAGGGAATGGACGGGGATGGCATGGCCTGGGAGGGTATCCCAGGGATGGGAGGGAATGGATGGGGATGGCATGGAATGGGAGACTGCATTGACTACTTGGCTACCTCAGCTCTTAGGGTCCCATTTAATAAATGGGCATGGCATGGAATGGGAGGGTATGGACAGAGATGGGAGGGAATGGGAGGCCATGGACGGGGATGGGAGGAAATAGGAGGGAATGCACGGGGATGGGGGGGAATTGGAGGGAACGGGGTAGGAAGGAATCACTGAGAATGGGAGTGGGAGTGGGAGGGAAAGGGCCGCGAACAGCAAGCTCTCGCAGGATTTGGAGAGAGAGTCAGGGAATAGCAAGGAATGAGTCAAGTGGGACGGGGAGGGGGCCTTGGGAGCGGTACCAGTGGGATTGGTGGGGTTTGGCCAGTGAATGGCATGGAATGGCAGCAATTTGGTGGGACCGGGCTCTCTTTTTTCCACACCCTAAACCCTACCGTGGCCCCTCTGTCCACGTCTCCCCTCTATCCCCTCCTGAGCTCAATCCGTCTAATCATACAATATGACTATCATGTGCCATGGTACCATGCCTCCTTGCCAAGCGCTGCCCTCCCATCTACGATAATTCAAGGCACACTCGTGCCCCCTCTCTACACCCACCCGCCTTCCCTGAACTCCCCCCATTGCCCCCTACCCTAAACCCAGGTCCACACAGCCATGGCCATCCCCCCCCATGACAGCATGGAGTGGACCTCAAAGGGCCAGTTCGTGAAGGCGAGCCCTCACGAGCGCCTCTTCTCTGACGTCTCGATCAGGCCTGGCGGCGGCGTGGGGGAGCCGTGGTATGGTCGTGTCCTGGTGCTTTTCCATTACCAGGATGGGGAGGTGGAGAAGCGCGGGGCGTTCATCCAGTACTACACCGAGGCGCAGAAGCCTTGCCCCATCACCGGGTGCAAGCGCCTGACGCCAACCTTGGGCATCGACAACTATGCCGTTGTGGACGTGGACAGCATCCTGAGCCTTGCACATGTGGTTCCGTGCTGCACGGACCCGAAGTACCGGCTCGTTAACCGGTTTCTTTTCTGAACCACCGGTTGCGCTCTTATTTATGCATGACTTTGTTTAAATTGACCTTGTCTTAGAGGTTGACAATTGAGTGACTCGTACTGAGCATGATACTTTTAGTTTGCAGCGACAACCATTCACAGTGCTCGCAGCAGGTGATGACCCCACTAATAATATAGCAACAAACCCTATCATTTTTATTTCCCACACATGATATATTCCATACATAAACAATTACGTTCGAACATAACAAAAAAAACACAGGAGTGTACTACGATTGGACAGACGCTTATCGCTTTGAAATCATAGGGTTTAGAAATCGTAGCTTTTGCAAAACATACATTTTACATTTACACCCTGCCAAATGCTACGCGAACGTTCTGCGAATGGTATTTGAATGTTCTGCAGATAGTCGGCATCCTCGCTCCACCTCGAATGGTTTTTAGATTGCCACTTTTTTGCGATGTCCGGCGTGTTCCTAAACGTCTGCCCGAGCACGCCGTGCACGGCTGACGTCATCTGGACGTCGGACAGCTCGACGTTAATGTGCGCCTCAGCCTCCGTCGGAGTCTGCAGCAGCGGGTGCGCCACGCGCACGCGCACGTCGAGTTCCCCCAGCCCCACCACACGCACCTGAAACTGATCCACATCGAACGGTCCCTCCTTCTCCTCCGCGACTTTGGTAACCATCAGTCCGCTTTCCGTCGCAATCGTTTCGCCAACGCTTGGCAGCGAAGTCACTTTTCCGTCGATCTCAATCCGCGAAACGAAGCCGTACCCACGCTCCTGCTGCTTCCCCTTGCGCGCCACGATGCGCAGAGTGTGGTTTGCGCCGTCGGCCGTCATCCAAACGACGCCGAGCTCCTTAATCCACGTGTGCAGCTCCGTGCTCGAATCTTTGCCGTTAATTGACGATGCCGACGCGGGAAGTGCGGGCGGAGCGCCCTGGTACCCGTTAAGAAGCATATTCACGTGAAACTGACGGTCGGAGAGGAGGCAGAAAGACTTGTCGAGCTGCCCCGTGAAATCGTAGTGCGTGCCGCGGGCGCCCGTGAGATGCGGGTCGTTTTCTATCAGAGCGGTACCGTTGCAAAGCCCTCCGACGAAGCTCAGAGGGTACGACGCCGCGTTCGCCGTCTGCGTCGTCGCGTCGCCGGCGTACGGGGTTTTGTAGTCTCCCGACGTGCCGGATCCACCATTCTTCTCCAGCAAGTAGCACTGGACGCGGTCGATGAATCCCGCCACGTTCGCATTTTCGCCAGTTAGACGAGGGCTGCAGAACGGAAGCGAGGCAGAAATGCAAGGTTCAGAAAAGCTGGAACTGTCAAGGGGAAGCTCGTGTTCACGAACGACTTTGTTCCGAACTGACATCGAAAGCGCGATGTACTTTGCAGCCCTAGTTTCACCAAGAGATACGTACTTCTTGAACCAGTGCCACTCGTAGCAGTAGGTGGCGCGAGCGCACGCGCGGCAGCACTCCTGCAGCGTGTCGCCGTAAACGCCCTTCACCACGTCGAAAACAGTCCCAACCTCTGTGTACCGCTCGTAGTTCACGGGGCCTGACCCGCGCTGAAATGGCGTGTACTGCCCGCCCTGGTCGTTGAACTGCCCCTGGTAGTAACCGAGAAAATTGTAACTGGTGTAGGTTGACTGCGTAATAGTTGCGTTAGCGAGATCGTCAATGTAGGGGCATACATAGCGGGTGTGGCATCCACCAGGGGGCAGGTTCGCTCCCTCTGCCAGGTGCAGAAGGCTGCACAGCGCAAGCAATAAGGTCAGGCTCCCAGGAAACGCCATCGCGAAGGTTGGACGACAGAAACCACGGTAGGCTGCAAAGTTTGAGGTTCGAATTCCGAAACCGACAATCGTTCGATGGCTGATAAGGTGTCTTGTTGCGGGCCTGGTTATATACTGTACAGCGGACTTGGTTTGGCTGTGTAAGGGAGCTTATCACTGGTTAGGTTTGGGATAAGTGATAAGGCTCTGCTGCACGTACGGTGGGCAACGGCAGGGCGCTTCGACTGACAATGACCCTGGTCGCAAATCTAGGCCGGGTGAGTCCGCTTTCCAAAGCCAATTTCCAAAGCTGGTGGCAGGCAGTTGTCCTGGGAAACCTCATGCCACAGTTGAGTCGCACTTGTACACTTCACAACTGGAGCGTACGTTGTGACTCTAAAAACGCGCTGTATCGTACATTAGCGAGCTGTGCCGCGCATTAAATCGCAGTACCGTACTGAACATCTGACACGCGATGCGAATGGGCAAGTTGTTTCAAACAAGCCTTCGCTGTGGATTGTGGGGGTGTGTTGCATCGAGAGAGTGGGTCGGTTTGAGAATTTGTGGGACAAGTGGGAGAATTACTGCCGCGGACAGTTTTCAAAACTCTTCATAATTTTGTGGACAAGCCCTACTTTCATGGACACCACATCGAAGTTTTGCTTCTCCCGTGGACTCCGTCAATACTTTCGTGGACTACCGAAAACTTCCATGGACAAAAGCATTTTTCCAGTTAAAAAGGAGTATCCGCGATCTACAAGTGATTACGGGCACAAAAATAGAAATACTCCATACTACCAGTCGGTCGCAAGTAATCGCGAGCAACAGTGTCGGAAACCAGTTGGGAAACAGATTCTCGGAGCTTTCCTAGGAAGAGTTTGCAGCCGAACTCAAATATGCAGTGAACTTCCAAATACAAAGTGGATTAGGAACAGCGTGATTCAAATTAGAATTACTCAACAAAAGCATAATATGCACGTGCTTCATCGAGCCAGCATCAATCAGCAGTTGTTTTATCATTCACAGTAAATTATTGCATAATTATGAATTATCTGAACGAAAATATAGAACCTGAGAAATAGACCTTTAAGAATCACTTATTTTCATTTGCATTTAGGTATGTTTCTCATCAATTTTTGTAGCTTGCGACTATTTGCGACGGACTTGATTACGCATAATTTTGTTTTGTTATTTCTCCCGTCAGCATCTGTACAGTTCTGTATATTTTTTTTTCAAATTCAAATTCGCGTGTGTCCATGGAAGTAAGCCTGGAGTCCACGAAAGTATTGATGGAGTCCACGGGAGAAGCAAAACTTCGGTGTTGTGTCCATGAAAGTAGGGCCTGTCCACGTAAGTATGAAACTTTTCATAGACAGTCCGCGACAGTAAATTTCTCGGAAGGGTGCTGTAGTCCAGACTTTCCCCACCCGAAGCGCCCGCAATTCCCTCAACCCATACATTTCAAACCAAAATACGCCAATTGCGTCAGGGTGGAAGGGTGCCCGCCGATTTGTTACAGTTTGGTGTGCTACCTTATTACAAAAAACATTTGTGATATTTAATTGACTTACAACAACAAACTCACCCTCTTACCGTAATCCCCTGTATATAAGACCCGCCGAAATAGTCAGCCCACGGGTGGCTTATGCGGGGGATAGCTTATGATATGACGCATTTTTGAGAGTACCCGCTTTTCTGGGTTTGCATTTTACATAACACCCTGCGCGTTTTTCTTGCCTTTAAATAGTATTCTGTCCTTCATTATCAAGGTTCGCTCAGCTGCAAAAATACGAACACGATTAAAATCGCGTCAGCTGCCATTCGTAGCGCAAAGACGGGCAGAAGAATCAATACAAGTGGCAACATGAAATCGAAAGACAAAAAGTGTCGAGAGGATCTCGACCGTCCATCTTGCTGTTGAACCACCTCGATCGCGTCAGCATGGTCGTGACTCTGTTCACAGCACTCTTACGAGATTGGTCAATGACACCTGGCACTACTGCAGCATCAATCTCCCACCGTTTTCAAAGGCACTAAACTGACCCTGTCAGAGTACGCAATCTCTGTAGCAGATTCCTCGTTAGCAGATGCCCGGTGAAGTTTAGGCCTCAGAGTGCGTGTTACAACCCAAATTCATTTTGCATTTTACATAAGACATGGGTGTTTTACTTTTCCAGCCTACTGTTAACACCCATACGTTTTTTTTATGAAATTTTGACAATACCCTAGGGTGTTATATACGGGGGAATACGGTATGAGTACCCAGTACCTACTCCTAGCAGCCTCTTTTTTAAATGAGGCAAAACACCGTGATTTTCCTTACAACGTCTATTTCTTGGCAAATTATGGTTGCATTTGCATATATTGGTCCTTCAGTGAATGGGTAGTAACGCTAAATTTCTATTTTTAAAATTTACCATATAAATATTTCATTGCAACCTGTATTGAAAAAACATTAAAAGGTCTACATCCTTTGACTTCATTTCCTGTTGATATTTAGCGGATGATACTTTCATTCTTTGATCTTCAATAGAGCGCTCTGTTGGACCGAAGACGGGTACAAATGCTCAAATGCCAAACGCGAGTCGCAGATCGCCATCGTGGCTTCTCGAATGTGCGAGGGCATCCCTAAGAGTGCTTTCAGCCAATCGCATTGCAGAGAGTACCCTTTTTACTGACCGCGTCCTTACCACAACAGCATTGTGTGGCTGTGGTCGCTCCTCCCGCACACATTTGCTGCCCGACAATTTGAGGGGCAGGAATATCGCTCTCCCGCCAACTCATCTCCAACCTTCTCATATCGCAAACCAGACGAGCCCTTTGTGGCATTCTCGAGGCGAGGTGGTTTCTAGACAAAAGCAACGCAATCTGTGGGAAGAAAATAATATAATAAAAAATTGGTTTCTGACGTTCTTGCTGAATCAGTACATTCTCGAGTCGATGAAACGGAGCAGCGGGCCGGACGATTAGGTATAGACCTTTTCACGCTAATAGTAATACTTTAGACAACGTGACTGATAGGTTAGATCCATCAGAAGACACATTCATTCCGACTGTTCCTTACATCTCCAACGTACGGTACGTCGAACCCTTTGTAACACCCGCCTAGCAGTATTCAAACCAGACGCGGCCAGTGCTGTCATCATGGCGACGTCAGCAGTGGGTTTCAAGCCGCGAGAGGACCATAAGAAGGCCAAGGAGTTGGAGGAAGCGCGGAAGGCGGGGCTGGTGCCGGCTGAAGTGGATGAAGACGGCAAGGAGATTAATCCGCACATCCCGCAGTACATGTCATCCGCACCGTGGTACCTCAACGCGGACAGACCGGTAAACCTGTAGCAGTTTTCCAGGCTTTAATATACTATGGCAAGAAGTCGTATCGTTAGAAAAACCTGGTTGCATTTCAACATCTCAAAAATGTCGAGTCTCAGAATGGCCATTTTCGACAAAATAGGGGTCATTTTTAACCCTACTGTGGGCATTAAAATACCGGTCGTTAATGGTTGTGGGTTTAGGCCAATCGGGGTCGTTTACCAAGGGGTCATGTATCGCTACATACGGTCCTATAAGGGGCATAAATGCCCCCTACCTGAAAGGGGAGTAGTCCTGTAAACGGCCATTTTGACGCCATAAACATGTAGCATGTAAATGGCCATTGGAATACCGGTTCTTCTGAGGGTATTTCAGGTCGTGAATGGCTGTTTCCCGATGTTGTTTTCAATGGGCGAATGCCATAAAACGATTATGAACGTCTGGTTATTGGAACGCTTTGTAATTTCAAATTCACATGCTGGTTGAAAACTCCTCATAATGGCTATAAAATGATTATTACTCAGAATCTTATAGCATGCTACTACAAAAACCATTAAGGGTACTTCCTACGAATTATTGTTGCAATGAAATTAAATCCCCGCCCATCCCCCCTCTAGCCATGGTCGGCAACCTCAGGGTCATGATCTACAGTAACTAGCCATGGTTGGCCAACTTAAATCAGGCCAGCAAAATCCTCCTCATAGCCCGCGACTAGAATGCTAACGGCTCTGCTGCCCATCCTGAAAAACGCAGGTGGCTGCGGGTGATAAAGCGTTGGCTCAACAACCAGGCGCTCTCTGATCCACCCTATCACCAGCGTGACTTTGCGGGCAATCTCTCTCCTGTTGGAGGCATCATTGCCCTCCAATGCCGGAGTGGCCCGGCCATTGGCATTGGCCATGGGCCACTCAATCTGCCACCGTACAAAGTGATGGATCAGTTTACAAGGGTTAATATGTTGTTACAAATCAATATGATAGTTGAAATGAGGCTTACCACGTGAAGCAGTGTCGCCACATGAATAATCGTCGCCGTGAAGTTGCCGCAGCGTTTTCCTCCAAGCCCCTTGCACAATGCCTTCTCGAATGCCATATTTGCAAATGGACGATCTTGGTTATCGCAATGCCACTTGCTATCATAGATAGCTGAGCATGACCAACAATTAGAGGGGGGGGAGAGGGGTGGTGGTGGGGAAAGAGTAGGTGGGAGAAGAGGGGAGAAAAGAAAATGGGAGGAAGGGGGGAGAAGGAAGGGCAGAAGGAGGGAATGGAGGGGAAAATGTGTTCTTAATGGAACACAAAAATGGGCTGCATATAGGAGTTCGGAAAGGAGAGGGCTAGCGGAGGCAGGGGGGGGACAGGGGTGGAAGTGTGGGGCTGAAGGAGAGCGCTTCAGAGGGGTGGGGGGGTAGGAAACGGGGGTGGCAGGAAACAGGGGGACAAGAACGATGAGAGGGATGGGGGGCATGGGGGGGGGGGGGCTGGGGGTGGAAGTGAACGAGAAGGGAAAACAGGGGTGGAAGGGGAAAAGAGGGGAGGAAGGGGGGGGGCGAAACCTAGGGTGGAGAGAGTGAGAGCAACGGAAGCGATATGCAAGGGGAAAGCAAAAGGGGGGGAGAAGGGGAAATGAGTGATGAAGTGTGGTGGTGAAGAAGGGGGACTCAGAAAAGGCGGGATAGGGGGAGATGGGGAGGAAAGCGAGATACATCAACTGCAGTGATCAAAATACATGCGTGCAATGCAAAACAGCGGTAAAACAAACAGTGTATACGAACGTGCCAAGGGCATACAAGCAAGCAGTTAAAACGTCAAACGACTCACGGTGTCGGAAAAATGTCCACCATTCAAGTGCACTTCGGCGTTTCGTTGGCGCCATGTTCTCTGCTGCCAGCATCACGACTTTCGATTCGGCGATGTAACCGCCTGGCCCAAGACCCCACGGCTTCATCGCACACCAAATGTTGCTCCGACGTTCATACATCTTGTCCTTCAGGATTTCCTCCCGCTCAGGATGCTGGTTCATCACCACGTTGAAGACCTCATGAGAAATTCCATGCGACACGTAGCGGTCCTCCAGTTGCGCACGCATCATTTCCAGCTCAGGGAAAAAATTGATCTCACGTGGAGGCGCATCAGCAATATTAAAGGTAACCACCCAGTTGCAGTTTTTCTGCCAAGGGAATGGGAGTTGGACAAAAAATGTGCTTAGAGACATCATTGCTTCCTACTGCGAATGGATGGGTAAGGCAGACACAGATGTTCCAAGGGGAAAATATAGGATGCAAATAATTAGGACGAGCATAAACTCACCTTGAAAAAGCTCAGGTCGGAAATGCACTGAGGGGCAGCCACCAGACTAGTCACCAAGGGTTGGGGGAGAACGTCGGCCCAAGCCACAGGTGCGTGCTGTACAGCAGGCAGGGGTAGTGCACCACGAGGGGGCAGAGCTGGGGGGCGGACGGCCACAAGTGGCGCGGGGCGGGCGGGCAAAGGAGGAGCAGGGATGACAGCCACAGCCGGCGCTGGGCGGACGGCTGCAGCGCGGGCGGGCATAGGTGGCACAGGGTGGGCGGGCACAGAACGGGCGGGCACAGGTGGCATAGGGCGGATGTGCATGGGTAGACCGCCGTTGGCAGACTGAACGTGGTGGGGAAACGCCTCTGCCGGCTCGCTTTCGCCTGGTACAACGAGGCCGGCTTGACGGAGCGTTTCAACAATCCGTTCGCTAGCTTCCAGGTCGCGCCGCAAACGGTCAATGTTCTCCTGCTGTATTGCAGCCGCGCGCTCGTGCTCGCGACGTGCTGCCAGCTCAGCATCCTCTAGAACATGAACAGCTGGAAATCACCATTCATGAATACAAAAACATGAAAAAAGTGGAAATAATTAAGTCAGAAGTGTGAAGCAGGAAACGCATCGTCCATATGAAAATGTTGATAGCGTGATATCATAGCCGAACGACTTTGACAATCCACCAATCTTACTTGGTTGCGGTGCCTTCTTGGCCTTCTTCTGGCTAGAGCTTCCCCCTTCCGCGGCACCAAGCGCGGCGACATTAGCCACTGAGACTGTTCGGCGCTTCGATGTAGGGCGATCATCTTCGTCGTCGTCTAAGTAGTTGTCGAAGGCACTAGTGCCTGCAGCTAGGTCGTTTACCGCGGCATCACCTTCAATCTGCGTATTGTCACTGTTATTGGCGTCTAGGTCATCAAAGTCTGCTGGCGGCGTGAGATTTTCGACAACGACGCACTGTTCGTTCGTCGCTCGAGTATCAGAAGCAGTGGAGTTGCCGCCAGCAGACTCGCTTTGCGAGTTACTGGAGCTGTGGCGAAGGAGTTGTGCGTTAGCCTGGGCAACCAGAGCATTCAGTTGCTCTGGTGAGAGAGAGCCTAGGTCTGGTGGTGGAATGTTTCCATCGTTGTTAGTGAGGAGAGTCTGAGTCTGACCCTCTGCAGCAGCAGCAGCACCTCTCGCTGGGAGACGAACACCTGTAGTATCACAACCAGCCAGCCTGCTGGACGGATGGGTCTGCCGTGTCAGCGATTCCCGCCCTCCTGAATGATTGGCCATGTTGCAGAGAGCTTTGAATGGGTGTGTTCTTTACGACTCTGCTAACACCCTTAAATGGTTTTGAACGGTCGCCAGCAGGCACTTGGAACAATTTTGATTGGTTGCGGCGTTTTTTTGGGCGCCACAATTTTCAGGTGGCGTCGTGCGAGTCGCAAATTTCACTGTGTGTGATCCCGTTAATTCGGTGACAGCATGTTGCGTGACGCACAAAAAAACGCGGCTGTACAGACGAACCGTGACGCCGAGCTGCCTGTTGCGTGGCCACGTCATATGTTGCTGCAATTCGTTTCGTTACAAAGAACTGTACAGTTCTAGGATCATTCTCTGTTGACCGCGCCCGACGAATCAGAGCCTGTTTCTGGGATGCCACCCATTCTCTTCTCGTCGCGCCACGCCGAGTTAACAGTAAACGTCACGCTTAAGCCGTTCTGTACACAGAAACTACACCTCTTCGAAGTATTTTGTTTGCAATACTAAACACATATTGTACAACAAAACTAGTATAACAATGAGGAGCACACCTAAACCATGAGGACGAGGCTCATACCTACTTGAGTAGGTACTGATTAAGTAACCATCTGTGTGTCGTCTCCTTTTGACGCACCAGATGCACAGCCCTAAGGATACTAACTGTCTCGACAACTCGATAGCGTTGCGAAACAATCGCCCATTTTAATTGGCGACCAAAAGTCCTGGTGTCTATCGCATCCTCTTCCTCGTAGTACTTTATAAATGCATATTCTTTCCTTCTTGAACCATGCCCGGTGTGAAAGAGTAGTAGGACCTTTGCATACCATTCTGACGAGGTGTCAGTTTGGATGGCGACATCAGAGAACCAAACCTTCTTGTGGAAGATAGGTACTGCTCTTATGCGATGTGGCAGATCAGAAAAAGGCTCGTCTGTGGCTGGTGGCATGGCCAGCTCTACATGTACCTGCGAGAGTGAGGGTATGAATCTTAGACACAAGAACTGTTGGAAAAGAAGGAAATCAAGCTACATGCTTGGAGGATTCTTACATAAATGACAAATATATCTTTGCTAGCTGGTTCCAAGCGGTCTAACGCTTGCCTTAAAAAAGGCAGGTCGTCATGTAATGCTTCCAAGTATGTTGAATCCCGTGCGTCACTTGGAGCTGTAAATTGAACATATGGCACTCCTCTTTGTTCCCGAAGTGCAATCATGCCCCAGGACCTTCGCGAGAAGGTCCTCTGCCCAGTTGCGAGTGCCTGTGAAGTGTTGTAATAACATTACATCAATCAAGCATGCATTGAAATATGTAGCACTTTGCAGGAAACAAAGCATACCTCTTTCATGGCAGTGTTGTATTCCGTTGTCTTCACATCGCTCTCTGGCAGGGCATCGAGCTGAAGACGCTGCTCCTCTGAGTGTATAATCTGGTCGGTGGCATTACGCTTATTGGATGGCCGATATGGGCGCTTTACATACTCCTTGTGGAAGTGTTCGAAGATGTTGGCATCGTAGTGAATTGGTGGCCCCCCCCTTTGTATTGCGTCAACATAATGACTCATCAAATGCGTTTTGATGAAGCCCCACTTGTAGTCCTTGAAAGCCGTTACGAGTAAGTTGACCAACCTGAAGAAAAGAGACAACGTCTTTAGTTAAAAATGGGGAGACAATGCTGTGAGCAAACTGCACGGCTCAAGGTCGTACGTACTGTGCAGCTTGCGTCTCCAAATGGCTCAACATGGCCTCGTCGTACACCTTCGCTTTAGCACATGTGCTGTACCATGCAAGGTATGCAAGCACCGCATTCATCTGCTCCTGAGAGACGTCTTCGTCCATGATTAGGAATGGCAGGATTTGCATTACCGATCGATGCTCATACGCTTGATAGTTAGCCCCCAATCGGAAGTAGTCGCCCGATGGAAGGCGCATGCCATCGCAGCGGCATTTTCTCTTCAAGTCTTGCAAGCGGCTGAATAGTAGAGGAGAGGAGAGGCAACCGGGGCAGAGAGGCAACCAGGGCTGAGAAGAGTCAACCAGGGCAGAGGAGAGGCAACCAAGGCAGAGGAGAGGAAACCAGGACAGAGGAGAGGCAACCAGGGCAGAGGAGAGGAAACCAGGGCAGAGGAGAGGAAACCAGGGCAGAGGAGAGGAAACCAGGGCAAAGGAGAGGAAACCAGGGCAGAGGAGAGGAAACCAGGGCAGAGAGGCAACCAGGGCAGAGAGACAACCAGGGCAGAGGAGAGGCAACCAGGGCAAAGAATTGGCAACCAGGGCAGAGGAGAGGCAACCAGGGCAGAGGAGAGGAAACCAGGGCAGAGGAGAGGCAACCAGGGCAGAGGAGAGGAAACCAGGGCAGAGAGGCAACCAGGGCAGAGAGACAACCAGGACAGAGGAGAGGCAACCAGGGCAAAGAAGAGGCAACCAGGGCAGAGGAGAGGCAACCAGGGCAGAGGAGAGGAAACCAGGGCAGAGGAGAGGAAATCAGGGCAGAGGAGAGGAAACCAGGGCAGAGGAGAGGCAACCAGGGCAGAGGAGAGGAAACCAGGGCAGAGGAGAGGCAACCAGGGCAGAGGAGAGGCACCACCCTTCAACTCACACCCTTAGCTCTGATCTTGCCCCATCCCACCCTCCCCTCCCTCTCCAACCAGAACAGCCCCCCTCCAACCGCCCCGTCATACCTATCAATGCCTGCATGCTTGTCCTTATGAATCACTGCACGGAGGGCTTCAAGGATGTGCTCCAACATTCCCAAATCCGCTTGGTGCATAAGATCCGGCATGACTGCGAGGTATGGGTTCCCCCACACCTCGGACTCGAACCGCCATCCCCACAATAAACACTGTGAGGGTCAGCAAGTTGGGAAAGGTAAAATACACAACCATTGCAGGGGCATAAGTGGAAGAAGAAACCAAGGAAACCTGCACCCAGTGAGCATGGATTACAACGTACCTTGAAAGGGTGGGTTGAGTAGGTTTGTGGGTGAGCTTGACCACGCCGGCGGGTTTTCATTTTAGTCACAATGTCGGCTTGTTCCTGTGGTGTGCGGTACTGTAGGTCTGTCTGGTATGTTGCTAGTGCACTTTTGTGCACCTTGCACAGTGAGCAAGGGTAATCAGTCCCTAGGGACTTGGTGCAGGTGATTTTGCAGGTCTCTGGGTAATCAGCTACGTAGGCATACAAAGCCGGATACGCCGTGAAGACATGACCAGCCGCATCTTCGACGCGGGTACCCCTGTGGTGAAGCAAACAGATTTCAGTTTGGGAAGGGGATGTTGGACTCACGTAAAAATGACAATGCGAAACCATAGGGTAGCGCACTTACACAAAACTGGCTTCCTTGAGAGGCTCAAGAACCTTACACAAGACATGTTGGAATGCTTGTTGGCGGTCCTGTGCGTTGTACTCAGATGGAAATTCAGGCAGCATTGCAATCATTGCATGCCCAAAGGGCTTCCAGCGATCCTCCCGATGGATGTTTCCAAGGGATAAATACACTGGATGTCCTTTGGCTTTTCCTCTGCTGTCCATGAGTGTTTCATCAGAGGCGATGATGAGTGTGGCAACCACATCATCAGGCCCCAACTTGTCCTGTAAGCGGACAGATTGCACACAAGAATTAATTGTTGCCACATGACTCCACGTGGCCAGCATAAGAAAGAGAGTCCTCTTACCTGAACATTGTTCCAGAAATCGGCGGACTCTGGAGCATCGTATACTCTCACTCCATTGATGATTTTTCTGGATGCTCGGGTAATGAGGCGGTGTGCAAGGCGAGGTTCACTCATGAGGTCTCTTAATGCCTACAAACAACAGTGGGCCGACCAACAGGGGGGAAGGCGGGGAATGAGGGCATGGATGTGGGAGGGGAGAGGTGCATGCCGCCTGGTGGCGCATGGCTGGGCGCAGCAGCGCGGATTCAAGGGTGTGAGGATGGGGGAAAGAGAGGGGAAAGGTGGGGAATGAGGGCATGTATGTGGGAGAGGAGAGGTGCATGTCGCCTGCTGGCGCATGGCTAGGCACAGCAGCGTGGATTCAAGGGTGTGAGGATGGGGGAAAGAGAGGGGGGTGGCGGGGAATAAGGGCATGGATGTGGGAGGGGAGAGATGCATGCCGCCTGGTGGCGCATGGCTGGGCGCAGCAGCGCGGATTCAACGGTGTGAGGATGGGGGACAGAGAGGGGGAAGGCGGGGAATGAGGGCATGTATGTGGGAGGGGAGAGGTGCATGTCGCCTGCTGGCGCATGGCTGGGCACAGCAGCGAGGATTCAAGGGTGTGAGGATGGGGGAAAGAGAGGGGAAAGGTGGGGAATGAGGGCATGGGTGTGGGAGGGGAGAGATGCATGTCGCTTGCTGGCGCATGGATGGGCACAGCAGCGAGGATTCAAGGGTGTGAGGATGGGGGAAAGAGAGGGGGAAGGCGGGGAATAAGGGCATGGATGAGGGAGGGGAGAGATGCATGCCGCCTGGTGGCGCATGGCTGGGCGCAGCAGCGCGGATTCAACAGTGTGAGGATGGGGGACAGAGAGGGGGAAGGCGGGGAATGAGGGCATGTATGTGGGAGGGGAGAGGTGCATGTCGCCTGCTGGCGCATGGCTGGGCACAGCAGCGTGGATTCAAGGGTGTGACATAGTTTCCTTTCCTTCTGGCGAATCGAAGCTGACAAGGGTATGGCACTTTTCCGGCTGTGTGTTTCGTTACACACCTTTATGCAATCGCAGAAGTGGTACTCCAAGACGGCTTTCTCCCCAACACGCGTGTAGGCCTTTTGCCATGATCTGTCACTGGCTGTCACACGTGACGCGACGTATCTGTTTACATCGTGCGTGCTCTTCCATTCTGCAACATCTGCCCATGATGCATCAGGGTGGTTTAAAATGGAGAACAGCTTGGACACGGCTCGCTGCGACAAACTTTCCTGAAGAATCCATCGAGAAATCTCATCTCTAAACGAGAAAGGTGCTGCCGGGCAGGGCTGAGGACCATCAGCCGCACTTCTGAACTCGTTCTGTGACTCGAAATCACTAACTCGCGAAATGGGGGCCTCGGCGAGACAGACGTCTATATAATCCTTGTCTGGTACGTCAGCATCGTCGTCGACGAGTGGTTCGGCAACGATGGGGGCGTCATAGGTAGGAGGGGCGCATACGTTAGCCGTACAAGTCGGCCTCCACGTACTAATTCCAGGCCTATGCGCAGCTTCGCCCCCAGTGGAGACAGGCCTTTCAGCAACCTTTGCGCGAGCCCTCTTGCTAGCAGCGGCCAGCCTACAATTGATGCTACCGATGTGAGACTGTAGGGCTGCCCACCTCTGAAAGGGGCCTGAGTCACATTCTTTGCATAACATGGTGAGATCTGGAGGCTTGGAATGAGTGAGGAAACACAATGTAAGCACTCTCTGCTAGTCTAGGGGATTGCTGAAATGTGACCTCGCAAGCAGTGCAATGTTGGGACGGTCCACACCTCGCGTCGCGAATGTGCCCATTTTGTGTGTTGGCGCTCTGCTATTTGTCAATCTCTGCGAGGAACGTTCCACCGTTAGATTAGAATCTACGATACAAATCGCATGTGAAACCTTCGCGCTCTAACTGTGGTAGCATTCGCACGCGAGCGACGCTTCTTCGCGAAATCTCCAGGGCAAACAAAAATTGAACCAATCAGAATGTCGAGTTTCATGCGAGGTGGGAGAAGCGTAACGGTTTGACATTGCCGTTCAACCCAGTCAAGGATCCACGAAAGCTAGTCCTTCAACGAACCACCGTTTGGGGGCCGATTGTGCAGCTCGAACATGTGTACAGGCATGTGAATTTGCCAGGTTGGCGGGATACCACGCCTCGCGTGGGCCAGACAAATGTGTGAAACATCACTGTATACAAATTGAGCTCGCATGAAACAAACTGAGAAATAGATCGTAACCGTTGATAAAAAATGTTGTGCTGACAACTGTAGATGATAAACTTTGGCGCCGCGGAATAACATCTCGAACCGCGATTGGGCGTTTCTGCAGCAAATCTGCCACATTTACAGTTGAGATACTCTCGTACACGGCCACCTTGCACCAAATGGGCGTGTACGGGAACAAACCACAACCAGCCCCGAGCCCTCCGAGAGTCCTTCAGCTCACCCCTCGTAAACAAGGGGCCCCCCATTTTTGAGATGAAGGCATCCCGGGCACATGTCGTCGTGGTACCTCAACGCGGATAGACCGGTAAGTAACACTTAAAAAAAAACAGAGCGTTCTTGACTCCGGAACTTACTATGTTTTGAGGCCAGTCCACAATTAAAAGCGCAGTTCATGTGTTGGGCACCGTGGTCCCATGACGCGGATGGACCATTGAGTGTTTCTTCAAATAAAACGGCCTTTCGAACCACAGGACGTGTAGTAAATTCGAGTCCTGAGGAACGGGTTCTTGATTGATACCTCAGCGCCAGACGCTGGGGATTGCTTTTCAAGTCGTTAGATTGAGAATGAAAGTCGTTCGTTTCCTCACTCTCGTTAGTAGATGTTCCTTCAAAGTGAGAGTTCCTTGGGATGTGATGTCGGACAGGCTACTCTGGCCATGCCTCTCAGAGTTTCTATGCTGATTTTCTATGTTGATTTTCCTGGCCAAATTAACGGAAACCCATTGCGACTTTGGTTTGTGAATCTTTTACTGTGCAGAGTTTGAAGCACCAGCGCAACTGGAAGTCGGAAGGCGGGCAGCAGTCCAAGAACTGGTACGACCGGGGAGCCAAGGTCTTCCAAGCAGCCAAGTACCGCAAAGGAGCATGCGCCACGTAAGTCTCTCTACTTACTGTGAGCCATTCCCACCGTGAGCCCTTCTCACTGTGAGCCCTTCCCACCGTGAGCCCTTTTCATAGCCCGAGAACTGGTATGACCGGGGAGCCAAGGTCTTCCAAGCGACCAAGTACCGCAAAGGAGCATGCGCCAAGTAAGTCCCCCTTTTCGTCATCCCTTGTGCGCCTTTTTGGGAAGTACAGTACGTATACATCTCATTTCAATTATGTGGCTCACGACGACTTATACCTCCGAGCTCGTGGCATGTGGCTCATGACCCATAGATGGCATGTGGCTCATGGCCCATAGCTCATGGCATGTGGCTCATGACCCATAGCTCATGGCATGTGGCTCATGACCCATAGCTCATGGCATGTGGCTCATGACCCATAGCTCATGGCATGTGGCTCATGGCCCATAGCTCATGGCATGTGGCTCATGACCCATAGCTCATGGCATGTGGCTCATGACCCATAGCTCATGGCATGTGGCTCATGGCCCATAGCTCATGGCATGTGGCTCATGACCCATAGCTCATGGCATGTGGCTCATGACCCATAGCTCATGGCATGTGGCTCATGGCCCATAGCTCATGGCATGTGGCTCATGACCCATAGCTCATGGCATGTGGCTCATGACCCATAGCTCATGGCATGTGGCTCATGACCCATAGCTCATGGCATGTGGCTCATGGCCCATAGCTCATGGCATGTGGCTCATGACCCATAGCTCATGGCATGTGGCTCATGACCCATAGCTCATGGCATGTGGCTAATGACCCATAGCTCATGGCATGTGGCTAATGACCCATAGCTCATGGCATGTGGCTCATGACCCATAGCTCATGGCATGTGGCTCATGACCCAGAGCTCATGGCATGTGGCTCATGGCCCTTAGCTCATGGCATGTGGCTCATGACCCATAGCTCATGGCATGTGGCTCATGACCCATAGCTTATGGCATGTGGCTCATAACCCATAGCTCATGGCATGTGGCTCATGGCCCATAGCTCATGGCATGTGGCTCATGACCCATAGCTCATGGCATGTGGCTCATGACCCATAGCTCATGGTATGTGGCTCATGACCCATAGCTCATGGCATGTGGCTCATGACCCATAGCTCATGGCATGTGGCTCATGACCCATAGCTCATGGCATGTGGCTCATGGCCCATAGCTCATTGCATGTGGCTCATGGCTCATAGCTCATGGCATGTGGCTCATGGCCCATAGCTCATGGCATGTGGCTCATGGCCCATAGCTCATGGCATGTGGCTCATGGCTCGTAGCTCATGGCATGTGATTCATGACTCATAGCGGCAGCTGTGGTGCCATGATCCACGAGCAGAAGGCATGCACAAAACAGCTCGAGCCCACCCCTCACCTTACCACTCCAGCTGCGTGCACAGAAAGACCAAGGACGCTTGGAGCCAAGTTCACGTCTCAGTTCATTGCACCAGACGAGTTGCTGGAGTCGTTCAACCTGGACTTCGACAGGAAGAGGGACCGGTGTCGCACTTGTCTTCAAACTCCTTCCACCCCCCCTCTCCCCCTTCCACCCCCCCAACAACTGCTGCAGCACATACGCGCGCGTGTTGGCGGCTCACGGGGTGAGATGCGCTTCGTCTGCTCAACTCCCCCTTCTCCTTCCCTCCCCCCTCCCTTCACTCTCCCCTCTCACCTCACCCCCTGCAGCTGTGGAGCCATGACGCAGGACCAGAAATCGTGCACCGAAAGACCAAGGAAGCTCGGAGCCAAGTTCACATCCCAGTTCATAGAACGGGACGAGAAGGTGGAGTCGTGAGGCACATGCATCTCAGTGTCCCCTCTCCCTCCCCCTCTCCTCTCACTTGATCACTGCAGCTGTGGTGCCATGACCCACGACCAGAAGTCGTGCACAGAGCGACCACGAAAGCTAGGCGCCAAGTTTAAATCCCAGTTCATAGCACCGGACGAGAAGGTGGAGTCCTTTGAACTTGACTTCGACAGGAAGAGGGACCGGTGGAACGGGTTCCACCCGAGCACATACGCATGGGTGGTGGCAGTAGCACCTGCATCTCATGATACGAGTTTCCTCTGCTCAACCCTCCCCTGCTTCCACTCCTTCTCCCTCCCTCCTCCCCCGCTTTCCCCCCTGCTGCAGCTGCGGTGCCATGACCCACGACCAGAAGTCGTGCACAGAGCGACCGAGAAAGCTAGGGGCCAAGTTTACATCCCAGTTCATAGCAGCGGACGAGAAGGTGGAGTCGTTCGACCTGGACTTCGACGGGAAGAGGGACCGGTGGAACGGGTTCGACCCGAGCACGTATGCACGCGTGGTGGCGGCTCATGGGGTGAGGGAAGAGGCACGGAGAAAGTACCAGAGAGAGCAGCAGCTGAGGAGGCTGACTGGGGAGGGGGAGGGGGAGAGGGGGAAGGAGGGGGAGGAATGGGAGGAAAGGGCACGGGAGAAGGGGGAGTGGGGGGAGAAGGAGGAGGACCAGTGGGATGGGGAGAGGCGGAGAGGGATGAGGCACGGGTGGACGAAAGCGAGCAGAGGGATTTTGCCAAGGTGGAGAAGCGAGTCAGAACCACAGGTGGAGGGAGCACGGGAACGGTCAGGAACCTAAGAATACGCGAAGACACGGTGAAATACCTCCTTAATCTGGATGTTAACTCCGCCTACTACGACCCTAAGACTAGGTCGATGCGCGAGGATCCGAACCCGGGTGGCGACGCGGACGAAAAGTTCTATAAAGGGGATAACTTCAATCGGATCAGCGGGCAGGCGGTGGAGTTTCGCCAGCTCGCGCTACACGCGTATCACGCGAATGAAAAGGGGTGGGAGGAGGTGCACGTGCAAGGCGCGCCGAGCCAGGCTGAGCTGTTGCACCGGGAGTTTAGGTTTCGGAAGGAGCGGCTGGTGGCTGAGAAGCGGGCGTCGGTGCAGGCGAAGTATGGGAACGCGGCGGCGAATGCTGACGAAGATGGGGTTACCAGGGAGTTGCTGCTGGGGCAGACGGAGGCGGCTGTGGAGTATGACCGGAGCGGATGCGCGGTGAAGGGACACGACAAGCTGATCATCCCCAGAAGCAGGTATGCGCAGTGATAACAGCAAGGGCATGCACGGGTACTACGTAGCGCCTAATAGGTGGCGGGGGGTAGTGGGTAGGGGGTGGGGGGTAGGGGGGTAGGGGGCGGGGGGTAGTGGGTACCGGAGAACTGTTACTGGGGCAGTCGGAGGCGGCTGTGGAGTATGACCGGAGCGGGCGGGCTCTTAAGGGTCATGACAAGCTTGTTGTTCCTCGAAGCAGGTACGCGCTGTGATAACAGTAAGGGCATACACGGGTACTACCTAGCGCCTAGTAGGCGGGGGGGGGGGGGGGGGGGGGGGGGGGTAGGGGGTACTGGAGAGCTGTTGCTGGGGCGGCAGACGGAGGCCGCTGTGGAGTATGACTGGAGCGGGCTCGCGGTGAAGGGACACGACAAGCTGATCATTCCCAGAAGCAGGTATGTGTAGGAGAAAGGGCAATACCACAAGCTGGTGGTGCTTGTAACAGATAGGGTTACCGGAGCAGGCGGACGGTGAGGGGACTCGACAAGCTGATCATTCCTTGAAGCAGGTATGTGCAGTGATGACAGCAGGGACATGCACGGTAATACCTAGCGCCTAGTAGGCGGGGGGTGGGGGTGGGAGAGGGGAGGTGGGGTAGGGGGTACCGGAGAGCTGTTGCTGGGGCAGACGGAGGCCGCTGTGGAGTATGACCGGAGCTGACGCGTGGTGACGAGACGAGAAAAGCTGATGGTGCCGCGAAGCAGGTACGCATGTCATTTCCAGTGCCGCGAGATAGGGACGTGTGTGCGTTTGGTTTTCCACGGGTACTTAGGGCTGGCGAGTATGAGCCGACTGGCAGACGAGTGGTCATTCCTAGTAGGAGCAGGTATCATGCGAGTAGTATCTAGGGGCAGGTGCACGTCGCGAGAGCATGATAAGACCGACCAACAATGGCGCATCGGTACGCGCGGACTTGCTACGTGATTTGGAAGGAGCTCGTAGTTTCTGAAAGCAGGAAAGTAACGAGGGCGTCTAACGAGAGCATGTCATAGAGGACATCAGACTAGCGACAGCAGAGATGAGAGCAGGGAGGGAAGTCGAGTGGGTGGTGTGAGGAGCAACTCGAGAAGGGTGAGGCATCCGCACACCTTATGCGGGGATCCGATATGAGGGGTATTTAAGACGTTAGTGTTCCGCTATGAGTAATGTGTAGGATGTAAATGGCCACATGTCTTCCCTTCACATTTATGCAGAGTGAAAGGTGTTGCAGTAATACTTTTTTGAGATGGGGTGCGTCTCCCAATGGGCAATCTGAGATAGTAACGGTCAAATTTTTCTGGATGGTTATCTTTTTATTATGCCGTCCCTTTCATTCGGTGATTGCCCAATGTTAATAGTTCTGCGCCTGTTCGATAAAGCATGCAGATGGCAAGTGGAGATACTTCTGTTGTTGCCATGTTCCTCTCTCTCGTCGATTATTGTTTCTATCATCTCCTTTTGTGTTCACACTCCTCACTAAAATCAACAGCCGTGCGTTAGTGTGTGGTTATATGAAGGATGGTCAGTTGGATATGCCTGCTGTTGGCACATGCAATCTAGCCTCATCATTTTCCTACGTATCATGCCCATTTCCCCTCACTACATTCAGGTACAAGGAGGATGTGTACATAAACAACCACACATCCGTGTTTGGCTCCTATTGGAAGGACGGCCAGTGGGGCTACGCCTGCTGCCATCAGATGCTGCACCTGAGCTACTGCACAGGCTCGGCAGGCATTCGAGCCGCCGAAGCATCGGCGGAAGCTGCTGCTTCGGCGGGCGCTTTGGGTGATGGAAGGAGGACGGGGAAGGCAAGGGAGAGGGCCGTGAGGATGGTGGTGGTGCAAGTGGCAGTAAGGCATCATCCGTAGCGGCGATGGCTGTGGTGGTTCCATGGGGGAGTGCAGGAGGGGAGGATGTGGATCCATCAATGCTCGACAAGGAAAAGCTCAAGGAAGCTGCGAAGAAGGTTCGAATCTTTGTTGCCATCAAAGCTATTCATGCCATCAATCCTTACGTGTCTACATTGAGATATTATACTAGCATTATCCCACTGTATTACATGTCCCTAATGCTACTTGATTTCATCTCTTATTTCAACCCATGTATTACCTGTTGGCCTTCCCTCTTCCCTCTCTTTGCTGCAGATGGAGGCACAAGCAAAGGAGGAGAAGGATGAAAGGAAGAGGAAATACAACGTGCGGCATGACGATGAGGTATGTTGCGTGGGGTGTGCAAGACCTTGTCAGTAAACGCATTGCGCCTTGCTGGACAAGTTGCCTCCAAAGCCACCGTGATGTCACTTTAAACACTAATCATGTATCTTGCATCCTCATATTGTTGCTTTCTGGCATGGTGGCAGGTTACTGCAGAGGATATAGAGGTGTATCGTCGAGCTAGAGTTCACTTTGATGACCCTATGAAAGCTTATGTTGATAAGGAATAGCCAGGTCTTCTAGTTTTCATGCTAAACAAATTAGCAGCATCGATTAAGAGTATATCGGTATCTGCAAACTTGATGACATCTTAGAACATCAGACCAAATTTTCACATGTCAAGTATAATCGAGTTTTTGTGCGAATGTTTTACATATCAAAATCAACCTTTTGCTAAGGTTATAATCTCACTTTGGTTAGCCCCATGTTTTGCATGTTACCATGCTTGCCCATGCCAACGTTTCTAGGAATGATTTTTATCAAGTGTAACAATAGTATCCGTACCAATAATAACAAGATTACGAATTCAACAACGATTGTAAGGAATTGTTTATTCCTTAGTGCACCACACTGCTAGCCTGTACACCATCTGTACACGTCTCGGGACTCGGCCGCACCTCCGTCCTGTATACGTCACTACGAACCATTTCCTTATTATTTTGAAGCATTCCGCATCCTCGAATGCCTTTCTCGAACCTGTGCATCACGTGGCCAAGATTGCTCTGGTATTCCTATATCTTGCTTCGTCGTTTCATTGTACTGCCATTATGTTATTCACAACGTCTACATTTGATTCTGCGCTATCGCTCCCCCCTTGGCATCCTTTGTGTTGTCCTCATCACGAGTGACGTGAGCCTTCCCGAGACTTCTTTGGCAACATGTGATGTGGCAAGAGCACCTGTGATTGGACACGTAGGGCGTGTCCCAAGAGTACGTCCTACAAAATCTGAATGCGTTGGAGTAAGGTGCAACATGCTTGGAACCGGTTTTCGCGCTCCACCGCTTCGAAACTCAAGGAAACAAAGTGGACCGTATAAAACGTTTTGGGGACGTACTCTTAGGACATGCCCTTAGCGGTTTTGCTGCAAAGCAGACCAGTCACGACCCTCAGCAATTGGATGCTTAGTGGTTCTGCTCGTTTATAACCCGCAACCGCTAATAAGTCAAGTGCTGCAAGTCTCATCATCTCATACAAACAGACTATGCAAATACATTTTTCTGTATTTTCAGACATTCGTTCTAGAATTCTCTGAAAAATTAGACAACTTTTTCATACTTCTCTGATAGTGAAAAACACATTAGACAAAGTGCGCAAACCTTGTCTGATTCCTCAGACACGTTTTTTTCCAAAAGAGAACCCTGCCCCCCCCCCCCCCCCCCCCCCCCCCTCCTCGCGTAGTGTTCGTCACATGGACTAAGCACTATCTAATGAGCTGGTGGCAAAGTTCGCGGCCACGGACGTTCGCCTGACAGCTATACTAAATGACAACGAAAAACTTAGTGTTGAAATTGCCGAGCTTCGCCAAGCGCAAGAAACTATGCGCTAGAAAGGCGCCCGCCCCCGAAGATGCGGCTACTATAGCACAGGATGTGTCGAGACGGTATTGAACGAACTCGCACGCGAGGTGTTGCATGAGGGCCGTGATGATAAAGCTGCCGCAGCAGGAAATGTCCTCGCACGTGCCATGGCAACCGAAGCAACAATGAACCACTCAGCCCGGTCCGAAGGCCGGTGACAAAATCCATTGTCGCATGTTGCCAGGGTCGCTAGGGTGGCTCGAGGGGCTGCAACAACCATGCTGATCGCTGACGTGAGGACTTTATTGTCTGGCAGATCTGACACATGACCACGTATCGCTGCACGCTCATCATGTCGTCGGGCCAGTAATAAAAGTATTGCAGTCTATCAGGGTTTTGTCGACCCCAAAATGTCCCAATAAATTCGAATCGTGGACTTCTTAAACGAATAATTTGCAAAGTAGATAATAGCTCAGAACCCAATGTCAAATAAGAAACAAATATTTGGTAGTTGGGATATATGTGTTAGTATATCCTAGCTAGGTCAGCTCTTAGAGGGTACAAACCCTTGTACTTGTATCTCACCTTCCATTTTCTAGTCCACTTCACTCTCATTATTCTAACATGGCATCTAGAGCTAGGTTAGGTCCCACCTACCCACACTTCCACCCCTAGCTATGCGGCTCCTCGCCGCCCCTAGCCGCTTCGACCACCCCTAGCCACTCCTAGTTGCCCCTAGCCAACCCTAAACATTTCGTCACTTGGCCGCACCACCCAACGCCAGACGCGCCAATGGCGCTAGCTGCGTCAGCCAGCCCGCTCGCGCTAGCCCGCGCCAGCTGCACCAGCCAGTGCTAGCTGCGCCAGCGAGTGCCAGCTGCGCCAGCCAGCCCGCTCACGCTAGCTGAGCCGCCCGCGCCAGCCGCGACTACCGTCACCAGCTCGTGCCAGCCGCGCCGCCCGCGACAGCCAGCGCCAGCTGCATCAGCCGTACTGCTTCTCGCCACCCGTGCCAGCTGCACCAGCCAGCGCTCGCCGCGCCTGCCAGCACCAGCCACACTAGCTGCGCCAGCCGCGCCGCTCATCGCTGACTTCGCTGCTGGCCACAGCCTTGATTACGTTGCCGCTCTGGTCTCTGGTACTGCCCGTCTTCCATCCGTCGGAGGTGCACCTGCCCTTGGCACTGACGTGCTAGAGGATAGGCTGTACGAGTTGGCCTACTTTCCTGTAGCTGTACCCTATCTCTGCTCCATGCATGTATCCCCACAGGGCGACCCAGATGCTCTCGACATCCCTGTTCCGTGTTCTTATGCTGAGGCGCTATCGGGACTCTAGGCAGAGGAGCAGGCTCAGGAGCGGACTCAGGAGCGAGCTCTGGAGTGGGCTTCTGGAGCTAGCACAGGAGCGGGCCCCCGAGCGGAAAGAGCGGGCGGAGGAGCAGGGACATGAGAGCCAAGAGCGGGTTCAAGAGCTGGATCTGTGGCGGGCTTAGGGGCAACCTGAAGAGAGGGCCGAAGAGCGGTAGGGGGAGCAGTCTGAGATGCGATCTCACTAGCGAGAGACTTAGCAGGGGAAGGATAGAGGCAGTCGAGGCCCGTGACTATAGCAGGGCGGGTTTTCGCTGGAATGGATGCGACGACGCCGTCTCTTACGGCGCCATCACCCAGCGCCATCTAGCCGCAGAGGAATCGGCGTGAAATAGACTACCGAGGAGAAATCGATGATGGGAAAAATTTGTCGATTGCCATAGTGACGCGTTGGGGTGAAGAGAACGGTGGAGAAGACGGGCTCCACACATCTCTCTTTCAATCTCGTCACACGTCGCCATGGGCTGAGGGATGGATAAGGCCCATGCGTGGTCCTTAGCTGAGGAAGCTTCGCCATGGGACCGCGATGCGGTGCACATCATGACAAGCCAATGAGGCTCTCTTGTGGGTGCATAGATGACAAACCAATGAGGCTCTCTCGTGGACGCATAGACGACAAGCCAACGAGAATGACAGGTGGGTCTGAAAAGGACAAGCCAATCAGAATCGACTGGATGGCAAGCCACAGCTTATGTGGTTGGCTGCTCTGTGTACCTTCCTTAACGAGGCAGCAGCGTGGCTGGATGCATGCTGGATGTGTGTGAGAGTACGACCCCGTTACACCACTTGTCCCTTTTCTTTCCTTCCTCGTTCATTTCTCTCATCTCATTTGGTTTCCTATTCTCCCTTTTTCCCTTAACCTTTGGTTTATCCTGCTATTGCAATTATATTACCGACCAGGCTTGGGATGTACTGGTGCGCTATCTGGCGTAATCCTGCCGTAATCCCTTAAAGCCAATAGCCTCGCGTGGCTATACGCAGGGTGATTCTATCTTCTAGAAGGGTCTATTCCCTTAGGATAAGATAAATCTGGTTACCTGATGTACTTTGGAAGTATAAAAGCACCTTGTACTGATCGATAGTGCAACCTTTCCTCGACACATTCGATCCTGTGACAATGTGAGTGAGAAGACTAATCATAATGAGGGCCGCTGTCAATGCACACTCGAGACGTCAAGAGTGGGCAACTTATGAGTCAGCAGCAATCCATGCAAGTATCGCGCTGTCTGCGACTCGAGCTTGATTGCTGCTAGAACAGTGTTTTCACGTGGCGCCTGGGCGGCCGATGACGCGGAATGTGGGGGTACCGCGGGATGTGTACGGGAGCTGTATACAGCCTTACGGACATTGGTCTTATGTGTTTTGTCAGCCCATGTAGACAAGCATTCTTGGCCAGCTTCACTGCAGACTCATTGTCACAGAACACAACTGTCGGCTCCTCCTGACCAACTCCCAACTCCTCCAACAAGTGCCTTAGCCACACCATTTCCTTGGCCCCATGGTGTAATGCCATGTACTTAGTCTCACATGAGGACAATCCCACTTCATTCTGCTTCTTGCTGCACCAGCTCACAGCACCATCTCCCAGCAAGCACACATAATCCCCAATGCTGGTGCCATCCGCTTTCACTGAATTGAAGCTAGCGTCAGTATAGCAACTCAAGAGCATCTCTCCACTCTTCACATCTGCAGCACCTCTCTGCAACCGCTGCCTCACTCCACTATACTCCAATCCCACTGATGCCGTAGCACTCACATAGCGGACCAACCTCTTGGCCGCTTCCAGCTGCTCATGACTAGGGCGTGAAACCACGCTAGCCAGCCATGATGTAGCCAATGCAATGTCAGGCCGTGTATAATTTGCAGCATAATTCAGCGACCCAACCATCCAATGAAACAGCTTCTTGTCACTCTCATCCACTACCTCCTTATCAGCACATGGCTCCACAGTAAACCCAGAAGGTTGTGGTGTTGCTGGCTTTCCCCCATCTTGCAGCCCATACTTCTCAGCCAGCCCCTCACAGTACTTCCTCGGGTGCAACCTCAGCACACCCTTCTCCACATCTCTCTCCACATGCATCCCCAAGTAGTACTTCACCTCACCCATCTTGGAGCACTTGAACTGCATCTCCAGCATCTGCTCTGCACTGTCCAGCTAAGCAGTTGATGCAGAAAAGAAAAGGATATCATCCACATACACCAAGAGCATTAGGATTTCATCCTTCTCCTGGAGCAGGAATAGGCTGGGGTCACACTCACTCTTCTTGAAACCCCCAGCCAGCAGCGCCTCCTCCAACTTGTGATACCATGCACGAGGCGCATGCTTAAGGCCATAGATGGCCTTCTTCAGCCTGCAGACCCTGCCGCTCCCATCATCCAGCCCCTCTGGCTGCTCCATGTACACCTCCACCAGAATGATCCCATTCAGAAAGGCAGTCACAATGTCCATCTACCGAATCTTCCAATCCAAGAGTGCAGCTATCGCCAACAGCACCCTTAGTGTTGTTCCTTTCCACACAGGAGCAAACACGTCATCATAGTCCTTTCCCTTTGTCTGCTGAAACCCCCTTGCCACAAGCCTAGACTTGTAGCGGGTCAGCCCCCCTTCAGGTCTATACTTATGCCTGTAGGTCATCTTGGAAGTGATTACCTTCTTCCCAAGAGGCAAGTCACACAGGTCCCATGTCTCATTCCCAATCAGGGACCCGAACTCCTCATCCTCACTCGCCTTCCACTTCTTCCCATTTGGACCATTCAAGGCCTCTTCTCGAGTCTTGGGCTCAGGGATTGGTGCCTAGTAGCAGTGAGCGATCTCATCTTCCTCAATCTGCTCCACCACACTCCCAGCCTGCACCACATTCGGCTTGCCTCTTCCCCCATAGGTCAGCCTCAGAGGAGGGCGCACATCCCTCCTAGGACGCTTAGGTGGGTGTGGAACTCGAGGTGGAGACTCATGCTGCTGCTGCTGCTGCTCCACCTCAGCGGCTCCCCCTTCCTCAGTCACCCCAGACATCTCCTCCTCAGACACTGCAACCTCCACCTATCTTGAAGGCCGCTGCACCTCGTCTGCCTCGACAATGAGAGGTGTAGATGGAAGCTTCTATTGCTGCTGCTTCCATTCCTTGTAGTATAGGGACTCAAGAAACTTCACATCCCTTGACACAGTCAGCTTCTAAGTGGTCAAGCCCCACAGCAGCCACCCCTTGTGATCCTTTGCAATCACAAGTGCACACCACATCTTCCAGAAGCCTCCAACTTCCCCCTTTTTTCCTTAGGCACATGAAACACCACCATGCACCCAAATGCCCTCCGCATGTTCACAGCTCGAGCACTCCCATACCACTTGGTCTATGGGATCCTCTCCTTATCCCCAACTGTAGCCAGCACCTTGTTCTTCACAAGGGCGACGTGCCTCAATGCAGACACCCAAAATAGATCAGGCAGCCCTGCACGCCCAAGGAGAGTGCGTGCCCCCTCCTGCAGGGTCCTATTGAACCTCTCAGCTATGCCATTCTGCTGCGGATTATAGGGCAGTGTCAGTTGATGCTGGATCCCTTTCCTCTTCAACTCCCCCTCAAAATCAGCTCCAATGAACTCCCCACCATTGTCACTGCGGATCACCTTCACCTTGTGTCCGCATTCCTTCTGAGCTCTAGGCATCCACTCCTTAAGGACAGCCGCTGCCACCTCCCCTTTGCTCTTCAAAGCGTAAACCCACACTGCTCGAGTGTTGTCATCCACAATTGTCAAGAAATAGCGGCTGCCTGAGAGGGAAGGGGCTCTTGTGGGCCCCACCACATCCATGTGCACAAGTGCAAATGGGGTATTGGCTGGTCCTGTAGTGCTGTTGAAGGGGAACTTGGAGAACTTGGTCTCCAACCATGTAGGGCAGCTCCCAATCTCCTTCACTCCCCCCTTGACCTCCAAGCCCTTCAAGCTCCCCTCCTTCACCAACTTCTGCAGCATAGGGAAGTTCACATGACACAGCCTCTCATGCCATGTCCCCCAATCGGCCTCACCACTCCTTGATGAAGCCTTAGCCCATGCCGCACTCGCATCCACACAAGCAAGCACCTCACCATGTGTCTGCTTCTGCTGCACTTTCTTAACTACTTCCAGGACCCCATCAGTTTGTGCCGTTGCATCTCCTCCTGCTGTTGCCTTTGCTGCTGCTGCTGTTGGAGTCTTCCCATTCCAAGGGATGATGGGCAGCTGCCACAGGTCCTTGATGCAGCTGGTCTCCTCTTCCAGACTCCACAGCACCTTCTTCCCAAGCTTAGCGCGGCAGCTGGTTGGTCCAAAGGTCACTTTGCCCTTGCTCTTCTGCAGTCGCCGCACAGAGAGGAGGGTAGCAGACAAACCTTCAACCAGCAGTACATTCCCAAGCCCCACAAGCTCCCCATTAGCTCCCTTAACGTTGGCATTCCCAACACCAATGACAGGGAGCAAAGCACCTGACGCTGCTGCCACATACTTAATCTTCCAAAGGGGTTTTACCTCATCAAGCAAATCTGCCCGTGGGGTCATGTGACTGGTGCAACTTGAATCAATCACCCAGTGTGTGAGAGGGTGCATCACAACCTTTCCCACAGATCCCACATCACCCTCATGCCCATGCACATCCTCAACCATGAGAAACATCCCAGGATAGGCATTACCTTGTGCACCTTCACCTTGTGCACCTGAGCCTTGCACAGCGCCACCTTGTGCGCGTTCACCACCGGGCGGCTTCATGCCTGGAGGTGTCCATCCCTCCGGCCTGCTGAAGCACTTGAACCA
Source organism: Closterium sp. NIES-67 (assembly GCA_027943415.1). Classification (NCBI taxonomy): domain Eukaryota; kingdom Viridiplantae; phylum Streptophyta; class Zygnematophyceae; order Desmidiales; family Closteriaceae; genus Closterium; species Closterium sp. NIES-67. The sequence goes on from BQMB01001983.1 coordinate 122,149, forward strand.
AGGATGCCCGACCTTCTTACAATACCAGCAGGTGCCCTCCATTCTGGTACTCCCCCTGCCACCAGAGCTCCCATGCCCCTCATTATAGTCACCTCGGCCTCTACCTCTGCCAAAGCTTCTCCCACGGCCTTGGCCTCTCCAACCCCCTCTTCCTCTGCCGCGCCCTGCAGCTCCATACCCCTCAGCAGTCTTAGTGGCAGCACCGCCTCCCACATGGCGTCTGCGGAAGTCCTCCTGCAGAATCTGCTGCCTTAGCCACTCAGGTGTCCATTGATCTTGCTGAGAGTTGAGGGTGGGGATGCGGTTGTCCTAAGAGTTGTCCAACACCAAGATAATCTTGGTGCACTGCTGCAGCTGAGATACACTGCTGCCCGCTGCTGCCATCCTTGCATAGGTGTCCTTGATCTTGTCAAGGACCGGCTTCACATCGTCCCCTGGTCGCATGGAGATGGCAGCAAGTTCCTTCTCGAGCACGATCACCATCGGAAGAGTGTTGGGCTGAATCATATCACATAGTAGTTTCCACGCCCTTGGACCCGAATCATCCGCTTCCACAAGATCCTTGATGTGCTCGAACATCTCCTTGTTGACCGATTGAAGGATGAGGTCGAAAAGCACCGCGCTTTTCTCAATCCACCATTTACGTGCTTCGTCTTCCTCCGGCATCGACTCCTCCCCAACAGCAATCTTCAGGAGCTTCGTAAAGATATCAGCTGTGTTGGCACCGGAGGCCAGGTGTACAAAGCGAGCCTGGCGGCGCTGCTGTATCTCTCGCAGGAGGAAGTACCGCAGCTGGATATGCTTCGTTATGCCCTCGAGTCGAGGCTCCTGACACAGGAGGATCATGGGCCTGTTGTCAGCATACAGGACCGGGGCAGAGCTAGGCCGCTCACCTAAGTCAGTGAGCAAGAAGGTCAGCCAGCGGAGCTCCTGCGCCGCCATGGCACCAGCGTAGATCTCGGCCTCACAGCTGGACTGGGCAACAGACGAGGAGCGGGTAGCTCTCCACGAGACGGCACCTGAACCAAGGCTGAAGCAGTAGCCCTGGGAAGACCTGAGTGTCTTGGCATCGTCTGCCCACGAAGCGTCTGTGTGTCAAGTAAAGACCATTGGCCTGCGTCCTCCTAGCACTAACCCCATGCCCGATGTACTCGCAAGATAACGCAAAACTCTCATAGCGGCAGACCAGTGCTGCGGTCGGTGTCTGCCTGTGGCCACAAAGCGAGCCAGGATGCTAAGAGGGTATGCGAGATCTGGACGAGTGCAAGTCATCAGGTACATGAGGCAACCCACCAGCTCTGCGTAAGGGCCACTGGGCTCTACTGACTCCTCAGAATCTGGAGCGGATAGTTTGTGGTCTACAGGCAGAGGGGTGGGCTGTGCAGAAGAGAACTGAAGGCCGGACCTCTGAAGGACCTGGCGCACCAAGTGTGATTGAGTCAAGGTGATGGTGTGCGCTGCTCTGTCCCTGGAGATCTGCAAGCCAAGGTAACGGCGCAGTTCTCCAAGGTCAGTGCAAGTGTGTCTCTTCAGCAGCTCAGCCTTCACGGAGGCCAGTGCGTCCCTGTCTGCTGTGGCAAAGACCAGATCGTCCACGTAAACAAGGATGTAGAACGGAGTCTGGCCAGCACGAACGAAGAGCGAGGGGTCTGCGGAAGACGGAAAGAACTGCAGGTCAACAAGGGTAGCACGCAGCGTGTCCTGCCACTCACGAGGAGCCTGCCGTAGGCCGTAGACGGGACGCCGCAGGAGCCACTGAGTCCCAGGAGGGAAGGCACCAGTAAAGTCCTGAGGGCGACGCAGGTAGACCTGCTCGTGTAGGCTGCCCTGAAGGAAGGCAGTGGAGAAGTCGAGGGAGTGAAGCTCGTAGTCACGCTGAGCAGCTAGGTGTAACACAACCCGAAGAGTAGTCATCTTCGGGGTCGGAGCGAATGTCTGGAAGAAGTCCACCCCCTCACGCTGACTGAAGCCTCTAGCAACGTAGCGCGCCTTGAACACAGGCGGCTCTCCAGGAGGGCGCTTCACCTTGAAGAGCCAGCGGCCATCGACTACGTTCACCCCAGGCGGGGGAACTGCGTCGACGAAGGTGCCGGTGGATCTCCAAGATGCCATCTCCTGCTCCATGGCAGCTATCCACTGGGAAGCCCAGGGTCCCGAGGTCGCCTCAGCGTAAGTGCGAGGGGTCGGGATGTCGAAAGTGTCTGGGTCACCCTCAGGGACTAGCAGCATGGAACAGAGATGGGGAGCAGCCTCGGACAGGAAAGCAAGCTCGAACTGGCGGTCCTCCACAACGTCACTGCCGAGGGCAAGAGCACCCCCGACAGACGGAGGACAGGCACGGTCAGAGACTAGAGCGGTAGCGTAGTCAAGGCGGCGGGTAGAGGCGAAGTCAGCGACCGCAGTGACTAGAGCATCAAGACACGAGACCGGAATAGACGGGTCGGTAACGAGAGAGGCGAGGACCCGAGGAACAAGAGGACGAGCGGCACGAAGGTAGTCAGACAGAGGGGGAGGCGCAACGGTAAGAGAGGACGGAGGAGGCGACGATAGAGGGGGAGGACAAGACGCGTGGGAACGAAGCAACATAGGGTGAGAGCGCGTGACAGGGGAGACAGGACGAGCGCGGGAGGGTCGGTGGGACCAGACGTGAGACGGAGGCGTCGGGTCAGGAGACAGAGGAGGGGACACAAGGGGGGAGCGAGGGGGAAGACGAGCCGGGGATGAGTCCGGCGGAGGGAACACAGTGCCGTAGATAGGAAGAGGAGGAGACGGCAGGGGAGGACCGGACGCAAAGTCAGGGGACGGAAGGCCGAGCAGGCGAAGGGCGAACACCAGCGGGGACTGCTGCTGCGGCGGCACAACACCAACACCGGGACCGCAAGCTGCTCCGCGGCTACCGCCGGAACACTCCACGCCGGCACCCCCAGAAGGAACACCCCCAGAGCCCGAAACCCCCCGAGCACCAGTACCACCCCCAGGGCCACCGGGGCAGTCTTCAACAGGAACCCCAGAACTAGCACCCACCCCGACGCGGGCACCCCAAGGGTCGACGAAGTGTAGCTGCGACGGCGGCAGCGGCGGCGGGAATGACGGCTGCGACAGCAGGGGCGGCGGCGGCTGCAGAGGCTGTGAGGCGGGAGACACTAGGGGAGGGGCAGACAGCGAGGACTGCGCCGCAGGACCACCAGAGTCAGAGGACTCCTCGACCGGGACAACTGACGGAAGAGGGGGGACGTGGGACACACCAGAGGGGGCAGGACGGGGTGGTGGAGGGGGGGGGGCAGGGACCACCGGGGAAGGAGTGACCAGGAACAGGGGGGGAGTAACCGAGGGACCGTGGTGGGGGAAGCGACGGTAGAAGGAGACGGACTCGTCAAAGGTGACGTCGCGAGAGTGAAAGAACCAGTGAGACGGCAGGTGGTAGAAGTGCCAGTCGGACTCGTCAAGGGGGAAACCTAGGAAGGCGCGGGGAAGTGTGCGGGCAGTGAGCTTGTCCATGCCAGAGGCACGAACGTGAGCAAGGCAGCCCCAGACGTGGAACGCAGATGCGTCACCAGGAGACCCGGTCCAAAGAAGGGTCGGCGAAACTTGTGGCTGCTGGGGGTGCGGCCACAGGTTAAGCTAGTGAGCAGCGTAGCGCACGGCGAACGGCCACAGAAAATGGGGTGCACCGGCATGGATCATGGAGGTGCGAGCAACCTCCATGACCAGACCAATGCGTCGCTCAGCGACCCCATTCTGCTGTGGGGAGTCCGGTAGGGTGAACGTCTGGGTGATGCCCTCCGCATGACAGAAGCGACCAAGGACACCTGGGGCAAACTCACCACCATGGTCGGAGTGAAGACGCACGACAGGGAGACCTCGGTGGACACGGGCAGAGACAAGCCAGGGAATGAGAACGTCAGGCACGTCGGCCTTGCGCTCCAGAGGATAGATTGTGGTGTAGCGAGTGAAGTTGTCAACAAGTACGAGGAAGTAGCGCTCTTGACGCGGCCCATGGACAGGGGCGGGGCCCTAGACGTCCATGTGCAGGGTCTGCAGCGGCGTGGAAGTAGGGGGAAACGAGGAGGAGTGAGGGGCACGGCGAAGCCGACCCTCGACACAAGGCGTGCAAGGTGGGGCGGGGGAGGAGGGAAAAGCGGGGAACGAACCAAGGAGACCAAGGACGAGACCGTGCTGGGACATGTGACGCAGACGCGGGAGCGCAGGGTGACCTAGGCAATGGTGCCAAAGGAGAGTCGGGTGAGTGAGGGACCGACAGGAGCAGGCTGCAGCAACCTGGGTAGACGCAGCCACCTGAAGGGGCGCCCCTGCCGGGGGGGTCACGGTATTCAGGGTGAACACGCCGGACACCGGGTCCCGGGGGAACGTGGACAAGGGGGTACCAGTGGCGGCCTCGTTACAGACAGTGTATCGCTCGTGACCAGGGAACGTAGTGGTGACGCCAAGGTCCTGGAGGTAGGCGACACCAACTAGGTTCCTGGAGAACGAGGGGATATGCAGACTTGTGAGAGAGCCCGAAGGAACCGCCAGACAGGGAAGGGTGGTGGAACTGCAAGCGACTACTGGACTGCCGAAGGGGTCAGCAAGAGAAACTGCAGCAGGAACAGGAAGCGGCGTCAGCGTAGTAGAGTCACGGAAGAAACACCGGAAAGCGCCAGAGTCCAAGGTGAAGGAGAGCGAAGTAGTGGCGTCTGGCAACTGGGCGATGGTGGAAGCACCAAGGCTAAACAAGGCAGAAGCTCCTACGCCTGACGCAGCAGGGGAGGCTAATCTAGGCACACCTACACTAGGCGACAAGGAGTAATAAGAGGGGATCACACTAGAGTCATCAGCATACATCACATGCAGGGCAGAAACAATGGCATCCATGTCCATGTCAAAAATCTGAACTCTACACTAAGCAAAATGTGCCAGTCCGGGAGGTCGTGCGACGGTGCGAAACGCTGACGAAACAGGTCGTCCAAGCGACGAAAACAGCGGGCAATGGTGTGACCGATCTTACCGCAAACGAAGCCGCGGCGAGGATCGGTCTGGATCTGGTACTGACAGCGCACGCCTCCCGAACCGTCACCCGGCACACCACCACGCGCACGACCACCACCAGCGCCAGGCCACTCGGGCGGGAGGACACTCGCCTGCCTCGTTTGCGGCGGCTGCTGCAGCTGGTGCAGCTGCTGCGGCTGCGGCGGCTGCTGCGGCTGCGGCTGCTGCTGCTGCTGCTGCTGCTGCTGCTGCTGCTGCTGCGACTACTGCTGCTGCTGCTCAGCCGGACCTGGCAGGGTCCCCTTGTCCACTCCACCACCAGACGACCCGACTCCAGCACCACCTCCGCTGGCACCCCCACCACCGCCGCCGCACCCAGCCTTGGGGCGGCGGCCCTTCCCTGGACGGAACTGCGCTGTAGCGGCGGTCTCAGCCACAGCTGCAGAACCATCGGAGAAGGTGCACTGAGCGGGGGCACAACCCTGAAAGATAGGGACCGGCACAACACCGCTCGCCTGGGCGATAGAGCGGTGGCGGGTCTCAATATCAGTCAGGGTGTCTACAAAGTCTGTAAGGGTGAGGGCACCCGGGTGAATGCTAAGGAAGCAGTCACGAGCAGCGGCAAGGCAGTCAGGAAGGCGGGTGGCAAGCAGGTAGAGGGTAGAGGTAAGGGGCGGCTGGTGCGCTCTAAGCTGTGCGTCAGTGCAGGCAGCGCGCCAGGTCTCATCTATCGTGCGTAGGTGGGCAGCCAAGTCAGCGACAGTGGGGAAAGGCACAAGGTTAGGAAAGAGCATCGGTATGATAAGGCGACCCACCGAGGCAGCAGGCGGGGCGGAATAGCGCCGGATAACAGCGTCTAAGAAAGCATGGGCGGTGGTGATAGACCTAAAGCGAGGACGCTCAGACAGAGGGAGGGCATTGCTAATGGCAAGCTGGGCGACAGCGTCACAGGAAAGCCAGACAGAGCGAGCGAGGGCAGTGGCAGTAGCAGACTCGCGCTCAGCAGGGGTGGGGTCAGCAGGCAGCACAGCAGGGGGGTCTGGGCAGGGAAGTATACCGTCAAGGTGTGTCGAGAGCGGGTGGCCATCCTGCCGCTGACCAGTGAGCTGGTGGCGGAGGTCTGCTAGCAAGGCCTCGAACTCCAGAGGCTGGCCTTCAGCGTCAAAGCGAAGCTTCGCTGCCATCAGGAACAGTGCAGCACAGGGCCAGGCGGGGCCAGGCAGGCGCGGAGGGGCCAGGCAGGCGCGGCAAGGCCAGCCAGGCGCAGCGGGGCCAGGCAGACGCGGCGGGGCCAGGGAGGCGCGGCGGGGCCAGACAGGCGCAGCGGGGCCAGGCAGGCGCGACAGGGACAGGCAGGCGCGACGGGGCCAGGCTGGCTGCGACGGGGCCAGGCGGGTGCGGCGGGGCCAAGCAGGGCGCGACGGGGCCAGGCAAGGCGCGACGGGGCCTAGGGGGCGCGATGGGGCGAGGCTGCGCACGACGCGGCCGTAGCGGGCGTGACGGGGCCTAGGAGGGGCGCGACGGGGCTAGGAGGCGCGACGGGGCCCAGGAGGGGCGCGACGGGGCCGGGAGGCGCGATGGGTCCCAGGAGGGGCGCGACAGGGCTAGGAGGCGCTATGGGGCCCAGGGGGCCGCAACGGGGCTAGGAGGCGCTATAGGGTACGGGCGGAAGCGGTACGTCGGGGATTCTAACCTACGTGTGATACCATTTTAAAGTAAGAACTGAATGACTAGAGTACGTGGGTACAAGAATACATATGCAAGTGTTGTACTCTCTAAGAGGTGACCCTATACAGTCTATACAAACACTAGATATGCTAATGTTTGACAACACCCCCTAGACTATATAGGGGCAGTGCCTAACAAGGAAGAAGCAGCTCAGGGCGGTACCACTAGTCCAGCCATTGAGACAAGGGTCTAAAGACCAGTCAAAAGGAGTATAGACAAGGCAAGAGCAAGACCAGGGTGGCACTACTAGTCCAGCCACTGGGAGAGGACACAAGTCCAGTCTGAGCTAATATATATATAAAGGACAGTACGAAGTCAAGGCCCTAGCAAGTGAGAGGCTACAGGAACGAGACCTAGCTGTAAACAGTGCCGCTGATGATCTGTAGGCGCAAGCGCCTTCGTAAAGATATCAGCTGTGTTGGCACCGGAAGCCAAGTGTACTACGCGAGCCTGGCGGCACTGCTGTAGCTCTCGCAGGAGGAAGTACCGCAGCTGGATGTGCTTCGCTCTGGCCTCGAGTCGAGGCTCCTGACACAGGAGGATCATGGGCCTGTTGTCAGCGTACAGGACCGGGGCAGAGCTAGGCCGCTCACCTAAGTCAGTGAGCAAGAAGGTCAGCCAGCGGAGCTCCTGTGTCGCCATGGCACCGACGTAGATCTCGGCCTCACAGCTGGACTGAGCCACAGACGACGAGGGGTTAGCTCTCCATGAGACGGCACCTGAACCAAGACTAAAGCAGTAGCCCTGAGAGGACCTGAGGGTCTCGGCGTCGTCTGCCCCAGAAGGGTCTGTGTGTCCAGTAAGGACCACTGGCCTGCGTCCTCCTAGCACTAACCCCATGCCCGATGTACTTGCTAAATAACGCAAAACCGTCTTAGCGCCAGACCAGTGCTGAGGACGGTGTCTGCCTGTGGCCACAAAGCGAGCCAGGATGCTGAGAGGTTATGCGAGATCTGGGCGAGTGCACGTCATCAGGTACATGAGGCAACCCACCAGCTTTGCGTAAGGACCACTGGGCTCCGCTCACTCCTCAGGAACTGGAGCAGAGAGCCTGTGGTCTAGAGGCAGAGGAGTGGGCTGTGCGGAGGAGAACTGAAGGCCGAACCACTGAAGGACCTGGCGCACCAAGTGTGACTCAGTCAAAGTGATGGTGCGCGCTGCTCTGTTCCTGGAGATCTGCAAGCCAAGGTAGTGGCGCAATTCTCCAAGGTCAGTGCACGTGTGTCTCTTCAGCAGCTCTGCCTTCACGGAGGCCAGTGCGTCCCTGTCTGCTGTGGCAAAGACCAGATCGTCCACGTAAACAAGGATGTAGAACGGAGTCCGGCCAGCACGAACGAAGAGCGAGGGGTCTGCAGAGGACGGAAAGAACTGTAGGTCAGCTAGGGTAGCACGCAGCGTGTCGTGCCACTCACGGGGAGCCTGGCGTAGGCCGTAGATGGGGTGCCGCAAGAGCCACTGGGTCCAAGGAGGGAAGGTACCAGTGAATCCCTAAGGGCGGCGCAGGTAGACCTGCTCGTGTAGACTGCCCTGAAGAAAAGCAGCGGAGAAGTCAAGGGAGTGAAGCTCGTAGTCACGCTGAGCTACTACAAGTAGCAGTACCTGAAGAGTAGTCTTCTTTGGGGTCGGAGCGAAGGTCTGAAAGAAGTCCACCCCCTCACGCTGATGGAAACCTCTAGCCACGTAGCGCGCCTTGAACACAGGCGGCTCTCCAGGAGGGCGCTTCACCTTGAAGAGCCAGCGGCCATCGACTACGTTCACCCCAGGTGGGGGAACTGCGTCGCTGTAGGTGCCGGTGGATCTCCAAGATGCCATCTCATGCTCCATGGCAGCTATCCACTGAGAGGCCCAGGGTCTCGAGGTCGCCTCAGCGTAAGTGCGAGGGGTCGGGATGTCGAAAGCGTCAGGGTCACCCTCAGGGACTAGCAGTGTGGAACAGAGATGGGGAGCAGCCTCGGACAGGAAAGCAAGCTCGTACAGGCGGTCCTCCAGGAGGTTACTGCCAAGGGCAGGAGCACCCCCGACAGACGGAGGACAGGCAGGGTCAGAGACCAGAGCGGTGGCGTAGTCAAGGCGGCGGGTAGAGGTGAAGTCAGCGACCATAGTGACAAGAGCATCAAGACGTGACACCGGAACAGACGGGTCGGTAACGAGAGAGGCAAGGACCCGAGGAACAAGAGGACGAGCGGCACGAAGGTAGTCAGACAGAGGTGGAGGCGCAACGACAAGGGAGGACGGAGGAGGCGACGGGAGGAGGGGAGGACGGGACACGTGAGAACGAAGCAATATAGGGTGGGAGCGCGAGACAGGGGAGACAGGGCGAGTATGGGAGGGACGGCGCGACCAGACGTGCGACGGAGGCGTCGGGTCAGGAGACAGAGGAGGAGACACAAGAGGGGAACGAGGGGGGAGACGAGCCGGGGACGAGTCCGGGGGAGGGAACACAGGGCCGTAGACCGGAAGAGGAGGGGACAACAGGAGAGGAACAGACGCAGGGTCAGGGGACGGAAGGCCGGGCAGGCGAAGGGCTGACACCGGTGGGGACGGCGGCTGCTGCGGCACAACACCGACGCCAGGGCCGAAAGCGGCTCCACGGCTACCGTCGGAACACTCCTCTCCCGCACCCCCAGAAGGAACACCCCCAGAGCCAGAAACCCCTCCAGCACCGGTACCACTCCCATTTCTAGCTCCACCAGAGGCGACGAACAGCTGCGGCCGCAGGGATGGCAGCTGCGGCAGCGATGACTGCTGCTGTGGCGGCGGTGGAGGTGTCACCGAGGGGGGGGGCTGGCGGCAAGGACCGGGCCGCAGGACCACCAGAGTCAGCAGACTCCTCAACCGGGACAACCGATGGGAGGGGAGTGACATGAGACACACCGAACGGGGCAGGATGCGGGAGGGGTGGGACTGGGGCTACAAGGGACGGGGGAACCAGGAACAGGGGGTGGGCAACCGGGGGACCACGGTATGGAAAGCGGTGGTAGAAGGAGACGGACTCGTCAAAGGTAACGTCTCGGGAGTGAAAGAAACGTGGGACGGCGGGTGGTAGAAGTGCCAGTCGGACGAGTCAAGGGGGAAACCAAGGAAACCACAGGGGACGGTGCGGGTTGTAAGCTTGTCCGTGCCAGAGGCACGAACGTGAGCAAGGCAGCCCCAGACGTGGAACGCAAATGCGTCACCAGGAGACCCGATCCAAAAAAGTGTCGGCGAAACCTGCGGCCGCTGAGGGTGCGGCCACAGGTTAAGCTGGTGAGCAGCGTAGGGAACCGCAAACGGCCACAGAAAATGGGGTGCACCGGCGTGGATCATGGAGGTACGAGCCACCTCCATGACCAAACTGATGCGTCGCTCAGCGGCCCCATTCTGCTGGAGTCCGGCAGGGTGAACGTCTGGGTGATGCCCTCTGCACAAGAGAAGCACCCGAGGACGCCAGAGGCAAACTCGTCCCCACGGTCAGAGTGAAGACGCAGGACAGGGAGACCGCAGTGGACACGCACTGCGACTAGCCAACACTAGCCAGCAGGGGGGGCAAGACTAGGCACACCTACACTAGGCAACACTGGGTAGTAAGAACCAGTCACACTAGAGTCATCAGCATACAGCACATGCAGGGCAGAGCTAAGCTCATCCATGTCCATATCAAAAATCATAATACTACAACGAAGCAAGCTGAACCATTTGGGGAGGTCGGGCGACGGGCCGAAGCAAAGACAAAACAGGTCGTCTAGGCGACGGAAGCAGCGAACTGGGGAGTGACCAGTCTTACCGCAAACGGAGCCGCAGCGAGGACCGGTCAGGAGCTGGTACTGGCAGCGCCCGTCACCCGAACTGCCACCCGGGAGCACACCACGCGCACCTCCACCACCATGTCCACCGTCGCCACAAGCGCTAGGCCACTCGGGCGGGAGACCACTCACCCGCCTCTGCTGCTGCGGCTGTTGCGACTGCTGCGGCTGCTGCGACTGCTGCGGCTGGTGCGACTGCTGCGGCTCGCCTGCGGGTGTGGGAGGTGCTGGTCCGGCTGCGACGGCTGTGGCTGCTGGGACGGCGGCTCGGCTACACTAGGGATAGTCCCCTCGTGTGCGCCACCACCAGGTGCCCCGACTCCACTACCACCTCCACCTGTACTCCCACCCCCTCCGGCACGCCCAGCCTTGGGGCAGCGACCCTTCCCCGGACGGAGCTGCGCTGCAGCAGCAGTCTCAGCCACAGCAGCAGAACCGTCGGAGAAGGTGCACTGGGCAGGGGCAAAACCCTGAAAGATAGGGACTGGCACAGTACCGCTAGTCTGGGCGATAGAGCGGTGGCGGGTCTCTATGGCAGACAGGGTGTTGACGAAGTCGATGAGGGTGAGGTCACTGGGGTGGACGCTAAGGCAGCGGTCGCGGGCAGTGGCAAGGCGGTCAGGCGGGCGGTTGGCTAGCAGGTAGAGGACAGAGTAGAGGGGCCACTGATGAGCCCTAAGCTGGGTCTCAGTGCAGGCAAAACGCCAGGTCGCGTCTATCGTGCGCAGGTGGGTGGCAAGGTCAGCGACAGTGGGGAAAGACACAAGGTTAGGGAAAAGCATCGGCAGGATCACGCGACCTACGGAGGCAGCAGGCGGGGTGGAATAGCGCTGGACAACAGCATCTAGGAACGCCTGCGCAGTCGTGACGGACTTAAAGGGAGGGCGCTCAGATAGTGGGAGGGCATGGCTGATAGCAAGCTGCGCAACAGCGTCACGCGACAGCCAGACAGAGCGAGCAAGGGCAGCAACGGCATCGGACTCACGCTCAGCAGACGAGGGGTCAGCGGGCAGCGCAGCAGGGGGGTCAGGGCAGGGGAGCTTACCGTCAAGGTGGACAGACAGCGAGTGGCCATCCTGCCGCTGACCAGTGAGATGGCGGCGGAGGTCGACCAGCTACGCGTCAAACTCAAGCGGCTGACCCTCAGCGTCGAAGCGAAGCACCTCCGCCATCAGGAACAATGCAGAGCAGGGAAGGGCAGTGCACTGCAGTGCAGGGAAATGCGATGCTGTGTGGTGCAGTGCGTTGCAGGGCGGTGTAGTGCGGTGATGTGCGACGCTGTGCGGTGCCGTGCGGTACAAGGCGGTGCAGTGTTGTGCTGGGCGGTGGAGTCGGTGCAAAGCGATGGAGAGCGGCTCCGGGCGGTGCAGGGCAGTGCAGAGACGGGCCGGCGGCGTAGCGAACCCAGGGCCGGCTAGGAGAGGGGCCGGGGCCAACAAGGGACGGGCGCGAGAGACCGGTGAGGAGCGGGCGCGACAGGGGCGCGAGAGGCCGGCTAGGAGCGGGCACGAACGGCAAGGAGGGGCCGGCTAGAGGTGGGCCCGAATGGCCAGGGCGTCGGCTAGGAGGGACGCGACGGCCAGGGGGCCGGCTAGGAGCAGGCACGACGGCTAGGGGGCCAGCTAGGAGCGGGCGCGAGCGGCCAGGGGGCCAGCTAGGAGCGGGCGCGATGGCCAGGGGGGGGCCCGGCTAGGGGCGGGCGCGAACGGCCGGGGGGCGGCTAGGGGCGGGCGCGAACGGCAAGGGGGCCGGCTAGGGGTGGGCGCGAACGGCCAGGGGGCCAGCAAGGGGTGGGTGCAAACGGCCAGGGGGCTGGCTAGGAGTGGGCGCGAACCCAGGGGGACCAGCTAGGAGCGGGCGCGACGGCTAGGGGGGAGGCGGCTAGGGGCGGGCGCGAACGGCCAGGGGGCCAGCTAGGGGCGGGCTCGAACGGCCACGGGGCCAGCTAGGGGCGGGCGCGAACGGCCAGGGGGGGGGGCTGGCTAGGAGCGGGCGTGAACGGCCAGGGGGCTGGCTAGAAGCGAACGCGACGGCCAGGGGGCCAGCTAGGGGCGGGCGCGAACGGCCAGGGGGGCCGGCTAGGAGCGGGCACGACAGCCAGGGGGCCAGCTAGGGGTGGGCGCAAATGGCCAAGGCAGGCCGGCTAGGAGCGGGGCATGAGGGCGGCTAGGGCCTAGGGCGGAAGCGCGGGCGGGCGAGAGGAACCTAACCTACTCATGATACCATGTTAGAAAGAGAGTATGAATAGAATAGGAAGATACTGGGCAATATAGACTAGTGTGTTGTACCCTCTAAGGCACAAACCTGTATAGTCTACAGTAACAACATAAGTTATGTTTGACAGAAGAAGGTTTTGTAACATTTTCAAACAATTTCGCACATTGGAGGGCGCCTGTGGCTGGTGTGACTTGGGCGAGCTTGGCACGCACACCGCTGGGCGCGTAAACCCCTTTTCGCAGCATGTACATTTATGTTTCGATTTGAAGTTTTAAGTTTTATTGATGGTCGTAACCAGAGTGTACAGTACAGGCATCAGCTATGACGTATTCATCAAGGTTGAGAAAACAACATGCACAAAAGCATGCTAGCTGCCTAGCTCCACTAGCTAGTATGAGATCTTGCGACCACACAGCCTATACCGCGTATAAGGGAATGAAAGAATAAGGGGTCAAGGTGGGCGAAAACTGTCACCCAACAACCATGTCCGAAGTGGTCGGGCAGGGTGTATGGAAGGGTAGCCAAAGTGGTCAATGGTAAGGAGGCGATGAGACCTGGCGTAGCGAATACGGGAAGTAGTTGCTCGTTGATACTTGGCAGACCGCTTCTACATTTGCACAAGGAAAAGTTTGCAAGCCGAGAGAAACAGGGACAAAATTCTGTGTAGGGCACTGATTGTTGAGGTGGAGTCACGATGATGATGTGCGTAGCGGATGTCCCATAATCCTTTTGCAGCAGCACCGACCAGTAAACTCCAAGGGGGGACAAGCGCGAGAGGATGTACGTTTATGTTTCGAACAAGAGCGTCAACGGCCAGATGCCTTTGACTATGCGCGAGAGAAATTGAGCTAGTTACACGTGGCCGGATCTTATTTGTTTTCACTCAACGTTGCTCCCGCATTTGAGTTTCGCAACTATCTTTTTTCGACAAATCCTACGGTTTTTTTTTTTGTTTTTTTGTTTTGTTTTGTTTTTTTTTTTTTTTACACAAACGCATCCAACGGCTCGCCAAATATGACGGTTTTCGCATCTGCTGAAGCTACGATGCACAAATTTTGCGTCAAATGTGCGGCACGGGGCATTTCTGAATAACTGTAGTACCCTATAAACCTTACCAAATCGTAGTATTTAGTAACACAACCGCAGCAGAGAGCAAACAAATTTACTAAACCGGACTCAGGATGCGAGAATTACAAGCCCAGCAGGACAGTCCAACTCCTGCATCCTGCAAGCTTTTCTAGTTCTTAGTTTTTTTCTACATGCCTCGTTTTTTTTCCTATTTTCAAACTCTAGTTTCTTCAGCTGTTTCAAAATGAGGTGCTCCAAGTGCTTCCAAGATATCCTCCGCTACGGTGCATTAGAGAAGCACATAGATAGCAATGCCTGTGGGATGGTTGCCACCGGGCTTGCAAGCACGTCTACGGCGGTACCTGCTAGCTCGAGTAGAGAGGATAACCCACCACGTATCTCACTGCACCAAGGGTGGATGTCTACCAGCAGCGACAGTGTTGACATTCCTCCGACCTTTTATAGGGCGCCAGTGTGCTCCGACGATCAGAATAGTGTTGACGAACCACCTCTCAACGTGCCTCTCGAGGACCCTTTCTCGCGGTTGATCGCGAGAGCGGCCCGGATTTGAATCCAAACGGATCTGTTCCTCGCCCAGCTTTCTGTTTTAAAGTTGAGGTGTCACGTTGAGTTCTTCAAGAGAATCTGCCACAACGGGCCGTAACACGTCATTTCCAAATTTTAAGGCCATCCGAGCACCACGCTCTCAGAAATCACTCAATGGAAAAGTGTGCGAAACATCAACAAGCACGTGGCGACCAAGGTCCTGCATGCGACCGCTTGTGGCGGGGGTGCACAACGAATGTCGAAGGCAAAGCCATGCTCGAATACCAAATTTGCGACAACATTATGGTATGCAATACGGGCCTAACGACAAGTTCCTAATAAACCAGGACCCCCCACATATAGTTTGTGTATGTTATGGGCTCATTCACTCACACGTTACCCTCTAGACCCACCCTCCCCACCCGCCCCTGATTTCCCCCCATTTGGGTGATACCTTCAGTGAGAAAGCGGGATTCCAAAACCCCCTTACACCTTCAAGGATCCAGACCCTCCTCGTTTTCCACCCTCTCTGCCCACCATTTCACGCACCAAAAGTCAGGTAAAGATCCAGAGCTCCCCTTACATCTCCCATCCATTTTATGGCCGTCCTCTTCCCCACTCTCAGACTCCAAATTCCGCAAGTCAAACAGAGGCTGTGAAACTTGAATCTCCATGACATCCACCCGTTCGTCATTTTGTCCCCCAAATTCCCTTGTACTCTCGCCGCCCTCCCATGCCCCCACCCAATCTCTAATTTCCCATTCAGCCCGCCCTTCTCCCCTCCCAAACCGAGGAAAGGAGCACAGATTTCCCTTCCATCGGTAGTATCAATGCTGCATACCCAGCTACCCCATTCCCCTCTCTCCTTCACCCTCCCAAACCGAGGAATGGAGCACGGATTCCCCTTCCAAGAGAGTATCAATGCTTCATACCCAGCTACCCCATTCCCCTCTATCCTTCCCCCTCCCAAACCGAGGAATGGAGCACGGATTCCCTTTCCACCAGAGTATCAATGCTTCATACCCAGCTACCCCATTCCCTTCCCCGTCCCTCCCTCTCCCCCCCTCTCAGCCCTTCCCTTGCGAAGACCTTTGTGAGACGTGGATTTGCAGAAATTACCCTGATACACTTGACCAAGTTTGAACCCCAGTAGTCCCTCTCCCCCCATCTCATTCACCTTTATCAGGCGATGAGAGATTTGCTGATTGAGTCAAGGCTGGCGCACCCACTCGTGATAGGAGCACATCGCAAGTTCGTCAACGGCTTCTGCATCTATGATGCTCCAGAGACGGCTGAGTTTTGGAACATGTGGCAGGTATGTGCCATCTTGTAGATCTTTGCCACAACAGATTCAATTGGGCGACCATGCTTTGCAAACTCATGCTCATGATTGCCACACTACCCCAATTCCCATCAGAGTATACCGTGATCGATCGTTTGCAGGTCTTTCAACAAGTATTACAACACGTGTTGGAGCCTTTAAAGAAAGCCAGCCATGTGTGGGTGCGGATTGACAGTCCAAGCATCGTTGTCCTTCCCCACCATGAAAATGTTAGCATCTGAATGTCCGCATAATCTGTTATGTCATGCACAGGGGTACCAGAGTTGAGGATGCTTCTGCTCATTCATTTACAGCATTCCCTGCACTCTACGCCTATGGGGCTGACTACCCAAAGACTTGCAAGCTCACTTGCACAAAGTCACTGGGCACCGCATATCCATGCTCCTTGTGCAAGGTGCACAAGTCTGTGTTGGCAACGCTCCAGAGGCAGCGAGATTACCGCACCCTACAACATCAAGAGGACATTGTAAAGGCCATTCGAACTCGGCGGCCACATGCTGCCCATCCAATCACCTACTCCACACACCACGTTGAGGTAAGCAACCGTCTCTAACCCAACAGTTTCTTATCATCGCAATTCTAACAACATGTCACACACGCTATCCACCCTTTTACCTCCCCTAGCAGTGTGCACTCTGGGGATTCAGGTTTGAGTCCACACAGTGGGGCAACCCCTACTTGGCGGTGATGCCAGACCTCATGCACCAGGCTGACTTAGGTGTGTTGGACCACATCATATCCGCACTGCATGCCATCATAAAGGATGAGCCCAAGCTTAAAAGAAATGATGGGTCAATATTTTTTCGTGTTGTTTTCCATTATCCCAACAAGCTTGTAAAATCTACTCAAGGTAGTCACCCCTCACTCCAAAACCTACCCAACCCTACACCGGATACTAAAGCAGTTGAAGTCCATCACTCGGGTAGATGGTCTCCGACTTCCATCAGGGGACTACTTTCGCCTCGGGGCTAACTACCAAGCCTACGAGCATGGATCCCTGATGCAGGTCCTACCGTTTCTTGTCATGGAGTACCTCACACAGCCGCAGATGGATGCCATCACTGCGTACATCTAGTGGTATGCCCTGTGTTGCAAGACGAAGGTGTATGATGAGGTGACACTAACGAGGTTGGAGGACAAGGCGGAATCGTACGTGTCTCTTTCCATTGGCTTATAAATAGTCACCCTTTTTTGGATGCAAAACCTTGCTACTTATACTTGGAAATATATGCCACCCATTTTGCAGATTGCTTGCTAAGCTCATTGAGGGCTTTCCGGCGTACAACTGGCTGTTCATCAAGGCGCATCTCATGAGCCACTACGTGGATGCTATCCATCGCAGAGGTCCCCTAATCCACTATAATGCCAACATGTTTGAGCATTTCCACAAGGATCACATCAAGCATCCCTACCGCACATCCCAGCAACGGCCAGATCATACGCCACGAAGAGCAACGCCTTCAATTGGATGCTCTTGAAGAGTATGACTACGGCGCTACTGAGTACAGTACTGCAATGGGCGAGGTGGGTGTGGCTAATACAATGCTGTTTCAACTATTATTCGCGGCGAGCGTCTAATATTGTGGAACACCCTATGATGGTACTTGGTCTTGCAGGCACTCCGTACAGGTCTACGGACAATGTCAACAGCCGGTTGGGGGTTGATTGTATTGTCTGATACATGAGCCCCTCCTTGGGTAGAGTTCACAGCACCAAGACCCGCGCGGGACAGCATGTATCTGGATGCATTGCAAGACGCATTACCATATCTGCGCCAGGCCTTAAACCGCCTGACACCCAACGGCTCTAGCATACACACCCTAAGTCCCCGTTAGTCACGGCGAGCCTCTCGAGCGGCACGAAGGAGTAACTACTGGAACTGGTGACGAGGCTCATCACTTTACCTTGCAGCCAGCGATCTATCATGACCAGCAGCTTGAAGAATACAGAGATGCTGAGTCTGCGGAGGATAGCGATGACGAGAGGATGGCCGCCCTCCCAAGCGCTGTCGGATGGCAGATGTCCACAGCCTGCTGGCCAACGAGGAAGAACAGGGCAACGCATCTGCCCTGCCCGGATCCAAGCGCCCGAAGACCAACAAAAAAGCCCAAAGAGAGTAGGTCGTTCGAGTCTTCGGATCGCCCTGCATCTTAAGTCGTCTCTGCATCATAAGCAATGTGCCTCTTTCCTCCCCCTTGATCCTATGCGACCTTTGTTTCCCAGCTGGCTCCAAACTATATCTGTTTTTTATGCATACCCACCTATTACCCTCCCAGCCCTCCAGGTCCTTGTTGATCGAGAAGCCGCAACAGAGCACGACACAGCTCGCACGGCCGCGCTTCAGCATGAGGAGTTGGAGGAGACACGCCGTGCCTTGGCGGAGTCTTGGCGCGAGAATGAGATGCTTTGTCAGCGATCGCCGGCTCCTGGCACCAGCTCTTCGGCTCCGGCTCTGTCTCCTAGTACCATGCGCGCAAGCCCGCCTCGTGCTACGGTGGCTTCCGCACTTCAGCCCGGGCGCAGCAACGTTTCCCGCGTTGGCGCTGGTGCTCTGGTTAACCCCCCCCCTGGTCGCTGCTGCCGGCCCGGCAGTTGAAACCGCTGTCGCTGTTACTCGGACGCCCGTTGGCCCTGCTTTGATTGTGGATCTGAAGCATTTCATTGTAAGCAGAGCATGTCATTTTGGCTGGTTCCCTTAAGCCTTCCAAACCCACCAGCTTTGCCCTCCGTTTTTTTTGTTGACCAGTTTGTCCCACGAGGTTTGCACTCGCTCATCCTCTGATTCTTGTACTTTTGCTTTGTTTGTTCATGATTGGCCAAGCGAAGTGCAACCTGGCCGTGACGCAGACCATGGCAGAATTGCCTGCTGTGGACATCGATTTCTTCGCCTCACCGGAGAGGCTGCGTGAGCTTCACATTCGGCTCTACGAGCGCAACAACGTGACGCGGGAGGCGTTCAACCGGGTGATGAAAGACTACCCGGAGCACGAGAAGACCGCAAAGGCACAGCTGAGCGAGAGGAGGAGCAACCTCTTTTGCGCCATGAAGCCCTGGGTTCCTGGTCCCGGCGGTTACATCAAATACGACAAGGTCGGCATGCTGGCCGCTGAGAACATGGCTCCGACTAATCGCCGCTCCCCCCTAGAGTGGCATTTGGCCAACAAGCATCGTAAGTCCCTCTCATTTAACCAACATCCAGCCATTCTAGACTTTGCCCGCCCTTGAATTGCTTGCATGTCACCTTTGCTGGTTGAGCGTACCCTCTTGAAACCAAAAACCGCCCTGCAAGCCTCACCCATTTCTGTTTGCCCCTCCCCATCCAACCCTCTGCCTTTGGCCCCTTGACAATGTGCAGCTGTCTATGACAGCAAGTGGTACTGTAATGGTGACGGCCGCCCATTCTCAAACAAGGTCTTTGAGATGGCCATTATGAAGGGTTTGGGCAGTAAGCGCTGTACCACCTGGTGGGCCAAGATCACGGTGGTAGCCACCGTCTTCCATGTGGTTAGTATGTCCCTCCGTTCTATGCTTTGCTATTTTGGCCTGAACTGATTGTGGTTTTTTTTTTGTACTCTGCAGATCGAGTGGCCGATGACCCATGCCAACAGCCGCACCATCCCGGCCCTTGATGGCTATGATGACAACAACCGCAGCAGCATCACCAAGAAGACTGGTCAGGTGGTGCGCTGGCTCAAGGAACGGCTGGATGTTGGTGACGCCATCTACGACACGGTGAACACCCCCCATGCTTTTGTGATGGGGGCCGGGGCAGTCCGGATTCTGCCCGAGGATTTTGAGGCGGAGCTGGCCTCATTTAGGTGGTCTTGTCCCACAGGGGACTTTTGGAAAACATTGGTAGGGCTAGTCCTAACATTCTAGGCTGCTCTAATGCTATTGTATGCCCCTCATTTAATAAAATAGCACACCACTGTTTTGACCATAAATGCATGTTTGAGGTGGGATTGTATGACTATTCAGGGTTCACATGAATGCTGTATAGGCTTGTAATTGGCTAGAAATGGTCATTACAGTTAGAATACTTGAATAATTAGAAACAAGAGAGAGCAAGCAAGTTATAGGGATGGGTTGTACTCTCTAAGAACATACACCTATTCTAGCCTATAACTTTTACATACAGAAGGTATGTATAAGTTGACACACCCCCTAGGCTAGATAAGGGGTAGTACTAAGCAACAAGCACACAGCTCAAGGTGGCACTACAAGTCCAACCTCTGAGACTGAGGTCCGAAGACAAGTCAGCAAGAGTACAAGTAAGATATATATGAAAGGAGTACACAATCCAGGAGCAAGCCAGGGCGGCACTACTAGTCCGGCCACTGGAAGATGAGCCACAAGGCCAGTCTGAACGATATATATAAAAGGAGTACACAATCAAGATCCTAGCAAGTGAGAGTCTACAGGAACTAGACCAAGCTGCAAGCAGTGCCGCTGGTGATCTTTAGGCGCAAGCGCCTTCGTAAAGATATCAGCTGTGTTGGCACCGGAGGGCAAGTGGACTACGCGGGCCTGGCAGCGCTGCTGTAGCTCACGAAGGAGGAAGTACCGCAGCTGGATGTGTTTCGCTCTTCCCTCAAGTCGAGGCTCCTGACACAGGAGGATCATGGCCCTATTGTCAGCGTACAATACTGGGGCAGAGCTAGGCCTCTCACCTAAGTCGTTGAGCAAGAACGTCAGCCAGCAGAGCTCCTGTGCCACCATGGCACCAGCATAGATCTCAGCCTCACAGCTAGACTGAGCAACAGACGAGGAGCGTGTGGACCTCCACAAGATGGCACCCGAACCAAGGCTAAAGCAATAGCCCTGGGAGGACCTGAGGGTTTCAGCGTCGCCTACCCAAGAAGCGTCTATGTGCCCAGTAAGGACCATCGGCCTACGTCCTCCTAGCACTAGCCCCATGCCCGATGTACTTGCTAGATAACGCAAAACCCTCTTTGCAGCCAACCAGTGCTGGGGTCAGTGTCTGCCGGTGGCCACAAAGTGAGCCAGGATGCTGAGAGGGTATGCGAGATCAGGACGAGTGCAAGTCATCAGGTACATGAGGCAACCCACCAACTCTGCGTAAGGACCACTGGGCTCTACTGACTCCTCAGGAACTGGAGCCAAGAGCCAGTGCTCTACTGGCAGGGGTGTGGGTTGTGCGGAGGAGAACTGAAGACCAAACCCCTGAAGGACCTAGCGTACCAAGTGTGACTGTGTGAGATTGATGGTGCGCGCTGCTTTGTCCCTGGAGATCTGCAGGCCAAGGTAGGGGCGCAACTCTCCTAGGTCAGTGAAAGTGTGTCTCCTCGGCAGCTAGGCCTTCACGGAGGCCAGGGCGTCTCTGTCTGCAATAGCCAAGACCAGGTCGTCTACGTAGACAAGGATGTAGAACAGAGTCTGGCCAGCACAAACAAAGAGCGAAGGGTCTGCAGAGGACAGAAAGAACTGCAGGTCAGCTAGCGTAGCACGCATCGTGTCATGCCACTTATGGGGCGCCTGTCAGAGGCCGTAGACCAGGCGTCGGAGGAGCCATTGGGTCCGAAGAGGGAAGGTACTGGTGAAACCCTGCGGTCGGTGCAGGTAGACCTCCTCGTGTAGGCTGCCTTGAAGAAAGGTAGTGGACAGAAGGGGACGCGCAACAGCAAGCAACGACAGAAGAGGCGAAGGAGGAGGGGAGGACGAGACGCGTGAGAACGAAGCAACATAGGGTGAGAACACTGAACAGGGGAGACAGGACGAGCACAAGAGGGACGACAAGACCAGACGTGAGACGGAGGCGTCGGGTCATGAGACAAAGGAGGAGTGACAGGAGGGGAACGAGGTGGGATACGAGCCGGGGACGAGTCCGGCGGAGGAAACACAGGACTCTGGACAGAAAGGGGAGGAGACGGCGAGGGAGGCATAGGCAAGCGGTCAGGGGAGCGAAGGCAGAGCAGGCGAAGGGTGGACACCGGTGGCGACTGCTGCTGCTGCTGCTCGACACCAACACCTGGACCGTCAGCTGCACTGCGGCTACCTCTGGAACACTCCATCCCAGCACCCCCGGAGGGAGAATCCTTGCCAGCACCCCCAGAGGCCACGAACGGCTACTGCTACTATGACGGCGGCGTCGGTTGCGGCGGCGAATGCGACAGCGGAGGAGACACTGGGGGAGAAACAAGCGGCAAGAAGTGTACCGCAGGGCAACCGAGGGAGAGGGAACCAGAAACAGGGGGGGAGGAATTCGGGAGACCTTCGTGGGGAAAGCGGTGGTAAAGGGAAACAAACTCGTCAACACTGGCGTCACGGGAGTGAAAGAAGCGGTGAAACGGCGGGTGGTAAATGTTGTGTGATGTCATCATATGCTATCACATTCTGTCTGCCTCCCATCCCATGTTTTCAACTTGCATGTGTGGTTTGAATGTGAAAGAATTTGTGTGTGGTGTGTTCTGGAGTTTGGGAATGTGTTCTGTGTTATTTTTGTTTGAGCAGGTATTTTGATGATAGATCTTGAGAAGATCTTTCCGACGCAACAAGAATCGCTTCAATCGGAGCAAGAACGCGAAAGCTATGAAGATTCAAAGTTCATGAGCTTGCGTTACAATTGCGGCGGTTACAAAGTGAAGTTGTGGGGTGACTCTATATGGAGTTGGGACCTTTGGGGTTGGGGAAATTTGTCACTCTACTGTAACAGCTGCAAATTGGTTGGGAACAACCAAGCTAGGTTGGCAAGGGTGGCCAACTTGGATGGATTGGTTGGGAAGGGACAAAGGTCAAAGTTGAGGTTCCTATAGGGAGGGAATCTTTGTGCTTATGGGGTTTCCTTGGTTGGGGACTCTCTTGGGACCTTCCCTCTCGTCCCTCTCTTTCTATCCCAACCTTTCTCTTGCTCCTCAAATTCCTTGTGAGATTCTTGAACTTTGATTGAACTCTTGAGATTGAGTTAAGTTCTCCTCCTACAGCTTACCCCCTAGTGCGTCGAAAGCCATAGCGTCGCGAATACTTCATCAATCAACGTGATTCAAATTGGGAACGGTAGCTGAGATCAAGAGCTACAACATATCCAAGTTTCGCGACATTCCAACGGCTAGTGTTTTGTCGACGTCGTTTCTTGTGAAGACGACTTTTCTGTCCAGAATTTCGGATTTATATTTTGAGTAATTCTAGCTCCTAAGTTCACCTAGACTCTGTCCTTAATCCTAACAAGTGGTATCAGAGCGATATTAAGGACATTGAGAGGAGTCTACAGAAGTGTGAAGACCCTTCTAGACCCACCATGGCCTGTGGGTGTGCCTAAGTGGTGTTCTAAAGGTTGGATGTGTCTTCCGCTAAGGGGAAACTCTGCCGAAATTTCGTGGACGCCGACACTTGTGAAAATATCGAGGGAGCTGAGTGTGGACAGCAAAGGGGAGCTGAAATTCGTCATTTCTCAAGGAGAAGATGAATGAGAGAGGAGGAGATGCTAATGGAAGAGGAGCTGTAGCTGAGAAGACAAGTGAGCCGCCGCCATCAAAAGTTGAAGCTTTGGATGGCTCCAACTATGAGGAATGGAGCGGACGGATGAGGAGTGCCTTCAAACGCTACAAGCTCCTGAAGATTGCTGTTGGGGAAGAGAAGATGCCGGAAGAAGGCGAAGCACGTGAACGGTGGATTGAGAAAAGCGCGGTGCTTTTCGACCTCATTCTTCAATCGGTCAACAAGGAGATGTTCGAGCACATCAAGGATCTTGTGGAAGCGGATGATTCGGGTCCAAGGGCGTGGAAACTACTACGTGATGTGGTTCAGCCCAACACTCTCCCGATGGTGATCGTGCTCGAGAAGGAACTTGCTGCCATCTCCATGCGACCAGGGGACGATGTGAAGCCGGTCCTTGACAAGATCAAGGACACCTATGCAAGGATGGCAGCAGCGGGCAGCAGTGTATCTCAGCTGCAGCAGTGCACCAAGATCATCTCGGTGTTGGACAACTCTTGGGACAACCTCATCCCCACCCTCAACTCTCAGCAAGATCAATGGACACCTGAGTGGCTAAGGCAGCAGATTCTGCAGGAGGACTTCCGCAGACGCCATGTGGGAGGCGGTGCTGCCACTAAGACTGCTGAGGGGTATGGAGCTGCAGGGCGCAGCAGAGGAAGAGGGGGTTGGAAAGGCCGAGGCCGTGGGAGGAGCTTTGGCAGAGGTAGAGGCCGAGGTGACTATAATGAGGGGCATGGGAGCTCTAGTGGCAGGGGGAGTACCAGAATGGAGGGCACGTGCTGGTACTGCAAGAAGGTTGGGCATCCTTGGTTCAAGTGCTTCAGCAGGCTGGAGGGATGGGCACCTCCAGGCATGAAGCCGCCCAGTGGTGAACGCGCACAAGGTGGCGCTGTGCAAGGCTCAGGTGCACAAGGTGAAGGTGCACAAGGTAATGCCTATCCTGGTTTGTTTGTTATGGTTGAGGATGTGCATGGGCATGAGGGTGATGTGGGATCTGTGGGAAAGGTTGTGATGCACCCTCTCACGCACTGGGTGATTGATTCGGGTTGCACCAGTCACATGACTCCACGGGCAGATTTGCTTGATGAGGTAAAACCCCCTGGGAAGATTAAGTATGTGGCAGCAGCGTCAGGTGCTTTGCTCCCCGTGATTGGTGTTGGGAATGCCAAGGTTAAGGGAGCTAATGGGGAGCTTGTGGGGCTTGGGAATGTTCTGCTGGTTAAAGGCTTGTCTGCTAACCTTCTCTCTGTGCGGCGACTGCAGAAGAGTAAGGCCGAAGTGACCTTTGGACCAACCAGCTGCCGTGCTAAGCTTGGGAAGAAGGTGCTGTGGAGTCTGGAAGAGGAGACCAGCTGCATCAAGGACCTGTGGCAGCTGCCCATCATCCCTTGGAATGGGAAGACTCCAACAGCAGCAACGGCAGCAGCGGCAAAGGCAACAGCAGGAGGAGATGCAACTGCACCAACTGATGGGGTCCTGGAAGCAGTCAAGAAAGTGCAGAAGCAGCAGACACATGGTGAGGTGCTTGCTGGTGTGGATGCGAGTGCGGCATGGGCTAAGGCTTCACCAAGGAGTGGAGAGGCCGATTGGGAGACATGGCATGAGAGGCTGTGTCATGTGAACTTCCCTATGCTGCAGAAGTTGGTGAAGGATGGGAGCCTGAAGGGCTTGGAGGTGAAAGGGGGAGTGAAGGAGATTGGGAGCTGCCCTACATGCTTGGAGACCAAGTTCTCCAAGTTCCCCTTCAACAGCACTACAGGACCAGCCAAGACCCCACTTGCACTTGTGCATATGGATGTGGTGGGGCCCACAAGAGCCCCTTCCCTCTCAGGCAGCCGCTATTTCTTGACAATTGTGGATGACCACACTCGGGCAGTGTGGGTTTACCCTTTGAAGAGCAAGGGGGAGGTGGCAGCGGCTGTCCTTAAGGAGTGGATGCCTAGAGCTCAGAGGGAATGCGGACACAAGGTGAAGGTGATCCGCAGTGACAATGGTGGGGAGTTCATTGGAGCTGATTTTGAGGGGGAGTTGAAGAGGAAGGGGATCCAGCATCAACTGACAGTGCCCTACAACCCGCAGCAGAATGGCGTGGCTGAGAGGTTCAACAGGACCCTGCAGGAGGGGGCACGCACTCTCCTTGGGCGTGCAGGGCTGCCTGATCCGTTTTGGGTGTCTGCACTGAGGCAGGTCGCCCTTGTGAAGAATAGGGTGCTGGCTACAGTTGGAGATAAGGAGTGGATCCCATATGCCAAGTGGTATGGGAGTGCTCCAGCGGTGAACATGCTGAGGGCATTTGGGTGCATGGTGGTGTTTCATGTGCCCAAGGAGAAAAGGGGGAAGTTGGAGGCTTCTGGAAGATGGGGTGTGCACTTGGGGATTGCAAAGGATCACAAGGGGTGGCTGCTATGGGACCTGACCACCCAGAAGCTGACAGTGTCAAGGGATGTGAAGTTTCTTGAGTCCCTGTACTATAAGGAATGGAAGCAGCAGCAACAGAAGCTTCCATCTACACCACTCATTGTGGAGGCAGATGAGTTGCAGCAGCCTTCAAGACAGGTGGAGGTTGCAGTGTCAGAGGAGGAGATGTCTGGGGTGACTGAGGAAGGGGGAGCAGCTGAGGTGGAGCAGCAGCAGCAGCATGAATCTCCACCTCGAGTTCCACACCCGCCTGAGCGTCCTAGGAGGGATGTGCGCCCTCCTGTGAGGCTGACCTATGGGGGAAGAGGCAAGCCGAATGTGGTGCAGGCTGGGAGTGTGGTTGAGCAGATTGAGGAAGATGAGATCGCTCACTGCTACTGGGCACCAATCCCTGAGTACATGGCCTTACACCATGGGGCCAAGGAAGTAGTGTGGCTAAGGCGTTTGTTGGAGGAGTTGGGAGTTGGTCAGGAGAAGCCGACAGTTGTGTTTTGTGACAATGAGTCCGCTGTGAAGCTCGCCAAGAATGCTTGTCTGCATGGGCTGACAAAACACATAAGGCCTAAGTGGCATTGGGTGAGGAGAATCCTTGATAAGGAGGTGCGGCTGGAGATAGTGAAGACCCATCAGCAGGCAGCAGATATTTTCACTAAGCGTCTGGCGGAGGCGGATCATTGGAAGGGCATGAAGCTTGCTGGGATGAGTGTGCATTGAGTATGCATGCTTGAGATGTGGTATGGTCGATGATGGTTGGCAGCCAGAGGGGGAGATTGTTGTGTGATGTCATCATATGCTATCACATTCTGTCTGCCTCCCATCCCATGTTTTCAACTTGCATGTGTGGTTTGAATGTGAAAGAATTTGTGTGTGGTGTGTTCTGGAGTTTGGGAATGTGTTCTGTGTTATTTTTGTTTGAGCAGGTATTTTGATGATAGATCTTGAGAAGATCTTTCCGACGCAACAAGAATCGCTTCAATCGGAGCAAGAACGCGAAAGCTATGAAGATTCAAAGTTCATGAGCTTGCGTTACAATTGCGGCGGTTACAAAGTGAAGTTGTGGGGTGACTCTATATGGAGTTGGGACCTTTGGGGTTGGGGAAATTTGTCACTCTACTGTAACAGCTGCAAATTGGTTGGGAACAACCAAGCTAGGTTGGCAAGGGTGGCCAACTTGGATGGATTGGTTGGGAAGGGACAAAGGTCAAAGTTGAGGTTCCTATAGGGAGGGAATCTTTGTGCTTATGGGGTTTCCTTGGTTGGGGACTCTCTTGGGACCTTCCCTCTCGTCCCTCTCTTTCTATCCCAACCTTTCTCTTGCTCCTCAAATTCCTTGTGAGATTCTTGAACTTTGATTGAACTCTTGAGATTGAGTTAAGTTCTCCTCCTACAGCTTACCCCCTAGTGCGTCGAAAGCCATAGCGTCGCGAATACTTCATCAATCAACGTGATTCAAATTGGGAACGGTAGCTGAGATCAAGAGCTACAACATATCCAAGTTTCGCGACATTCCAACGGCTAGTGTTTTGTCGACGTCGTTTCTTGTGAAGACGACTTTTCTGTCCAGAATTTCGGATTTATATTTTGAGTAATTCTAGCTCCTAAGTTCACCTAGACTCTGTCCTTAATCCTAACAGTAAAAGTGCCGGTCAGACGAGGCAAGAGGAAAACCGTGGAAGACACAGGGGACAGTGCAGACAGTGAGCTTGTCCGTGCCAGAGGCACAAACGTGAGCAAGACAGCCCCAGACGTGGAACGCGGACGAGTCACCAGGAAACCCGACCCAAAGAAGAGTCGGCAAAACTTGCGGCCGGTGGGAGCGTGGCCAGAGGTTAAGCTAGTGAGCGGCGTAGCGAATGGCGAACAGCCATAGAAAATCGGGTGCACCAGCATGAATCATGGAGGTACAAGCCACCTCTATGACCAAGCCGATGCGAAGCTCAGCGTGTCAAACATATCCTTGTATGTTGTTATAGACTACACAGGGTTGTGCCTTAGAGAGTACAACCCACTTGGTTATATTCCCTTGTATGCCATGGTTCTAGTCATTCGTTAACTTTGATATGGTATCATGAGTAGATTAGGTCCCCCCCGCCCACCAGCGCTTCCGCCACAGGTCCTACCCACCCCGTCGCCCTCCCGCGTATGGTGGCCCGTCCCCTAGTGGCCCTCGTCACCTAGAGCCTAGCTGGCCCCGTTGCCTAGTCGGCCCCGTCGCCCAGCCGGCCCCGTCGCCCAGCCGGCCCTGTCGCCTAGCCGGCCCCATTGCCCAGCCAGCTTCGTCGCCTAGCTGGCCCCGTCGCCTAGCCGACCCCATCGCCTAGCCGGCCCCGTCCCCTCGTCGGCCCTGTCGCCTAGCCGGCACCGTTGCCTCATTGGCCCCGTCGCCCAGCCGGCCCGGTCGCCTAGTCGGTCCCGTCGCCTAGCCGGCCCCGTCGCCCAGCCGGCCTCGTCGCCTAGCGCCCCCCCCCTCCCCCTCGCTTAGCCGGCCCCGTCACTCAGCCGACCCCGTAGCCTAGCCGGCCCCGTCGCCTAGCCGACCCCGTCACCTCGCCGCCCGCGGCCCCGTCTCCTAGACGCCACGCGACCCTGTCTCCTAGCCGCCCAGCGGCCCCAACGCTTGACCGCCCCGCGGCTTGGTCGCCTGCCCGCGTGGCCCCTGTTGACCAGCCGCCCCGCGGCCTTGCCGCCCAGCCTCCTCACGGCCCCGTCCCTCACCTGCCCCTACGGCTCCCAGTTCGTTTCATCGGCCCTTTCCACCACATTGCACCACACTCCACCGCCCTGCAGTGCACTGCTCCGCCTTGCACCGCAATGCACCGCACTCTACCGCAGAGAGTACAAGGGATTATAGTGGGTTGTACTCTCTAAGGCACAACCCTGTGTAGACTATAACAACATACAAGGATATGTTTGACACACCCCCTAGACTAGATAGGGGCAGTGCTTGGTGAGAGACAAGCAGCTCAGGGTGGCACTACTAGTCCAGCCTCTGAGGCAAGGGTCTAAAGACCAGTCAAACGAGTACAAACAAAGCAAGAGCTAGACCAGGGCGGCACTACAAGTCCAGCCACTGGGAAGAGGCCACAAGGCCAATCAGGGTAATATATATAAAGGTTTGTACACAATCAAGGTCCTAGCAAATGAGAGGCTACAGGAACGAGACCTAGCTGTACACAGTGCCGCTGATGATCTTTAGGCGCAACACCTTCGTAAAGATAGGAACGAGGGGATGTGCAGGTCTGTAAGGAGCTTGAAGGGACCGCCGGAAAGGGAAGGGTGGTGGAGCTACGGGCGACTACAGAACTTGAGGAAGGGTCTGCAAGGGCAACTGCGGCGGGAGCGGCAAGCGGCGTAAGCGTAGTGGAGTCCCGAAAGAAACATCGGGAAGCGCCAAAGTCCAGGGTGAAGGAGTGCGCGGCAGTAGTGGCAGGGTCGGAGGAGCGAGGGTGGAGCCAAGGCTAAACAAAGCAGGGGATCCTACGCCTGACGCAGCAGGGGAGCCTGAACTAGGCACACCTACACTAGGCAAGGGGTAATAGGAACCAGTCACACTAGAGTCATTGACATACAGCACATACAAAGCAGAGCTAATCTCGTCCATGTCCATATCAAAGATCCCAACACCACAGTGGAGCAGACTGTGCCAGTCAGGGAGGTCTAGCGCTGGGCCGAAGCGGAGATGAAACAGGTCCTCTAGGCGACTGAAACAACGAGTGGGGGTATTGCCGATCTTACTACACACGAGGCCGCAGCGAGGACCGGTCTTGAGCTGGTACTGGTTGCGCCTGTCACTTGGACCACCACCCGACGTCACGCTGCACGCACGACCACTGCGACCACCTCCACCACCCGCGCCAGGCCACTCGGGCGAGAGACAACCGACCCGCAGCTGCTGCTGCTGGTCCAGCTGCGGTGCCTGCTGTTGCTGCTACTGGGGCTGCTACTCCGCGGCACCAGTCCCAGCCCCCTCGTCAGTACTACTAGTGGGCGAACCACCTCCACCACCACCTCCACCCCCTCCTCCGCTACCTCCGCCGTGCCCAGCCTTGGAGCGGCGACCCTTAGTTGGACGAAACTACGCTGCGGCAGCCGCGGCGACCGTCTCCGAAAGCAGGGGCTGTCTCAACGACAGCAGCAGATTCGTCAGAGTAAGTGCACTGAGCGGGGGCACAACCCTGAAAGATAGTGACCGGCACAGTACCACTAAGCTGGGCGATAGAGTGCTGACGAGTCTCTATGGCAGACACGGTGTCGACAAAGTCAGTGAGGGTGAGGTCAGCTAGGTGGAGACTAAGAGAGTGATCGCGGGCGGTAGCAAGGCGGTCAGGGAGGCGGGTGGCAAGCAGGTAGAGGGTAGAGCAGATGGGGAGCTGAAACACACAAAGGGGGGCCTCAGTGCAGGCAGCGCGCTAGGTCGCGTCTAGCGTGCGCAAGTGGGCGGCCAGGTCAGCGACAGTGGAGAAAGACGCGAGATCAGGAAAGAGCATGGGTAGGATCAGGCGGCCGACGGAGGCAGAGGGCGGGGTGGAATAGTGCGCGACAACAGCCTCTAGGAACTCCTGCGCAGTCCTGACTGACCTAAAGCGGGGGCGCTCAGACAGGGGGAGGGCATGACTAATCACGAGCTGTGCGACAGCGTCACGCGCCAACCCGACAGCACGGGCAAGGACAGCAGCGGCGGCGGACTCACGGTCAGCAGACGAGCGGGCAGCGGGTAGAGCAGCAGGGGGGTCAGGGCATGGGAGCATACCATCAATGTGGACGGCCAGGGAGTGGCCGTCCCGCCGCTGACCAGTGAGGTGACGGCAGAGGACGACAAGCCACGTGTCGAACTCAACTGGCTGACCCTCCGCGTCAAAGCGAAGCACCGAGTTCGCTATCATTGTCGCTGCAGCAGCTGAAAGGCGGTAGTGGGCTGTACTGAGCTACAGAGTGTGGCGGGAAGCAGTGGTGTGCAGTGTAGTGCGGTGCAGTGCAGTAGACTACAGTAGAGTGAGGTGCAGTACGGTAGAGTGCAGTGCTGTGCGGTGCAGGGCGGTGGAGTGCCGTGTAGTGCGGTGGAAAGGGCCGATGAAGCGAGGTGGGAGCCGCAGGGGCAGCTGAGGGACGGGGCCGTGAGGAGGCTGGGCGGCGAGGCCGGTAGGGCGGATGGTCAACAGGAGCCGCGTGGCGGGGCAGGCGAGCAAGGCCGCAGGGCGGTCAGGCGATGGTGCCGCCGGGCAGCTAGGAGACGGAGTTGCGTGGCGGCTAGGAGACGGGGCCGCGGGCAGCGAGGCGACGGGGGCCGGCTAGGCGGCTAGGTGACGGGGCCGGCTAGGCGACGGGGCCGGCTAGGCTATGGGACCGGCTGAGTGACGGGACCGGCTAAGCGAGGGGGGGGGTGGGGGGGGGGAAGGGGGGGGCAGCTAGGCGACGGGGCCGGCTGGGCAACGGGGCCGGCTAGGAGACGGGACCAGCTAGGCGACAGGGCCGGCTGGGCAACGGGGCCGACGAGGCGATGGGGCCGGCTAGGCGACGGGACCGGCTAGGCGACGGGGCCGGCTAGGCGACGGGGCCGCAAGGCGCTAGGTGACGGGGGCCACTAGGGGACGGGCCAGCACGGGCGGGAGGGCGATGGGGTGGCTAGGACCTATGGCGGAAGCGCTGGTGGGCAGGGGGGACTAACATACTCATGATACAATATCAAAGTTAGCGAATAAAATAGAACCATGGCATGGGAATATAACCTAGTGGGTTGCACTCTCTAAGGCACAACCCTGTGTAGTCTATAACAACATACAAGGATATGTTTGACATCTAGCACCCTAAACAGACTACCAATACCATGTTCACAGCCAGACTATGGCTGTACAGGGATGTACACAACCCGGCTGTTTTTTATACCTAAAGTCCTAACAAGACCACCGTATACAGTCAGCCTGTTCACGGTCGTGCTTTGCCGTTAATGGCACAAAAACACCTGAAAGTTGCCATTCCTAGACCCAAATTTCTTTAGATGACATCGACAGAAAGTTCTCTGACCCTTGGTGCAACCGAGCGACTAAAGCATAACAAGGTGTGGAGTGCTGCTGTGCTGCCTCTGATTCTGAAGTTTTGTTGGAAATAAGAAATTTCACTGTCAAAAGTAGAAATTGCACACAAAGGGCATAGACTCAGCATAAGCAAGGCATGCATTTATTCAGTGCAAGTTCAATGCCTCTACCAGTTGGTTGGCCACTAACTCCATCTCAAAGGTTGGCCCTCCGGCTTTTATTCTGCCTTGCTAGACTATGCACTTATGCCCAAACGACTCCACTCAACGCCTGTGTGTAGCGTGAAGTTGCCGGTACTCTCGCAGGTCTTCCCACCTGCTCCGCTCCCCACTGCCGCGCGCTCAACTTCCCAAACTTCCCTGTTATAAGCCATATCGTTACTAGATGACAACGGTGTACTCGTAGGTCGTCCCGGCGCTCCACTTGGCCGGGATCACATTCACAAGTTGCAGCACCAGCTGCTGCCCGGCCTGGGCCACCTCTGTGACGCGCACGCTCACCGTCCTCCCCACACCACGATCTTCTCAGCGCCGGACCCCAGCACCCACGTGGCGCTCTCTCCCATGGCGCGCAGGCTCGTCCAGCTGCTGGCGTCCTTGGAGATCTCCACCTTCTCCACCGCGTCCACCACGCCCAGAATCTGAATCGCGAACCAGTAAGGGTTGCTCCCCGGCATCACCCGTACCGCGAAGGTGCCGTTGCTAGGGCACTCCACGCCGCGGTACTTAATCTCTACGCGGCCCGCGGCCCGGTCGCGGACGATTTTGTCCCACGCGGTCGAGGAGAGGAGGAAATCGCCGTTGCCTTGCTTCCCGACGGCGCGCACCGTCACGCTGCCGCCCCTGCAGCTCTTGTGGTTCTTGCAGGAAACCTCGTAGCACGTGCCGCAGCCCTTGCCGCCGTTGTATTGGCTCTGAGGAATGTACGCGGTGAGACCGCCGTTGAAAAAGGGGCTGTCGCGGAAATCGCCCTTGTAGTTGCACGCGCCGCCTCCGTCGTTGAGTCCCACGCTGAAGCTGGTGAATACGGCGCTGGCGGGAGTGAGGGCGAGGGCTAGGAGGAAGAATGCGAGGCACAACCCTCCGCTGATCTTGGAAACATGAGCCATCGCGCGGTATTGAGTAAGAGAGGCGGAAATCGCAGGGAATGGTTCGGCAGGGGGGAGCTTTGAAAAACTAAAATCGCGGAAATTGAGTCCTTTGGAATGGAGTAAGCGGGCCGGGAAATCAAGCAATACTAGAAGAGCTGTGGATAAAATGGCGATGATTGGTTCGAATTAGCTGGCGATTTTATAGTGCACGTCGTCGTGTGAACCTGGAGCCTGAGAGGCAAAACCGAGTCGCCATTGGGACTTTGTTGTGTTGGAAGCGCTTAGGTAATCTCGGTTGCGCCCAGGAAGGTCGCATTGTGCTTCGTTTTGCCTTGCGACGTCGAGATGTGAAGCGTCGACAATTATTGCCCCAGAACTGACGGCGTGACTGACGGAGGAGTGACCTCCGTTAAAATTGGAGACATCCCCAGGTCAAGTCCTGGCAGGCGAGGCGCAATGACAACGATTGCTGGGGGAAAGATGTCATTCCGTCAGGTCGTGTGACCGGGTGAAGATTTTACGTCTTGCCATTACGATGGGCTCAGCAATTATTGGGACTCTTAGGGACATCGCAGTTTCTTCCTCGTCTGTAGCCTGGTTGACGGACAAATGCACGACCATTCCTCCGGAATAATTTTTGGAGGGAAAATCTATGCTGGCTGGCGTAGCATGAGACTCGTCAGGAGAGTCGGAATTTCATGGTGTGAGGTGAACCGTTAGTGTAACATTTAAAACTCACTACCAAATCCATCTTTCGCATGCGCCAGCTCTGTCTGGGATAGGCTCAACAACTCTGCTCGCAACGTCGACTGGGTAACTTACATGGTTTCGTACTAGCAGCGTGACTGACGAAAGGAATCAGTGCGCAGCGAATTGCATGGTTCGCCAGGAACCGCAGTGGTGTTTGTTACCCCGCTCCGAGCTGGGCACCTGGGAATCTCAATTGTGTTCGCACACTGTCGCGCGCTACTGCCTCTATTCGTGTGTGTTCCCCCACCCCGCGCGGAACTTTGGCATCAGCGGGTTACTAGGCGATTGGGCGAATCACAATGACGTTCGAGAGCACGTCTCCGCAAACAAACGCGACACTGAGGTAACACCGGGGTATGATCGAGCACTGCGAAAGCGGATTTCCACGATCGCCCCATGAGTCGTCATTTTCTTTCGCAACGGTTGACTGCTGATCTCGCAAATATCGTTTCTGCTGAAGACACTTGTTCCTCACAACCCTTCTGCTAGTAGTTCTAAACTAGATATGGCTGGTCTTGCTGCGTCAGCCGAGCTAAAGGTTTCCGTGGAAGTATGAGAGATCCGTCGTACGCAGAGTAGAGAATCGCCACTGATCTCTTCCTCCGTTTTTACATCGCATAGCTTGTCGCGTACAGGACCACATCCACATTCGCGAATGTCGTCGCATCAACCACCGCGAAGTTCCTGGCTACCTGTCGTCATTCCCTAGGCTCAAAAAGCTCGTCCTCTCTCCCGCAGCCTCGCTTCCATCCCCGCATCTGCCGCATTTCATTCCAGCCGGGATGAGCACGCGAGAGGGAGGCGAGAGTAGGCTGGGGGGGGTGGGGGGGGAGGGGGGGAGTACTTGGTGTGATGGGAATGGGGGTTGTGAGACAGAGGAGGGTTGAAAGAGGGTTGGGAGTGGGGGGCCGGGCAGCAGGTGTATTTTGAGTGGACTCAGGTGTATTGGTGAGTGGACTCAGGTGTATTTTGAGTGGACTTAGGTGTATTCTGAGTGGAGTCAGGTGTATTTTGAGTGGACTCAGGTGTATTTTGAGTGGACTCAGGTGTATTTTGAGTGGACTCAGGTGTATTGGTGAGTGGACTCAGGTGTATTTTGAGTGGACTCAGGTGTATTGGTGAGTGGACTCAGGTGTATTTTGAGTGGACTCAGGTGTATTTTGAGTGGACTCAGGTGTATTTTGAGTGACTCCCTTTCAGCCCCCTTTTCAGCCCATCGCAGCCACTTTCTTCCATCTCCTGCTCCTGATTCTCCTTCAAAGTGCAATTTCCCATCCCCCTCCCCTTCCCCCTTCCTTCCTCCTTCCCCCCAACCGTCCCTTCCCCGCACCTCTCCCCCCCCCCCCCCTTCAAGTCCCTCCCACCTTCCTCGCGTGTCTCCCCTCCTCCACTCTCCCCGGAGAAACCGGGTCGATAGCAGCAAGCTCGGTCCTTCCTCTCTTTCCTCTCTCCCCTCCCCCCTCTCCCTTCCCGTCCCCAGCTCCTCCCGCCCTGTCCCCCCCTCCCCTTGACTGCAGGGGGCGCGGGAGAGTGAAGAGCAGCGGATGCTGCAGACGAGAGGGCGGGTGAGGGGGAGGGGGGAGGGGAAGGAAAAGCAGGAGAGATGGGGTGATGGGCAAAGGGAAGGGGGGAGGAGGCAGAGGGGGAGCAGGAGGGGAATGGGGCAGCAGATTCCTAAGCCGTGACACCCCGTACGGAGTGAGGGGGGAAGGGAAGGAAGAGCAGGAGAGATGGGGTGATGGGCAAAGGGAAGGGGGAGAAGGAGGCAGAGGGGGAGCAGGAGGGGAGTGGGGCAGCAGATTCTGAAGCAGCAACACACCCAGTAGGGAGTGAGGGGGAGAGCCTACGATTGAGGGAAGGTGGGAGGAGGGAAGCTGGCTCATTGGCGTCACTCCGGTAAGATAGAAGCGGTTGGCGCCAAGCAGATGCTGGGGGGGGTTTACTGGGTGTGACGGGAATGGGGTGGGCATGAGAGAGGGGAGGGTTTAAAAAGCATTGGGAGAGCAGGGAGTGGGGCAGCGGGCTCTAAGCTAGAAGCGGTTGGTGCGGAGCAGATGCTGGGGGGGAGCAGATGGTGGGGGGTAAGCTAGGAGCGGGCTCTAAGCTAGAAGCGGTTGGCGCGGAGCGAGTAGATGCTGTGCCGGCCGGAGTAGGTGCACCCTACACCGCTGTTTGAAGAGATGGTTACCGTTTCGGGTTGTGTAACGATTGGTGGGTAGAGTGCAGGCAGCTGCATTGGGAGAGCATTGGGAGTGGGGCAGCGGACTCCCTTTCGTCTTCTCCCTTTCCAACCCCCTTTCTCCTTCTCCGTTTCCCACCCCCTTTCTCCTGCTCCCTTTCCAACCCCCGTATTCTTCTCCCTCTTCGTCTCTCGTTCTTCTTCCCCCTGTCCCAGTCCCTTGCGTTTCCTCCCCCTTCCCCCTCGCGTTCCCTCGCCATTCTCCCCTCCTTCCCTCCCCCTCCCACAGCGCACCATCCCCAGCTACCCCTGTCTGGATCCCCCCTGCCCTGACTGCAGGGCGTGTCGAAATGTGCCAAATTCTAGCTTGCATGGTTTCACATTTTCTATCCCCCCCCTGCCCCCCTCCCCCCTTTCCCCTTTCCCCCTCCCTCCCCCCCCAGCATGCCATCCCCCAGCTACCCCCGCCCGGATCCCCGTGTCCTAACTGTAGGGGAGCGGGCAAAGTGGAGTGGGGAAGATTCTTGGGCGAGGCGAGGTGGGGGTGGGGGAAGGGAAGGGAGTGTGGGGTGAATGGGGGGGATGGGGAAGGCGAAGCAGCTTGTGGCAACGACGAGTGGAGTGCGGCAGATGCTGCAGACGAGGTATGTGTCGGGGAGGGGGAGGGAGGGAGGGAACCTTTGAGGCATGAAAGAAGGAGCAAGCATGGGGCAAGGGGAATGGTGGAATCGATATTTGCAGGGGGGATGAACGAGTGGAGAGCAGCAGATGCTGCAGACGAAGGGGGGCGAAATGGGGGCATTGGGGAGCGGAATCAGCTGGTGGTACGGGCGAGAGGGGTGCAGCAGATGGTGCAGGCGGGGTGTGTGTGTGCGGGAGGGGGGTGGGAGAAGGGGAAGGGGGGCGGGGAACTGGGGGGGAGGGGGAGTGGACGAGTGGAGTGTACCAGATGCTTTGGGCGAGGTGAGTGGGAGAGGGGAGGTGGGGAGGGGAAGAGAATGTGGGAGGGATGAATGTGGTGCCGGTGGGAAGGAAGTGCTGAGAGGAAGGGAGGTACGTTGTGAGGGCGACACTGTAACGGGGTAATCGTTTGAGCCGACTCACAAGTCATCTCGTTACAATGTCAGACGACACGGCCTGCTTTGAAGTGCAGAGTGGAAGCGGGATACATAGTGGCGTGGGCGAGTGGAGTGCAGCAGGTGCTGCGGCAGATGCTAGAAGGGGCTGCCACGGGGCGAGGGGAAAGGGAAAGTGTTACAGGGGGAGCGCAGGGCGAGTGGAGTGCAGCAGGTGCTGCGGCGGACAAGGTGTGTTGGGGAGGGGGGGGAGGGGAAGGGAGCGTGGGTGGGACAGATGTGGTGCGCTGAGACTTGCTGAGAGGAAGGGAGGAAAACGCTGTGAGACTTGCTGAGAGGAAGGGAGGAAAACGCTGTGAGACTTGCTGAGAGGAAGGGAGGAAAACGCTGTGAGACTTGCTGAGAGGAAGGGAGGAAAACCTGTGAGATGCTGAGAGGAAGGGAGAAAACGCTGTGGCATGGGCGAGTGGGCTGCAGCAGAAGTTGCGGACGAGATGATTGGGGCAAGGGGAGAAGGGGGGGGGGGGGGGGGGGGGGGGGGGGGGGGGGGGGGGGGGGGGGGGGGGGGGGGGGGGGGGGGGGGG
Organism: Closterium sp. NIES-67; assembly: GCA_027943415.1. Lineage (NCBI taxonomy): Eukaryota > Viridiplantae > Streptophyta > Zygnematophyceae > Desmidiales > Closteriaceae > Closterium > Closterium sp. NIES-67. The sequence continues at coordinate 159,402 of BQMB01001983.1, forward strand.
GGGGGGGAAGGGGGAAGGGGGGGGGGGATTTGAACGGACATTGTGTGATTTGTTGTGGCATGGACGAGTGGGTTTAGCAGAAGCTGCGGACGAGATGGGGGGGGAGAGGGAGGTAGGGGGGACGATGAGGTGAGAGGGGAGGGGAGGGGACCATTTTGGGGCATGCTAGAAGGGGCTAGCACAGGGCGAGGGGAAAGGGAAAGTGTGACAGGAGGGGAGTGCGAAAGGGAAAGAATGTTCTCCTCTCCGCACTTGCTTGAGCAGTCTCACTCTCACGCCCTTCCCCTCCGCACTTATGCCTTCTCACTCTCATACCCTTTCCCTCCCCCCAATGCCCCTCTCCCTCACAACGTCCTGCCGGTTGATCATCTGTTTTCCCCATCGCTCGCTTATGATCTGCCACATAGCCACTCTGCCCTCCTCCCTCCGCCTCTACCTCCCTTGTCTTGCACCCCCCTCCCCCCCTTCGCCTCTTCCCTCCCCTAACTTGCCACTTCCATCTCACCATGCGCCTCCCCATCCCCTCGCTCTCTTTCCCTCTTGCCTTTTCGCCATCCCTCTCAAGTCCCTTCCCCCCTAATCCCTTCTTCACGTCCCCAAGTCGTCCCCCCTTCCCCCTCCGCCACTGCCTTGCGCCTTTTGCCTCCCTCCACCCTTCCTCGCGCCCTTCCGGTTCCCTACCCCTTCCCCTCCATTTCCCCTCTCTCTCTCCCTCCCTTTCCCTGTGCTTTCCCCTACGCCTTCCCCTCACTTTCCCCTCCCTTTCCCCTCCCTCTCCCCTGACCTTTCCCTGACTGCAGGGGGAGTGGTCGAGTGGACTGCGACGGGTGCTGTGGGCGAGGGGGGTGAGAGGAGGGTTGAAGGGGGAGTGGTGGGTGTGTGTGATTGCGGAGTGGGGGCTGGGAGAGGGTAGACATGAGAAATCAGGTTGGGGGGAATGGGGCAGCAAAGTCAGAGGTAGTGCACCCAGTGAGGAGAGCGATGGAGGGGAAGGAAAACCAGGAGAGATGGGACGAGATGGTGCTGCCTCTGCTCCCCTCCGGCCCCCTCTCGTTTCCCCCTCTCCCTTCCCGTCCCCAGTGCCCTCCCTCCTGGCACCCTTCCCTTGACTGCAGGGGGGGCGGAAGAATGAAGAGCAGCGGATGCTGCACACTAGAGAGGGGGGGGTGGGGGAAGGAAGAGGGAGTTTGGGGGGGAGAGGAGCAGGCTCGCATGGGGAGCTGGTGGGGTTAGTTGTTGTGATGGGACTGGGGGGTGGGGTCGTGAGAGAGAGGAAGGTTAGTGAAGGTGTTGGGAGAGGGGAGTGGGGCAGCAGACTCTGAAGCAGCAGACCAAGTAGGGAGTGAAGGGAAGGGGAAGGGAATGCAGGAGAGATTGGGTGATGGGCAAAACCTAGTATTGAGGGAAGGGGGTTTGAGAAGGCAGAAAAAGGAGTGGGAGGCTCCTTTCTCCTGTACCGCCTAATTTCTGCCTCTTGTCAGCTCCCTTTCTTTCTAGGTTCCCCCTTACTCATGTCTTATCTCCCCCCCTCTCCCCTCCCCTCTTGTTCTCCTCTCCTTTCATCTTTGTTCTGTGCTCCCCTTGCCTCTTGTCATGTCTCAGCCCTTGTCTCTCCATACAATTGAAAAGCTCTCCACCTCACCCCTCCCTCCCTCCCTCTCCCCCTTCCCCTCCTTGTTTCCCTTCTCATGTGTTGGTTCTGCACGGCTCTGACCAAGATTCAGCACATATGAAGTTTGAGCGTGTGATGCCAATAGTACATCTGCAACAGCATCTAAAAAATCACGACCCCTTTGTTTACGGCTAAGGGGTTGTGAGGGAATATTGGGGTTTGGGTCCACGGCCACTACTTACCGTTTACACGCATTTGGGTGAGATCTGTTGGAAATAGGCATGGAGCTGCTGCAAACGTTGCAATTTCGACCTTTTTCAGGTTGCGCGCCCCCGGATTTCGTTTCAGCGCGGTCCGATGTTCAGCATCGACGGTCGACAATCCAATTTTTTTTCGAATGGTTGAGATTTCTCGACAGACCCTAGGCATGCGCGATCGATTGGTTGATTGAAAACATTGTTTCCGCCGAACCATGATGTGTACGAAGATGTTAGAAAGAGACTATGAATAGAATAGGAAGATATAGGGCAATATAGACTAGTGAGTTGTACCCTTTAAGGCACAAACCTGTATAGTCTACACTACAGCAACAACATAAGATATGTTTGACACACCTGTTAAAGTAAGAACTGAATGACTAGAGTACGTGGGTACAAGAACACATATGCAAGTGTTGTACTCTCTAAGAGGTGACCCTATATAGTCTATACAAACACTAGATATGCTAATGTTTGACACACCCCGTCGACTGCATAGGGGCAGTGCCTGAACAAGCAGCTCAGGGCGGCACTACTAGTCCAGCCACTGAGACAAGGGTCTAAAGACCAGTCAACAGGAGTACAGGCAAGACAAGAACAAGACCAGGGCGGCACTATTAGTCAGCCACTGGGAGAGGACACAAGTCCAGTCTGAGCTAATATATATATAAAGGACACTACAAAGTCAAGGCCCTAGCAAGTGAGAGGCTACAGGAACGAGACCTAGCTGTAAACAGTGCCGCTGATGATCTTTAGGCGCAAGCGCCTTCGTAAAGATATCAGCTGTGTTGGCACCGGAGGCCAGGTGTACTAAGTGAGCCTGGCGGCGCTGCTGTATCTCTCGCAGGAAGAAGTACCGCAGCTGGATATGCTTCGTTATGCCCTCGAGTCGAGGCTCCTGACACAGGAGGATCATGGCCCTGTTGTCAGCGTACAGGACCGGGGCAGAGCTAGGCCGCTCACCTAAGTCAGTGAGCAAGAAGGTCAGCCAGCGGAGCTCCTGCGCCGCCATGGCACCAGCATAGATCTCGGCCTCACAGCTCGACTGGGCAACAGACGAGGAGCGGGTAGCTCTCCACGAGACGGCACCTAAACCAAGGCTGAAGCAATAGCCCTGGGAAGACCTGAGTGTCTTGGCGTCGTCTGCCCACGAAGCGTCTGTGTGTCCAGTAAAGACCACTGGCCTGCGTCCTCCTAGCACTAACCCCATGCCCGATGTACTCGCAAGATAACGCAAAACTCTCATAGCGGCAGACCAGTGCTGCGGTCGGTGTCTGCCTGTGGCCACAAAGCGAGCCAGGATGCTGAGAGGGTATGCGAGATCTGGACGAGTGCAAGTCATCAGGTACATGAGGCAACCCACGAGCTCTGCGTAAGGGCCACTGGGCTCTACTGACTCCTCAGAATCTGGAGCGGATAGTCTGTGGTCTACAGGCAGAGGGGTGGGCTGTGCAGAAGAGAACTGAAGGCCGAACCTCTGAAGGACCTGGCGCACCAAGTGTGACTGAGTCAAGGTGATGGTGCGCGCTGCTCTGTCCCTGGAGATCTGCAAGCCAAGGTAACGGCGCAGTTCTCCAAGGTCAGTGCAAGTGTGTCTCTTCAGCAGCTCAGCCTTCACGGAGGCCAGTGCGTCCCTGTCTGCTGTGGCAAAGACCAGATCGTCCACGTAAACAAGGATGTAGAACGGAGTCTGGCCAGCACGAACAAAGAGCGAGGGGTCTGCGGAAGACGGAAAGAATTGCAGGTCAGCAAGGGTAGCATGCAGCGTGTCGTGCCACTCACGAGGAGCCTGCCGCAGGCTGTAGACGGGACGCCGCAGGAGTCACTGAGTCCCAGGAGGGAAGGTACCAGTAAAGCCATGAGGGCGACGGAGGTAGACCTGCTCGTGTAGGCTGCCCTGAAGGAAGGCAGTGGAAAAGTCGAGGGAGTGAAGCTCGTAGTCACGCTGAGCAGCTAGGTGTAACACAACCCGAAGAGTAGTCATCTTCGGGGTCGGAGCGAATGTCTGGAAGTAGTCCACCCCCTCACGCTGACTGAAGCCTCTAGCAACGTAGCGCGCCTTGAACACAGGCGGCTCTCCAGGAGGGCGCTTCACCTTGAAGAGCCAGCGGCCACCGACTACGTTCACCCCAGGCGGGGGAACTGCGTCGACGAAGGTGCCGGTGGATCTCCAAGATGCCATCTCCTGCTCCATGGCAGCTATCCACTGGGAAGCCCAGGGTCCCGAGGTCGCCTCAGCGTAAGTGCGAGGGGTCGGGATGTCGAAAGTGTCTCGGTCACCCTCAGGGACTAGCAGCATGGAACAGAGATGGGGAGCAGCCTCGGACAGGAAAGCAAGCTCGAACTGGCGGTCCTCCACGACGTCACTGCCGAGGGCAAGAGCACCCCCGACAGACGGAGGACAGGCACGGTCAGAGACTAGAGCGGTAGCGTAGTCAAGGCGGCGGGTAGAGGCGAAGTCAGCGACCGCAGCGACTAGAGCGTCAAGACACGAGACCGGAACAGACGGGTCGGTAACGAGAGAGGCGAGGACCCGAGGAACAAGAGGACGAGCGGCACGAAGGTAGTCAGACAGAGGGGGAGGCGCAACGGTAAGAGAGGACGGAGGCGGCGACGATAGAGGGGGAGGACGACACGCGTGGGAACGAAGCAACATAGGGTGAGAGCGCGTGACAGGGGAGACAGGACGAGCGCGTGAGGGACGGTGGGACCAGACGTGAGACGGAGGCGTCGGGTCAGGAGACAGAGGAGGTGACACAAGGGGGGAGCGAGGGGGAAGACGAGCCGGGGATGAGTCCGGCGGAGGGAACACAGGGCCGTAGATAGGAAGAGGAGGAGACGGCAGGGGAGGACCGGACGCAAAGTCAGGGGACGGAAGGCCGAGCAGGCGAAGGGCGGACACCAGCGGGGACTGCTGCTGCGGCGGCACAACACCAACACCGGGACCGCAAGCTGCTCCGCGGCTACCGCCGGAACACTCCACGCCGGCACCCCCAGAAGGAACACCCCCAGAGCCCGAAACCCCTCGAGCACCAGTACCACCCCTAGGGCCACCTGGGCAGTCTACAACAGGAACCCCAGAACTAGCACCCACCCCGACGCGGGCACCCCAAGGGTCGACGAACTGCAGCTGCGACGGCGGCAGCGGCGGCGGGAACGACGGCTGCGACAGCAGGGGCGGCGGTGGCTGCAGAGGCTGTGAGGGGGGAGACACTGGGGGAGGGGCAGACAGCGAGGACTGCGCCGCAGGACCACCAGAGTCAGAGGACTCCTCGACCGGGACAACTGACAGAAGAGGGGGGACATGGGACACACCAGAGGGGGCAGGACGGGGTGGTGGAGGGGGGGGGGGCAGGGACCACCGGGGAAGGAGTGACCAGGAACAGGGGGGGAGTAACCGGGGGACCGCGGTGGGGGAAGCGATGGTAGAAGGAGAGTGCCAGTCGGACTCGTCAAAGGGGAAACCTAGGAAGGCGCGGGGAAGTGTGCGGACAGTGAGCTTGTCCATGCCAGAGGCACGAACGTGAGCAAGGCAGCCCCAGACGTGGAACGCAGATGCGTCACCAGGAGACCCGGTCCAAAGAAGGGTCGGCGAAACTTGTGGCTGCTGGGGGTGCGGCCACAGGTTAAGCTGGTGAGCAGCGTAGCGCACGGCGAACGGCCACAGAAAATGGGGTGCACCGGCATGGATCATGGAGGCGCGAGCAACCTCCATGACCAGACCGATGCGTCGCTCAGCGACCCCATTCTGCTGTGGGGAGTCCGGCGGGGTGAACGTCTGGGTGATGCCCTCCGCATGACAGAAGCGACCAAGGACACCTGGGGCAAACTCACCACCATGGTCGGAGTGAAGACGCAGGACAGGGAGACCTCGGTGGACACGGGCAGAGACAAGCCAGGGAATGAGAACGTCAGGCACGTCGGCCTTGCGCTCCAGAGGATAGATTGTGGTGTAGCGAGTAAAGTTGTCAACAAGTACGAGGAAGTAGCGCTCTTGACGCGGCCCATGGACGGGGGCGGGGCCCTAGACGTCCATGTGCAGGGTCTGCAGCGGCGTGGCAATAGAGGGAAACGAGGAGGAGTGAGGGGCACGGCGAAGCCGACCCTCGACACAAGGCGTGCAAGGTGGGGCGGGGGAGGAGGGAAATGCAGGGAACGAACAAGGGAGACCAAGGACGAGACCGTGCTGGGACATGTGACGCAGACGCGGGAGCGCAGGGTGACCTAGGCAATGGTGCCAAAGGAGAGTCGGGTGAGTGAGGGACCGACCGGAGCAGGCAGCAGCAACCTGGGTAGACGCAGCCACCTGAAGGGGCGCCCCTGCCGGGGGGGTCACGGTATCCAGGGTGAACACGCCGGACACCGGGTCGCGGGGGAACGTGGACAGGGGGTACCAGTGGCGGCCTCGTTACAGACAGTGTACCGCTCGTGACCAGGGAACGTAGTGGTGACGCCAAGGTCCTGGAGGCAGGCGACACCAACTAGGTTCCTGGAGAACGAGGGGATATGCAGACTTGTGAGAGAGCCCGAAGGAACCGCCAGACAGGGAAGGGTGGTGGAACTGCAAGCGACTACTGGACTGCCGAAGGGGTCAGCAAGAGAAACTGCAGCAGGAACAGGAAGCGGCGTCAGCGTAGTAGAGTCACGGAAGAAACACCGGAAAGCGCCAGAGTCCAAGGTGAAGGAGAGCGAAGTAGTGGCGTCTGGCAACTGGGCGACGGTGGAAGCACCAAGGCTAAACAAGGCAGAAGCTCCTACGCCTGACGCAGCAGGGGAGGCTAATCTAGGCACACCTACACTAGGCGACAAGGAGTAATAAGAGGGGATCACACTAGAGTCATCAGCATACATCACATGCAGGGCAGAAACAATGGCATCCATGTCCATGTCAAAAATCTGAACTCTACACTAAGCAAAATGTGCCAGTCCGGGAGGTCGTGCGACGGTGCGAAACGCTGACGAAATAGGGCGTCCAAGCGACGAAAACAGCGGGCAGTGGTGTGACCGATCTTACCGCAAACGAAGCCGCGGCGAGGATCGGTCTGGATCTGGTACTGACAGCGCACGCCTCCCGAACCGTCACCCGGCACACCACCACGCGCACGACCACCACCAGCGCCAGGCCACCCGGGCGGGAGGACACTCGCCTGCCTCGTTTGCAGCGGCTGCTGCAGCTGGTGCAGCTGGGCTGCGGCGGCTGCTGGGCTGGGGCTGCTGGCTGCTGCTGGCTGCTGCTGCTGGCTGCTGCTGCTGCTGCTGCTGTGCTGCTGCTGCTGCTGCTGCTGCTGCTGCTGCTGCTGCTGCTGCTGCTGCTGCTGCTGCTGCTGCTGCTGCTGCTGCTGCGACTACTGCTGCTGCTGCTCAGCCGGACATGGCATGGTCCCCTTGTCCACTCCACCACCAGACGACCCGACTCCAGCACCACCTCCATTGGCACCCCCACAACCACCGCCGCACCCAGCCTTGGGGCGGCGGCCCTTCCCCGGACGGAACTGCGCTGTAGCGGCGGTCTCAGCCACAGCGGGGCCAGCCAGGCGCAGCGGGGCCAGGGAGGCGCGGCGGGGCCAGACAGGCGCGGCGGGGCCAGGCAGGCGCGACGCGGACGGGTAGGCGCGATGGGGCCAGGCTGGCCGCGACGGGGCCAGGCGGGTGCGGCGGGGCCAGGCGGGTGCGGCGGGGCCAAGCAAGGCGCGACGGGGCCAGGCAAGGCGCGACGGGGCCTAGAGGGCGCGATGGGGCAAGGCTGGGCACGACGAGGCCGTAGCGGGCGCGACGGGGCCTAGGAGGGGCGCGACGGGGCTAGGAGGCACGACGGGGCCCAGGAGGGGCGCTAGGAGGCGCGACGGGGCCCAGGAGGGGCGTGAAAGGGCTAGGAGGCACGACGGAGCCTAGGAGGGGCGCGACGGGGCTAGGAGGCGCGACAAGGCCCAGGAGAGGCGCGACGGGGCTGGGAGGCGCGTCGGGTCCCAGGAAGGGCGCGACGGGGCTAGGAGGCGCTATAGGGTACGGGCGGAGGCGGTAGGTGGGCGATTCTAACCTACGCGTGATACCATTTTAAAGTAAGAACTGAATGACTAGAGTACGTGGGTACAAGAATACATATGCAAGTATTGTACTCTCTAAGAGGTGACCCTATACAGTCTATACAAACACTAGATATGCTAATGTTTGACACACCCCCTAGACTGCATAGGGGCAGTGCCTGAACTAACAGCTCAGGGCGGCACTACTAGTCGAGCCACTGAGACAAGGGTCTAAAGACCAGTCAACAGGAGTACAGGCAAGACAAGAACAAGACCAGGGCGGCACTATTAGTCCAGCCACTGGGAGAGGACACAAGTCTAGTCTGAGCTAATATATATATAAAGGACAGTACAAAGTCAAGGCCCTAGCAAGTGAGAGGCTACAGGAACGAGACCTACCTGTAAACAGTGCCGCTGATGATGTTTAGGGGCAAGTGCCTTCGTAAAGATATCAGCTGTGTTGGCACCGAAGGCCAGGTGTACTAAGCGAGCCTGGCGGCGCTGCTGTAGCTCTCGTAGGAGGAAGTACCGCAGCTGGATGTGCTTCGCTCTGCCCTCGAGTCGAGGCTACTGACATAGGAGGATCATGGGCCTGTTGTCAGCGTACATGACCGGGGCAGAGCTAGGCCGCTCACCTAAGTCAGTAAGCAAGAAGGTCAGCCAGCGGAGCTCCTGTGTCGCCATGGCACCAGCGTAGATCTCGGCCTCACAGCTGGACTGAGCCACAGACGACGAGGGGTTAGCTCTCCATGAGACGGCACCTGAACCAAGACTAAAGCAGTAGCCCTGAGAGGACCTGAGGGTCTCGGCGTCGTCTGCCCCAGAAGGGTCTGTGTGTCCAGTAAGGACCACTGGCCTGCGTCCTCCTAGCACTAACCCCATGCTCGATGTACTTGCTAAATAACGCAAAACCCTCTTAGCGCCAGACGAGTGCTGAGGACGGTGTCTGCCTGTGGCCACAAAGCGAGCCAGGATGCTGAGAGGGTATGCGAGATCTGGGCGAGTGCACGTCATCAGGTACATGAGGCAACCCACCAGCTTTGCGTAAGGACCACTGGGCTCCGCTGACTCCTCAGGAACTGGAGCACAGAGCCAGTGGTCTAGAGGCAGAGGAGTGGGCTGTGCGGAGGAGAACTAAAGGCCGAACCACTGAAGGACCTGGCGCACCAAGTGTGACGGTGTGCGCTGCTCTGTTCCTGGAGATCTGCAAGCCAAGGTAGTGGCGCAATTCTCCAAGGTAAGTGCACGTGTGTCTCTTCAGCGGCTCTGCCTTCACGGAGGCCAGTGCGTCCCTGTCTACAGTGGCGAAGACCAGGTTGTCTACGTAAACAAGGATGTAGAACGGAGTCTGGCCAGCATGAACGAAGAGCGAGGGGTCTGCAGAGGACGGAAAGAACTGCAGGTCAGCTAGGGTAGCACGCAGCGTGTCGTGCCACTCACGGGGAGCCTGGCATAGGCCGTAGATGGGGTGCCACAGGAGCCCACTGGGTCCAAGGAGGGAAGGTACCAGTGAAGCCCTGAGGGCGGCGCAGGTAGACCTACTTGTGTAGACTGCCCTGAAGAAAAGAAGCGGAAAAGTCAAGGGAGTGAAGCTCGTAGTCACGCTGAGCTACTACAAGTAGCAGTACCTGAAGAGTAGTCTTCTTAGGGGTCGGAGTGAAGGTGTGAAAGAAGTCCACCCCCTCACGCTGACGAAAACCTCTAGCCACGTAGCGCGCCTTGAACACAGGCGGCTCTCCAGGAGGGTGCTTCACCTTGAAGAGCCAGCGGCCATCGACTACGTTCACCCCAGGTGGGGGAACTGCGTCGCTGTAGGTGCCGGTGGATCTCCAAGATGCCATCTCATGCTCCATGGCAGCTATCCACTGAGAGGCCCAGGGTCTCGAGGTCGCCTCAGCGTAAGTGCGAGGGGTCGGGATATCGAAAGCGTCAGGGTCACCCTCAGGGACTAGCAGCATGGAACAGAGATGGGGAGCAGCCTCGGACAGGAAAGCAAGCTCGTACTGGCGGTCCTCCAGGAGGTTACTGCCAAGGGCAGGAGCACCCCCAACAGACGGAGGACAGGCAGGGTCAGAGACCAGAGCGGTGGCGTAGTCAAGGCGGCGGGTAGAGGCGAAGTCAGCGACCATAGTGACAAGAGCATCAAGACGTGACACCGGAATAGACGGGTTGGTAACGAGAGAGGCAAGGACCCGAGGAACAAGAGGACGAGCGGCACGAAGGTAGTCAGACAGAGGTGGAGGCGCAACGACAAGGGAGGACGGAGGAGGCGACGGGAGGAGGGGAGGACGAGACACGTGAGAACGAAGCAATATAGGGTGGGAGCGCGAGACAGGGGAGGCAGGGTGAGTATGGGAGGGACGGCGCGACCACACGTGCGACGGAGGCGTCGGGTCAGGAGACAGAGGAGGAGACACAAGAGGGGAACGAGGGGGGAGACGAGCCGGGGACGAGTCCGGGGGAGGGAACACAGAGCCGTAGAAAGAAGAGGAGGGGACGGCAGGAGAGGAACAGACGCAGGGTCAGGGGACGGAAGGCCGAGCAGGCGAAGGGCTGACACCGGTGGGGACAGCGGCTGCTGCGGCACAACACCGACGCCAGGGCCGAAAGCGGCTCCACGGCTACCGTCGGAACACTCCTCTCCTGCACCCCCAGAAGGAACACCCCCAGAGCCAGAAACCCCTCCAGCACCGGTACCACTCCCATTTCCAGCTCCACCAGAGGCGACGAACGGCTGCGGCCGCAGGGATGGCATCTACGGCGGCGATGACTGCTGCTGTGGCGGCGGTGGAGGTGTCACCGAGGGGGGGGGCTGGCGGCAAGGACCGGGCCGCAGGACCACCAGAGTTAGCAGACTCCTCAACCGGGACAACCGACGGGAGGGGAGTGACATGAGACACACCGAACGGGGCAGGATGCGGGGGGGGTGGGACTGGGGCTACCAGGGACGGGGGAACCAAGAACAGGGGGTGGGCAACCGGGGGACCACGGTATGGAAAGCGGTGGTAGAAGGAGACGGACTCGTCAAAGGTAACGTCTCGGGAGTGAAAGGAACGTGGGACGGCGGGTGATAGAAGTGCTAGTCGGACGATGCAGGGGACGGTGCAGGTTGTAAGCTTGTCCGTGCCAGATGCACGAACGTGAGCAAGGCAGCCCCAGACGTGGAACGCAAATGCGTCACCAGGAGACCCGATCCAAAAAAGTGTCGGCGAAACCTGCGGCCACTGAGGGTGCGGCCACAGGTTAAGCTGGTGAGCAGCGTAGCGAACCGCGAACAAACACAGAAAAATGGGGTGCACCGGCGTGGATCATGGAGGTACGAGCCACCTCCATGACCAAACCGATGCGTTGCTCAGCGGCCCCATTCTGCTGGAGTCCGGCAGGGTGAACGTCTGGGTGATGCCCTCTGCACGACAAAAGCACCCAAGGACGCCGGAGGCAAACTCGCCCCCACGGTCAGAGTGAAGACGCAGGACAGGGAGACCGCAGTGGACACGCACTGCAACTAGCCAACACTAGCCAGCAGGGGGGGCAAGACTAGGCACACCTACACTAGGCAACACAGGGTAGTGAGAACCAGTCACACTAGAGTCATCAGCATACAGCACATACAGGGCAGAGCTAAGCTCATCCATGTCCATATCAAAAATCGTAATACTACAACGAAGCAAGCTGAACCATTTGGGGAGGTCGGGCGAGGGGCCGAAGCAAAGACAAAACAGGTCGTCAAGGCGACGGAAGCAGCGAACTGGGGAGTGACCAGTCTTACCGCAAACGGAGCCGCAGCGAGGACCCGTCAGGAGCTGGTACTGGCAGCGCCCGTCACCCGAACTGCCACCCGGGAGCACACCACGCGCACCTCCACCACCATGTCCACCGTCGCCACTAGCGCTAGGCCACCCGGGCGGGAGACCACTCACCCGCCTCTGCTGCTGCGGCTGTTGCGACTGCTGCGGCTGCTGCGACTGCTGCGGCTCGGCTGCGGGTGTGGGAGGTGCTGGTCCGGCTGCGACGGCTGCAGCTGCTGGGACGGCGGCTCAGCTACACTAGGGACAGTCCCCTCGTGTGCGCCACCACCAGGCGCCCCGACTCCACTACCACCTCCACCTGTACTCCCACCCCCTCCGGCACGCCCAGCCTTGGGGCAGCGACCCTTCCCCGGACGGAGCTGCGCTGCAGCAGCAGTCTCAGCCACAGCAGCAGAACCGTCGGAGAAGGTGCACTGGGCAGGGGCACAACCCTGAAAGATAGGGACTGGCACAGTACCGCTAGTCTGGGCGATAGAGCGGTGGCGGGTCTCTATGGTAGACAGGGTGTTGACAAAGTCGGTGAGGGTGAGGTCACTGGGGTGGACGCTAAGGAAGCGGTCGCGGGCAGTGGCAAGGCGGTCAGGGGGGCGGTTGGCTAGCATTTAGAGGGCAGAGTAGAGGGGCCACTGATGAGCCCTAAGCTGGGTCTCAGTGCAGGCAAAACGCCAGGTCGCGTCTATCGTGCGCAGGTGGGTGGCAAGGTCAGCGACTGTGGGGAAAGACACAAGGTTAGGGAAAAGCATCGGCAGGATCACGCGACCTACGGAGGCAGTAGGCGGGGTGGTATAGCGCTGGACAACAGCATCTAGGAACGCCTGCGCAGTCGTGACGGACTTAAAGGGAGGGCGCTCAGATAGTGGGAGGGCATGGCTGATAGCAAGCTGCGCAACAGCGTCACGCGACAGCCAGACAGAGCGAGCAAGGGCAGCAACGGCATCGGACTCACGCTCAGCAGACGAGGGGTCAGCGGGCAGCGCAGCAGGGGGGTCAGGGCAGGGGAGCTTACCGTCAAGGTGGACAGACAGCGAGTGGCCATCCTGCCGCTGACCAGTGAGATGGCGGCGGAGGTCGACCAGCCACGCGTCAAACTCAAGCGGCTGACCCTCAGCGTCGAAGCGAAGCACCTCCGCCATCAGGAACGATGCAGAGCAGGGAAGGGCAGTGCACTGCAGTGCAGGGAAATGCGATGCTGTGTGGTGCAGTGCGTTGCAGGGCGGTGTAGGGCGGTGCTGTGCGACGCTGTGCGGTGCCGTGCGGTACAAGGCGGTGCAGTGTTGTGCTGGGCGGTGGAGTGCGGTGCAAAGCGGTGGAGAGCGGCTCCGGGCGGTGCAAGGCAGTGCAAAGACGGGCCGGCGGCGTAGCGAACCCAGGGCTGGCTAGGAGAGGGGCCGGGGCCGACAAGGGACGGGCGCGAGAGACCGGTGAGGAGCGGGCGCGACAGGGGCATGAGAGGCCGGCTAGGAGCGGGCACGAACGGCAAGAAGGGGCCGGCTAGTGGCAGGCCCGAATGGCCAAGGAGCCGGCTAGGAGGGGCGCGACGGCCAGGGGGCCGGCTAGGAGCAGGCACGACGGCTAGGGGGCCAGCTAGGAGCGGGCGCGAGCGGCCAGGGGGCCAGCTAGGAGCGGGCGCGATGGCCAGGGGGGGGCCCGGCTAGGGGCGGGCGCGAACGGCCAGGGGGCCGGCTAGGGGCGGGCGCGAACGGCCAGGGGGCCGGCTAGGGGTGGGCGCGAACGGCCAGGGGGCCAGCAAGGGGCGGGTGCGAACGGCCAGGGGGCCAGCTAGGGGCGGGTGCGAACGGCCAGGGGGCTGGCTAGGTGCGGGCGCGAACCCAGGGTGACCAGCTAGGAGCGGGCGCGACGGCTAGGGGGGAGGCGGCTAGGGGCGGGCGCGAACGGCCAGGGGGCCAGCTAGGGGCGGGATCGAACGGCCACGAGGCCAGCTAGGGGCGGGCGCGAACGGCCAGGGGGGGGGGCTGGCTAGGAGCGGGCGTGAACGGCCAGGGGGCTGGCTAGAAGCGGACGCGACGGCCAGGGGGCCAGCTAGGGGCAGGCGCGAACGGCCAGGGGGGTCGGCTAGGAGCGGGCACGATGGCCAGGGGGCCAGCTAGGGGTGGGCGCAAATGGCCAAGGCGGGCCGGCTAGGAGCGGGGCATGAGGGCGGCTAGGGCCTAGGGCGGAAGCGCGGGCGGGCGAGAGGAACCTAACCTACTCATGATACCATGTTAGATAGAGAGTATGAATAGAATAGGAAGATACTGGGCAATATAGACTAGTGTGTTGTACCCTCTAAGGCACAAACCTGTATAGTCTACAGTAACAACATAAGTTATGTTTGACAGAAGAAGGTTTTGTAACATTTTCAAACACTTTCGCACATTGGAGGGCGCCTGTGGCTGGTGTGACTTGGGCGAGCTTGGCACGCACACCGCTGGGCGCGTAAACCCCTTTTCGCAGCATGTACATTTATGTTTCGATTTGAAGTTTTAAGTTTTATTGATGGTCGTAACCAGAGTGTACAGTACAGGCATCAGCTATGACGTATTCATCAAGGTTGAGAAAACAACATGCACAAAAGCATGCTAGCTGCCTAGCTCCACTAGCTAGCATGAGATCTTGCGACCACACAGCCTATACCGCGTATAAGGGAATGAAAGAATGAGGGGTCAAGGTGGGCGAAAACTGTCACCCAACAACCATGTCTGATGTAGGGCAGGGTGTATGGAAGGGTAGCCAAAGTGGTCAATGGTAAGGAGGCGATGAGACCTGGCGTAGCGAATACGGGAAGTAGTTGCTCGTTGATACTTGGCAGACCGCTTCTACATTTGCACAAGGAAAAGTTTGCAAGCCGAGAGAAACAGGGACAAAATTCTGTGTAGGGCACTGATTGTTGAGGTGGAGTCACGATGATGATGTGCGTAGCGGATGTCCCATAATCCTTTTGCAGCAGCACCGACCAGTAAACTCCAAGGGGGGACAAGCGCGAGAGGATGTACGTTTATGTTTCGAACAAGAGCGTCAACGGCCAGATGCCTTTGACTATGCGCGAGAGAAATTGAGCTAGTTACACGTGGCCGGATCTTATTTGTTTTCACTCAACGTTGCTCCCGCATTTGAGTTTCGCAACTATCTTTTTTCGACAAATCCTACGGTTTTTTTTTTTTGTTTTTTTTTTGTTTTTTTTTTTACACAAACGCATCCAACGGCTCGCCAAATATGACGGTTTTCGCATCTGCTGAAGCTACGATGCACAAATTTTGCGTCAAATGTGCGGCACGGGGCATTTCTGAATAACTGTAGTACCCTATAAACCTTACCAAATCGTAGTATTTAGTAACACAACCGCAGCAGAGAGCAAACAAATTTACTAAACCGGACTCAGGATGCGAGAATTACAAGCCCAGCAGGACAGTCCAACTCCTGCATCCTGAAAGCTTTTCTAGTTCTTAGTTTTTTTCTACATGCCTCGTTTTTTTTCCTATTTTCAAACTCTAGTTTCTTCAGCTGTTTCAAAATGAGGTGCTCCAAGTGCTTCTAAGATATCCTCCACTACGGTGTATTAGAGAAGCACCTAGATAGCAATGCCTGTAGGATGGCTGCCACCGGGCTTGCAAGCACGTCTATGGCGGTACCTGCTAGCTGGAGTAGAGAGGATAACCCACCACGTATCTCACTGCACCAAGGGTGGATGTCTACCGGCAGCGACAGTGTTGACGTTCCTCCGACCTTTTATAGGGCGCCAGTGTGCTCCGACGATCAGAATAGTGTTGACGAACCACCTCTCAACGTGCCTCTTGAGGACCCTTTCTCGCGGTTGATCGCGAGAGCGGCCCGGATTTGAATCCAAACGGATCTGTTCCTCGCCCAGCTTTCTGTTTTAAAGTTGAGGTGTCACGTTGAGTTCTTCAAGAGAATCTGCCACAATGGGCCGTAACACGTCTTTTCCAAATTTTAAGGCCATCCGAGCACCACGCTCTCAGAAATCACTCAATGGAAAAGTGTGCGAAACATCAACAAGCACGTGGCGACCAAGGTCCTGCATGCGACCGCTTGTGGCGGGGTGCACAACGAATGTCGAAGGCAAGGCCATGCTCGAATACCAAATTTGCGACAACATTATGCCCTCTAGACCCACCCTCCCCACCTCTGACCCACCCCCCCGCCCCTGATTTCCCCCCATTTTGGGTGATACCTTCAGTGAGAAAGCGGGATTCCAAAACCCCTTACACCTTCAAGGATCCAGACCCTCCTCGTTTTCCACCCTCTCTCTGCCCACCCCTCAATTCCGCAAGTCAAACAGAGGCTGTGAAACTCGAATCTCCATGACATCCACCCGTTCGTCATTTTGTCCCCCAAATTCCCTTGTACTCTCGCCGCCCTCCCATGCCCCCACCCAATCTCTAATTTCCCATTCAGCCCGCCCTTCTCCCCTCCCAAACCGAGGAAAGGAGCACAGATTTCCCTTCCATCGGTAGTATCAATGCTGCATACCCAGCTACCCCATTCCCCTCTCTCCTTCCCCCTTCCAAACCGAGGAATGGAGCACGGATTCCCCTTCAACCAGAGTATCAATGCTTCATACCCAGCTACCCCATTTCCCTCTCTCCTTCCCCCTCCCAAATCGAGGAATGGAGCACGGATTCCCCTTGCACCAAAGTCTCAATGCTTCATACCCAACTACTCCATTCCCCTCTCTCCTTCCCCCTCCCAAACCGTGGAATGGTGCACGGATTCCCCTTCCACCAGAGTATCAATGCTTCATACCCAGCTACCCCATTCCCCTCTCTCCTTCCCCCTCCCATACCGAGGAATGGAGCATGGATTCCCCTTCCACCAGAGTATCAATGCTTCATACCCAGCTACCCCATTCCCTTCCCTGTCCCTCCCTCTCCCCCCCTCTCAGCCCTTCCCTTGCGAAGACCTTTGTGAGACGTGGATTTGCAGAAATTACCCTGATACACTTGACGAGGTTTGAACCCCAGTAGTCCCTCTCCCCCCATCTCATACACCTTTATCAGGCGATGAGAGATTTGCTGAGTGAGTCAAGGCTGGTGCATCCACTCATGATAGGAGCACATCGCAAGTTCGTCAACGGCGTCTGCATCTATGATGCTCCAGAGTTGGCTGAGTTTTGGAACATGTGGCAGGTATGTGCCATCTTGTAGGTCTTTGCCACAACAGATTCAATTGGGTGACCATGCTTTGCAAACTCATCAACGGTGGTTTGTCCCAACTAAAATGGCACGATCAATTGGGACCCGACGACGTCGTGGCCACCTTAATCCTGTCTTCAGATGAAACTCTGAAGGACGTCAGAGGAAAAGCTTCAGGCCATCCGATATACATGTCGTTTGGCAACATCAACAGGGAAGACCGTTGGAAACCCTATGGTCATGCTCTGATTGCCACACTACCCGAATTCCCATCAGAGTATACCGCCATCGATCGTTTGCAGGTGTTTCAACAAGTATTACAACACGTGTTGGAGTGTTTAAAGAAAGCCAGCCATGTGTGGGTAAGCAACCTTCTCTAACCCAACAGTTTCTTATCATCGCAATTCTAACAACATGTCACACACGCTATCCACATTTTTACCTCCCCTTGCCGTGTGCACTCTGGGGATTCAGGTTTGAGTCCACACAGTGGGGCAACCCCTACTTGGCGGTGATGCCAGACCTCATGCACCAGGCTGACTTAGGTGTGTTGGACCACATCATATCGGCACTACATGCCCTCATAAAGGATGAGCCCAAGCTTAAAAGAAATGATGGGTCAATATTTTTTTCGTGTTGTTTTCCATTATCCCAACAAGCTTGTAAAATCTACTCAAGGTAGTCACCCCTCACTCCAAAACCTACCCAACCCTACACCGGATACTAAAGCAGTTGAAGTCCATCACTCAGGTAGATGGTCTCCGACTTCCATCAGGGGACTACTTTCGCCTCGGGGCTAACTACCAAGCCTACGAGCATGGATCCCTGATGCAGGTCCTACCGTTTCTTGTCATGGAGTACCTGACACAGCCGCAAATGGATGCCATCACTGCGTACATCGAGTGGTATGCCCTGTGTTGAAAAGCCACAAGGCCAGTCTGGAAGGCATAAATAGAAAGGAGTACACAATCAAGGGCCTAGCAAGTGAGAGTCAACAGGGACTAGACCTATCTACAAG
Organism: Closterium sp. NIES-67; assembly: GCA_027943415.1. Classification (NCBI taxonomy): domain Eukaryota; kingdom Viridiplantae; phylum Streptophyta; class Zygnematophyceae; order Desmidiales; family Closteriaceae; genus Closterium; species Closterium sp. NIES-67. Next base: position 177,271 of record BQMB01001983.1, read on the forward strand.
CAGTGCCGTTGATGATCTCTAGGCAGAAGGGGCTTAGTAAAGATATCAGCTGTGTTGGCACCGGAGGCCAAGTGTACTACGCGGGCCTGGCGGCGTTGCTGAAGCTCGCGCAGGAGGAAGTACCGCAGCTGGATGTGCTTTGCTCTGCCCTCAAGTCGAGGCTCTTGACACAGGAGGATCATGGCCCTATTGTTAGCGTACAGAACCGGGGCAGAGCTAGGTCGCTCACCTAAGTCGGCAAGCAAGAAGGTCAGCCAGCGGAGCTCCTGTGCCGCCATGGCACCGGCGTAGATCTCAGCCTCGCAGCTAGACTGAGCAACAGATTAGGAGCATGTGGACCTCCACGAGATGGCACTAGAACCAATGCTGAAGCAGTAGCCCTGGGAGGACCTGAGCGTTTCAGCGTCGTCTGCCCAAGAAGCATCTGTGTGCCCAGTAAGGACCACTGGCCTGCGTCCTCCCAGCACTAGCCCCATGCCTGATGTACTTGCAAGATAACGCAAAACCCTCTTAGCGGCCGACCAGTGCTCTGGTCGGTGTCTGCCCGTGGCCACAAATCGGGCAAGGATGCTGAGAGGGTATGCGAGATCTGGAAGAGTGCAAGTCATCAGGTACATGAGGCAACCCACCAGCTCTGCGTAAGGTCTGTCACAGGATCGAATGTGTCGAGGAAAGATTGCACTATTGATCAGTACAAGGCGCTTTTATACTTCCAAAGTACATCAGGTAACCAGGTCTAGCTTATCCCAAGGGAATAGACTCTTCTAGAAAATAGAATCACCGTGCGTATTGCCACGTGAGGCTATTGGATTTAAGGGATTACGGCAGGATTACGCTAGATATAGCGCTTCAGTACATCCCGAGCCTGGTCGGTGATATAAGTATAATTACAGAATAAACCAAAGGATAATGGAAAATGGAGAATAGGAAACCAAATAAGATGGGATTAAAAGAGAAAGGAAGTATAAAAAGGGACGAGTGGTGTAACGGGGTCGTACTCTCACAACGGAGGTGAGTGTCGAGGTCAGCTACCATGGGGAAAGCAGAAAGATCTGGGAAGAGCATGGGTAGGATCAAGGGGCCAGCAGAGGCGAAAGGAGGGGTGGAGTAACGCTCAACTACCGTAGCGAGAAAGTCCTTGGCGTTCGCAACAGCGGTGAAGCGCGGACGCTCAGACAGGGGAAGGGCATGGCTAATGGCAAGCTGCGCTATAGCGTCACGAGAATCCTAGACAGCTCGAGCAAGCGCAGCAGCAACAAAAGCCTCGCTCTCAGTGTCAGCAGGGAGGGGATCAGGTGCAGGGGGGCGGGGGAGCAAACCATCAACATGCATAGCCAGGGAGTGCCCATCCTGGCGCTGACCTGTCAGGTGCCGGCGGAGGTCAACGAGCCAGGCGGCGAAGTTGATCGCATGCCTCTCAGCTTCTAAGCAAAGAACGGCGTCCACCATCGCATAGTTTGACAGCGGCACAGCGGCTCACCGGCGCAGCAGCACAGTGACACGACGGCTCGGCGGCTCGGCGGCTCCGCGGTTCGGCGGATCGGCTGCTCGGGGACACGGCGGCTCGGCGGCTGAGGCGATGAGGCCGGCTAGGGCGCAAGGGGCCGGCTAGGGTGCAAGGGGCCGGCGAGGGCGAGCGGGGCAGGCAAGGGCGCGTGGGGTCGGCTAGGGGGCGCGAGGAGCCGGTAGGGGCGGGGGGTGGCCGGTAGGAGCACGAGGGGCCGTAGGGGCGCGAGGGGCCGGCTAGGGGCGCGAGGGGCCGGTAGGGGTGCGTCAGGGCTGGCTAGGGGCGCGAGGGGCCGTAGTGGCGTGCGGGGCTGGCTAGGGGCGCAAGGGGCCGGTAGGGGTGCGACGGGGCCGGCTAGGGGCGTGACCGGGCCGTAGGGGCGCGACGGGGCCGTAGGGGCGCGACGGGGCCGTAGGGGCGCGACAGGCCAGCTAGGGGCGCGACGGTGTCGTAGGGGCGCGACGGGGCTTGCTAGGGGTGCGACGGGGCCGTAGGGGCGCACGGGGACAGCTAGGGGTGCGAGGGGCCGGTAGGGGTGCGACAGGGCCGTAGGGGCACGACAGGGCCATAGGGGCGCGACGGGTCCGGCTAGGTCTAGCGGGGGACGGTAGGTGGCGGAAGCGGGTGGGTGGACCTACCTACTCGTGATACCAAGTTAAGACTAGAAAGAATGATTAGAACAAGGGAGAACAGGGGAGATATAGCGTTTGGGTTGTACCCACTAAGAACATACCCTATCTAGCCTATAACTTCTACATAACAATATATGTATAAGTTGACACGAACCCAAAACCAGCCCTGTAAGCCTCACCCATTTCTGTTTGCCCCTCCCCATCCCACCCTCTGCCTTTGGCCCCTTGACAATGTGCAGCTGTCTATGACAGCAAGTGGCACTGTAATGGCGACGGCCGCCCGTTCTCAAACAAGGCCTTTGAGATGGCCATTACGAAGGGTTTGGGCGGTAAGCGCTGTACCACCTGGTGTGCCAAGATCACGGTGGTAGCCATCGTCTACCATGTGGTTAGTATGTCGTTCCGTTCTATGCTTTGCTGTTTTGGCCTCAACTGATTGTGGTTTTTTTTTTTCTACTCTGCAGATCGAGTGGCCGATGGCCCATGCCAACAGCCGCACCATCCCGGCCCTTGATGGCTGTGATGACAACAACTGCAACAGCGTCACCAGGAAGACTGGCTAGGTGGTGCACTGGCTCAAGGAACGGCTGGATGCTAGTGACGCCATCTACGACACGGTGAACACCCTCCATGCTTTTGTGATGGGGGCTGGGGCAGTCCGGATTCTGCCTGAGGGTTTTGAGGCGGAGTTGGGCCTCATTTAGGTGCTCTTGTCCCACAGGGGACTTTTGGATAACATTGGTAGGGCTAGTGCTAACATTCTAGGCTGCTCTAATGCAATTGTATGCACCTCATTTAATGAAATAGCACACCACTGTTTTGATTCCATAAATGCTTGTTTGAGGTGGGATTGTATGACCATTCAGGGTTCACATGAATGCTGTGTAGGCTTGTAATTGGCTAAAAATGGTCATTACAGTATGTGCAAAATGCCTCTAAACAATTGGCAAATTGCTATTCATAGGTTGCCAAAATTCTAAACTGTAAAAACTCTGATCGTATACAGTTATCGACAGTCATTTTACTACCACTCTAGCACCCTATACAGCCTACCAATCAGGGCTTCAGAAGTTAGGACAAAATGCCCTAAAATGCTGTATCTCAGGGTGTTTTTTTAGGGTCGTCCTGTTTTTCAGCTTTTGATTTTTCCTAGGCCTGAATTTTAGGGGTTGTCATTTGAGAGGGCCTGAAATATTGTATGTTGTGTTTAAGTAAGAACTGAATGGTTGACTAGAAGTTGAAACCTAGAACAAATACTAGTTGGTTGTACTCACTAAAAGCATACCTTCTATGTCTAGCCTATAACTTCTACATAGCTAATATGTATAAGTTGACACACCCCCTAGGCTAGACAAGGAGTGAAGCTAAGCAAGAAGCAAACAGCTCAGGGTGGCACTACTAGTCCAACCACTGAGGCAGGGGTCTGGAGACCAGTCAGCAAGCATACAAACAAAACTAAAGCAAGACAGGGTGGTACTACTAGTCCAGCCACTGGAGGTAAGGCCACAAGGCCAGTCTGACAGGCATATATAATAGAGAGTACACAATCAGGATCCTAACAGGTGGGTAGCTACAGGAACAAGACCAAGCTGTACACAGTGCCGCTGATGATCTTAGGCGCAAGCACCTTAGTAAAGATATCAGCTGTGTTGGCACCTGAGGCCAAGTGAACTACGCGGGCCTGGCGGCGCTGCTGTAGCTCGCGCAGGAGGAAGTACCGCAGCTGGATATGCTTCGCTCTGCCCTCAAGCCGAGGCTCCTGACACAGGAGGATCATGGCCCTGTTGTCAGCGTACAGGACCCGGGCAGAGCTAGGCCGCTCACCTAAGTCTATGAGCAAGAAGGTAAGCCAGCGGAGCTCCTGTGCCGCCATGGCACTCGCGTAGATCTCAGCCTCACAGCTAGACTGAGCCACAGACGACGAGCGAGTGGATCTCCAAGAGATAGCACCCGAACCAAGGCTAAAACAGTAGCCCTGCGATGACCTGAGCGTCTCAGAGTCGTCTGGCCAAGAAGCGTCTGTGTGCCCAGTAAGGACCACTGGCCTGCGTCCTCCTAGCACTAACCCCATGCCCGATGTACTAGCAAGGTAACGCAAAACCCTCTTAGCGGCAGACCAGTGCTGAGGTAACCCACCAGCTCTGCGTAGGGGCCACTGGGCTCTACTGGCTCCTCAGGAACGGGAGCGGAGAGCCCATGGTCTACAGGTAGAGGTGTGGGCTGTGCGGAGGAGAACTGAAGGCCGAACCTCTGAAGGACCTGACGCACCAAGTGTGACTGTGTCAGAGTGATGGTGCGTGCTGCTCTGTCCCTAGCGATCTGCAGGCCAAGATAGCGACGCAGCTCTCCGAGGTCAGTGCAGGTGTGTCTCTTCAGAAGCTCGGCCTTCACAGAGGCCAGTGCGTCCCTGTCAGCAGTAGCGAAGACCAGATCGTCTACGAAGACAAGGATGTAGAACTGAGTCTGGTCGGAACGCACAAACAGCGAGGGGTCAGCAGAGGACGGAAAGAACTGCAGGTCTGCTAACGTGGCCCACAGCGTGTCATGCCACTCGTGAGGAGCCTGACGCAGGCCGTAGACCGGGCGCCTGAGAAGCCACTGGGTCCCAGGGGGGAAGGTACCAGTGAAGCCCTGTGGTCGGCACAGGTAGACCTGCTCGTGTAGGCTGCCTTGGAGAAAGGCAGTAGAGAAGTCGAGGGATTGAAGCTCGTAGTCGCGCTGTGCTGCTACGAATAGCAGCGCCCGAAGAGTGGTCATCTTCGGGGTCGGGGCAAAGGTCTGGAAGAAGTCAACCCCCTCTCGCTGACTGAAACCTCTGGCCACGTAGCGCGCCTTGAATACAGGCAGCTCTCCAGGGGGGCGGTTCACCTTGAAGAGCCACCGACCATCGACTACATTCACCCCAGGCGGGGGAACTGCGTCGACGTAAGTGCAGGTGGACCTCCAAGATGCCATCTCCTGCTCCATGGCAGCTATCCACTGAGAGGCCCAAGGTCCCGAGGTGGCCTCAGCGTAGGTGCGAGGGTTCGGGATGTCGAAGGCGTCTGGGTCACCCTCAGGGACTAACAGCATGGAGTAGAGATGGGGAGCAGCCTGGGAAAGGAAAGCAAGCTCGTACTGCCTGTCCTCTAGGACGCCACTGCCAAGGGCAGGAGCACCCCCGACGGATGGAGGACGGGCAGGGTCAGAGACCAGAGCGGTAGCGTAGTCAAGGCGGCGGGTAGAGGCGAAGTCAGCGACAGCAGCGACAAGCGCGTCAAGGCGCGAGACAGGAACAGAAGGGTCGGTAACAAGAGAGGCAAGGACCCGAGGGACAAGGGGACGAGCGGCACGGAGGTAGTCAGAGAACAGAGGTGGTGCAACAGCAAGGGACGAGGGAGGAGGGGACGGGAGGATGAGACGAGTGGGAACGGAGCAACATAGGGTGGGAGCGCAGGATAGGAGAGACGGGACGAGCACGGGAGGGACGGCCAGACCAAACGTGGGACGGAGGTGTAGGGTCAAGGGACAGCGGAGGGGACACAGGAGGGGAATGAGGAGGGAGACGGGCCGGAGACGAGTCAGGCGGCGGGAACACAGGACCGTAGACAGGAAGGTCAGCAGGCGGTGGGGGAGACACCGGCGAGCGGTCCAGGGAGGGAAGGCCGAGCAAGCGGAGAGCGGAGACTGGCGGCGACGGCTGCTACGGCTGCTGCGACAGCTGGGCCGGAACCCTCCGACTGGCAGAGGCAGGACGACTGTCGGTGGAACCCTCAATAGCAGCACCCCCAGAACCAACACCCCTAGAGCAAGAACCCCCTCCAACTCCACCGGCACCCCCGGGAGCCGCAGGACGAACACCCTCCTCAATGCCAGCACCCAAAGAGGCCAACGGCGGTAGCGGCGGCGGCGGCGACGGCGGCTGCGGTGGCTGCGGCAGTGGCAGTGACTGCGACTGCGACAGCGGCGGCGGCGGTGGCGACGGCGACTGCGGCAGGGAAGGCGGAGACACCGGGGAAGGGGGACGCAGCAGGGACGGGCCGGGGGGACCACCAGATTCAGCAGACTCCTCAACGGGGACAACCGACGGGAGGGGAGTGACGTGAGAGACACCAGACGGGGCAGGACGAGGCAGGAGAGGAGCAGGGGCTACAGGGGGAGAGGGAGCTAGGAACAGGGGCGGGGCAACCGGGAGACCTCGGTGAGGGAAGCGGCGGTAGAAGGAGACAGACTCGTCAAAGGTGACGTCACGAGAGTGGAGGAAGCGGTGAGACGACGGGTGGTAGAAAAGCCAGTCAGACGAGTCCAGGGGGAAACCGAGGAAGACACAGGGGACTGTGCGGGCAGTGAGCTTGTCCGTGCCAGAGGCACGAACGCGAGCAAGGCAGCCCCAGAAATGGAACGCAGACGCGTCACCGGGGGACCCGGTCCAAAGGAGGGTCGGCGAAACCTGCGGCCGCTGGGAGCGGGGCCACAGCTTAAGCTGGTGAGCAGCGTAGCGAACAGCGAACGGCCACAGAAAATGGGGGGCATCAGCATGAATCATGGAGGTACGGGCGACCTCTATGACCAAGCCGATGCGGCGCTCAGCAACCCCATTCTGCTGTGGCGAGTCCGGCAAGGTGTACGACTGGGTGATGCCCTCCGCACGACAGAACTGTCCAAGCCGACTAGAGGCGAACTCGCCGCCACGGTCAGAGTGGAGACACAATACGGGAAGACCGTGGTGGAGACGCGCAGCCACAACCCACGGGAGAAGAACGTCGGGCACGTCAGCCTTCCGCTCCAGGGGAAACACCGTGGTGTAGCGCGTGTAGTCGTCGACGACCACAAGGAAGTAGCGCTCACCGCGCGGTCCAGGGATTGGGGCAGGGCCCCAAACGTCCAGGTGTAGGGTCTGAAGGGGGGCAGTAGCAGGGTGCCGCGAGGAGGAGTGAGGAGCACGGCGGAGCCGACCCTCGACGCAAGGCGTGCACGGTGGCGCAGTCGAGGGAGGAAGGGCAGGGAGCGACTCGGGGAGACCTAAGACAAGACCGTGCTGGGACATGTGACGCAGACGCGGGAGAGCAGGGTGACCTAAGCGGTGGTGCCAGAGAAGGGACGGGTGAGTGAGGGACCGACACGAGCAAGCTGCAGCGACCTGGGAGGACGCACCAGCCGGGGGGGAAGCGGTGTCTAGGGTAAACAGACCAGACACCAGGTCCCGGGGGAACGTCGCAAGGGGGGAACCTGAGACAGCCTTAGATTAGACAGCGAACCGCTCTTGCCCAGGGAATGTGGTGGTGACGCTGAGGTCCTGGAGACAGCCGACACCAACCAGGTTCCTGGAGAACGAGGGAACGTGGAGGCCTGTAAGGGAGCCCGAGGGAACTGCTGGACAAGGAAGGGACGTAGAACTGCGAGCGGCGACAGGACCAGCAGAGGGGTCAGCGAGAGAGACAACAGCAGGCGCAGCAAGCGGCGTGAGCGTGGAACAGTCGCGGAAGAAGCAGGCAGAAGCACCGGAGTCGAGAGTGAAGGACAGCGAAGCAGTGGCGGAGGCCGGGGACGGAGCCGGTGCAGCGACTAGACTAGGCAAGCTAGGCAGTCCTACGCCTGACGCAGCAGGGGAGGCTAAGCTACACAATGGTGCAACACCTAAACTAGAGTACACAGGGTAATAAGATCCAGCAACACTAGAAACGTCAGAATACAAAGCATGCAAAGCAGCACCTATCTGACCCATGTCAAACTCAAAGATCGGCACGCCCTGGCGGAGCAGGCTGTGCCAGTCGGGGAGGTCCGGGGTCGGGCCAAAGCGACGACGAAAGAGATCATCGAGGCGGCGGAAACAGCAGGCGGTCAGGTGCGGGCGGCGGCACAGAGTGCCGCGAAGAGGCCCGGTCTGAAGCTGGTACTGGCAGGTGACAGCACCGGAGCCGCCGGTAGACACCAAGCTGCGCTGGCCGCCACCACGGCCGCCACCTCCGGAGGTGCCGGGCCAGCCAGGCGGGAGTTGGGCCCACGGCTGCGGCGACTGGTGCTGGGACGGCGGCTGCTGCTGGGGCGGCCGCTGTGGCTGGGGCTGCTCCTGCTGCGGCTGGGGCTGCTGCTCCTGCCCACCAGTGGTAGTCCGCGCAGGCAGACTACCGTCACCACCACCACCACCTGCGCCACCACCCCTACCTCCCTGGCGACCACGGCCACCGTGGCGCGAGCGCTGCTGCGGGTGGACCGCAGCAGCCGTCTCGGTGAGAGGGGTCGCCGTGGCGACCGCAGCCGAAACGTCAGTGAACGTGCACTGGGAGGGGGCACAGCCGTGAAAGATAGAGACTGCCGGCGCACCGCTCGACTGAGCGATAGTGCGCTGACGAGTCTCGATCTCGGTGAGGGTGTCGACAAAGGTGGTGAGGGTGAGGTCACCCGGGTGCTGGCTAAGGAAGTGATTGCGAGCACTAGCGAGGCGGTCTGGCAGGCGCATAGCGATAAAATAGAGCGTCATGCAGAAAGGGGGGGGGGGGGCGCAGTGAGCTGGGCAGCAGTGCTGGCAGTGCGATAGCTGGTCTCTAGGGCACGCAGGTGAGTGGCAAAGTCTGCGACGGTAGGGAAGGCTGCAAGGTCTGGGAACATCATCGGGAAGAGCAATCGGCCAGCAGAGGCAGACGCGGGTGTGGAATAGCGAGTAATAACGGCGTCTAAGTAAGCGTTGGCCGTCTCAACAGTAGCAAAACGCGAGCGCTCAGACATAGGGAGGGCGCGTTTAATAGCAACATGAGCTACTGCATAGCGGGAGTCCCAGACCGCACAGGCAAGCGCAGCAGTAGAGAAGGCCTCACGGTCATCAGAGGAGGGATCAGCAGGGAGGGGAGCAGGGGCAGGGGGGCGGGTGAGCAAGCCATCGACATGGACAACCAAAGAGTGGCCATCCTGGCGCTGACCAGTAAGGTGGCGGCGGATATCGGAGAGCCAGGCGGCGAAGTCAACCGCATGGCCCTCGGCGTCTAGTCGGTGCACGAAGTCAGCCATCGTGCAGGGTCAGCGGCACAGCTCTACAGGAACACAGCGATGCAAGGACACGGCGGCATCACTCTCCACCACGGCGGCCGCGAGGCGCCCCAGCACTGGCGAGCAGAGTAGACGGAGCCCGAGGTGGCACGGCAGAACGAGCAGGCACGAAGATGGGCCGGGCGGGCAGTGGGAGAGGCCAAGCAGGCACGGCGGGGCCAGGCAGGCGCGGCGGGGCCAGGCAGGTGCGGCGGGGCCAGGCAGGCGCGGCGGAGCCAGGCAGGCGCGGCGGGGCCAGGCAGGCGCGGCAGGGCCAGGCAGGCGCGGCGGGGCCAGGCAGGCGCGGCGGGGCCAGACAGGCGCGGCGGGGCCAGGGAGGCGCGGCGGGGCCAGGCAGGCGCGGCAGGGCCAGGCAGGCGCGACGGGGCCAGGCAGGGCGCGACGAGGCCAGGCATGGCGCGACGGGGCCCAAGAGGGGCGCGACAGGGCTAGGAGGCGCAACGGGGCCCAGGAGGGGCGCTAGGAGGCGCGACGGGGCCCTGGAGGGGCGCGATGGGGCTAGGAGGCGCGACGGGGCTAGGAGGTGCGACGGGGCCCAGGAGGGGCGCGACTGGGCCCAGGAGGGGCGCGATGGGGCTAGGAGGCGCGACGAGGCCCAGGAGGGGCACGACGGGGCTAGGAGGCGCGACGGGGCCCAGGAGGGGCGCGATGGGGCTAGGAGGCGCGACGGGGCCCAGGAGGGGCGCGACGAGGCCCAGGAGGGGCGCGACGGGGCCCAGGAGGGGCGCGACGGGGCTAGAGGCGCGACGGGGACCAGGAGGGGCGCGACGGGGCCAGGAGGCGCGACGGGGCCCAGGATGGGCGCGACGAGGCCTAGCTAGGGTACGGGCGGAAGCGGTAGGTGGGGGATGCTAACCGACACGTGATACCATGTTAAAGTAAGAACTGAATGGTTGACTAGAAGTTGAAACCTAGAACAAATACTAGCTGGTTGTACTCACTAGAAGCATACCTCAGTCTAGCCTATAACTTGTACATAGCTAATATGTATAAGTTGACATGTTGTTTTGGTCACCCTGAATTATCAGCCTTAATGGATTTCCAGCCTAAAACAGAATTCTATCTGACTGGTCGAGGCGAGCTGGAGCAGCTGTGAGGGGCGTGTCTTGTCCTTCGCCAAAATGACGCAGGTGACGCAAACTGGAGCACATGTCAGGGGCGTGATAGGTTCTTCGCCAAAATCACGCAGGCAATTTGACGCGAGCTGGAGCAGGTGTGAGGGGCGTGACTGGACCTTAGGCAAAATGACGCAGGTAACGTGAGTTGGAGCAGATGTGAGGGGCGTAATTGGTCCTTCGCCAATATCACGCAATATGAGTCAGGCATTTTTTTTTTGGTCTGACAAAACATGCCCTATCTATCATAATGTGCTAGGTTAAAATCCTACCCACTCTAAATATTGCAACTTCCAAAATCCAACCCTGACAAACGGGGGCTCCTTCTGGGGGCACCCTGAGCCAACAGTCCCTCAAAATCCAATCTGAAGCCCTGCTACCAATACCGTTGCTCACAGCCAGATTATGGCCGTACAGGGATGTACACAACCCGGCCGTTTTTTATACCTGAAGTCCTAACAAGACCACCGTATAAAATCAGCCTGTTCATGGTCGTGCTTCGCCTGTTAATGGCACAAAAACACCTGAAAGTTGGCATTCCTAAACCCTAAAATTTGTAGATGACATCGACAGAAAATTCTCTCACCCTTGGTGCAACCGAGGGACTAACGCATAACAAGGTGTGGAGTGCTGCTGTGCTGCCTCTGATTCCGAAGTTCTGTTGGAAATAAGAAATTTCACTGTCAAAAGTAGAAATTGCACACAAAGGGCATAGACTCAGCATAAGCAAGGCATGCATTTATTCAGTGCAAGGTCAATACCTCTACCAGTTGGCCAATAACTCCATCTCAAAGCAGGTCGAGACTAATCACTTATGCCCCAAACGACTCCACTCAACGCCTGTGTGAAGCGTGAAGTTGCCGGTACTCTCGCAGGTCTTCCCACCTGCTCCGCTCCCCACCGCCGCGCGCTCAACTTCCCAAACTTCCCTGTTATAAGCCATATCGTTACTAGATGATAACGGTGTACTCGTAGGTCGTCCCGGCGCTCCACTTGGCCGGGATCACATTCACAAGTTGCAGCACCAGCTGCTGCCCGGCCTGGGCCACCTCTGTCACGCGCACGCTCACCGTCCTTCCCACACCCAAGATCTTCTCAGCGTCGGACCCCAGCACCCACGTGGCGCTCTCTCCCATGGCGCGTAGGCTCGTCCAGCTGCTGGCGTCCTTGGAGATCTCCACCTTCTCCACCGCGTCCACCACGCCCAGAATCCGAATCGCGAACCAGTAAGGGTTGCTCCCCAGCATCACCCGTACCGCGAAGGTGCCGTTGCTAGGGCACTCCACGCCGCGGTACTTAATCTCCACGCAGCCCGCGGCCCGGTCGCGGACGATTTTGTCCCACATCACCAAAATCGGAGGTCCCACAATCCGTCCCACAAGCCTACATGGGCGGAAACAGTCCTAAAACGGTCCACTCGCGGTCCAAAGGCCATCCCCAAACGCGGTCAGTCTACCTCCCACCCAAAAACCGCCCACACCCTGTCTACAGCTGAGACTGTATTTGGACTGGCCCCGGATCTTGATTGAAGGCCAGGCCAACCGTATATCCTCAACATGAAACAAGCTACACGAACACATAAATTCAAGGCAACATAAAATTCTTGTACAAGTGAGGTTGCAGAAGGTACTGTCAAACAGCAGTACACTGCCCTGCTGAATACTTTAGTGTTCTAGTGAAAGCAGTCTAGTGAATTTCATGCTCAAAACAGAAACTTGTTCACAAGGTAGACACGTGCATCAATGACACTCCTCACAACATGGGCATTGCAAAAAATGGTGTCCACGTCAACAATAGAGTACGCGTCCAGTCCCACTGTGGGGGTCAGGCGTACACAACCAGTCTGCGGGCACGGAGCTGGAAGTTGGGTGAAGTACTGGATTAGAGCCCGCCGAATCAACTCTCCCTCACCGTCCTCACAATGAAACAGCACCAGGGCCCGAGCATACCACCGTGCCCCGCCAGACCGCACGGCCACTGGGGTGAACACCCCCTGCATTGGGCTGGCCTTCACAAACTGGCCAGCCGAAGTCCACTCCATGCGATCATGCGGTGGAATGGCTAGCGCGGTGTGCACCTGAGCAGGCAAACAGCAAAACGAGTGCTGTTCAAGGAAGGCAGAGGCTACAGCGTATTGGTAACACCTGATTAGGGGGCACAGATGTGTTCGAACTAGGCCAACCACCGCCAGCGGACACGCACCTGCACACTAGAGACGCCTGGGGCATGCCTCTGCAGCAAGGGACCGAGACGGTCCATGGCAGTGCCTCCGACGACCCTCACATACTCCCGCCAAACCCCGCATGCCATGTCCCCGATCCGCATCCTCCGAGATGTGCGTGTGAGCACGCGGCAGTCGTTCTCAACAGCCTATAGATCCCCCCGTGACCAGGTGGGAGTGGCGTTCGGGGGGGAGTGGTCCAGGAACAACACAGGAACAAGCACGGAATAGGCACCCCATGGGATTCTCAAACAGCCTATGCCAAGAGTACACAGCCCACAGGCCATGCGGTCAGCCCCTACAGGGGTGGTAGGGGGGAGGGCTTTAGGGAGGTTAGAAAAAGGTTCCCCCTCGTGCCACCCTTGAGGCATCGTGCACATGGCCTGCAGCAGGTGCAAGCAATTACAACGTGTCGGCAATTCGGCACGGAAAACGCAGCCCGCCACGCAGATGCACAACCATTCCCATCAGCCCCTACCACATCCTCTGGTTAGGGCTAGAATGTAGGGTACCTGTGGGCCAGCATCCCCAACTGCAAACACCTCGGCCAGCATTGCAAGGGCCTGCCGCAGCATGGCCATGAATTCCTAGGCTCCCAGCATACTCCTCCGCATACCCCCTCATAAGCCCCCCCATATACCCCATCGCTAAAACCCTCCCTCCCTTCATACCCCTCCACTCCCCTCCTCGCCTTACCACGCAACCTCCATTCCATCCTCAGCCTCTCTTCCCCTCCATCCTTCCTCTCCCTTCCCTCCCTCTCCTCCCGCCCGCTTCACCCACCCGTCCCTTGCTCCCTCTATCCCCAATTCTTCCTCCTCATTCTCTCCTTTACTGTTGAATCAAAGATATCCCCTCTCCTCCCCTCAGGTTTCCCTCCGGTTCAAGCGTAACCTTCTTTCTCATCACCTGTTCTGCCTTCTGCCCTCTGCAAAACCCGCCTCAACCGCCTCCTGAATCCCGTTACGCCGCCCAATCCATCATACATACTCCTCCCTAACTGTCTCCAGCATTGCCTACTGCATCTGCCTCCTATACTATGCCCCTGCTACTGCTCCTCTTGTCCCTTCCTCTTTTTAAACCAACACACAGCTGCAGCCTTTCTTCCCTTCAACAGCACCTTACGTTTGAAACTAGTTCGCTGCTCCTCCTTTCAGCCCCATCATTCCCCCTCCTCTCATTCCCAGCATAGTCTGTCATATGACACCACCTTATCTCCCTCCTCGCAGCGACACCGTTCACCCTACTACCACTCAACTCAAGCTATCTCCTCTTCGCTCCAGAACTCGCCTTCCCATCCCCATTACTTCTTTCCTCTTCGCCTTCCCCATTGACCTGCCGTGGCTGTGCCCTCCTCACCTCTCTCTCTCCATCGCTCGCCTTCCTTCCTCCTCTACATCCTCCCCCCCATCATCTAACTCCTCTTCCTCCACTTTTTCTTCCTCTTCCTCTTCCTCACTACCATCTCCCTCCTTCACCACATTCTCATTCCACATCCACCTCTCCCCGATCGCAGCACCACCCATCACCATCACCACCACTAGCACAAGCTCCTCCACATCTTCGTTGCCATACAAACCCCTGTAATCCTATGCCGCACACCTATCCTCGCACTCCAACTCCGGACACTCCTTCCCCCGCTCCTCCTCAGACCCCACCACAAACCTCGCGCATAGCAGTCTCGTATATGGGGCCACCCCCATAGTCGCGCGCCACTGCCCGGATCGCCGCCATCTGCACATTCCGCCTAACGATGCGCTCCGTCACGTTCCGCCAGTTTGTCCCACGAGCTGGCAGCTTCACAAACGTCTTGTGACTGTGCTCGTATCTGTTGGAGGAGTAGTGGAAAGGCATCCCGCGAGCCCGAATGGTATCGGGAAGGTGCACAAGATCGTGCACCTTGATGAGCTGCCAACGGGACCGCTGATTAGGAAAGATGTCCTCCAACATGTGCATCAGCCTGAACAAACCAATCGGACATCCGGGTAGAAGGGAGAGGGGGAGGGAGGGAACAATCAAAACGGTCCTCCATTGCTAGCACAACATGCAACTGGACCCGCAGTTGCGACTCACTCAGGTGTGCTGCGCTGCATGACCTGTAGAGTCGCATCTGTGTGTGACTCCACACGTATACTCGCCTTGTACCACTCTGTCCACCTCACCACGGCCCTGGCAATGTCCTCCCTGCCTGGGAGGTGCACAATCAGGGGCATGATCTGCATCATGCCCCTATGCTCTGACGCCGAGAAACGCGCGGTAGTTGAGAAATAGGTGGCCGCAGAGGGGGTTCTTAGAGTTGAAGGGGGGGTCTCCTCACGCAGTTGAACGTACCACCTGACGCGGGCAAAGGGAAAATAACCAAAGCATGATACACAGCATTACCATTTAAGCACCATTATAGACAACCAACAGCAGCACGCAGAGCCTAGAAGAGCATGCTTACTCCTGCAGCAACTCCTTCTCGCGCTTGGTTAGGAGCCCGCCAATGCACTTCATGATGTGCACCCAAACGCCCTCGTCCAACACATGCATGATATCCAGGGGCACCGCTAGGTACGTGTTCCCCCATATGGTCTTCGCAAAACCCCAATCCCAGAGAAAACACTGTGCACAGGAGGCCAAGGGTGTAGTGAGAACAAGAAGGTGGGAATAGCCAGGCATGCAAGCTTACCAACATCCCCCCCCAAATGCTCACCGCCACAGGGTGCGTGGACCAGGCCAGCTGAAGATCCTTCAGCATAGAGGGTGTAGCAGCCAACATCTGTCTGTACACCTTCCGCTGCCCCTTCACCGTCCGCTCGGGAAAGGACTGGTCGACACATCTCAAGTGCTCGCTGTCGACCAGGCATGAACTGCACGGGCGATGGGAACCGGCCGACTTGGTGCATGTGACCTTACAAGATTCCGGAAAATCTGTCACGTATGAGTACAACAGAGGGAACACCTTGTACGACACACCATGGTGATCTATGACCTCAAGGCCCCCACTGCACAATTAGGCAAACGACGGGGCGAGGAGGGAGAGCGGAATGGGGAAAACACATTATAGCCGCTCCCAACGTCGTGAGGTCAAGTGGGGTCCAGGTGGGGCAAGTACACACAGTTAGTGGCAACATAGGCCCACCTATGGGGGTGTGAGATGGGCTGCAAAGCAGCCACGAGAATCTGTGCGCAGCGCTGGAAAACACGGGTCTTCTCTACCGAGGACATGTCGGAGGGGAGAGGGGGAATCATGCCTACAAGTTCTGTGCCACCCTCCTTCCACCGTGACGGCTCCGGTATGTTGGTCATGGAGACAACCATCGGATGGGCTGTCTGTCTGCCATTGAACGTCAGTGACGTGCTGTCGCTCCAGAGGATGAGGCCCAAGACCCGTCCTAGGCCCTTCAGAGCGGCCTGGTATGGGCCACACGATATAGGAGTAACGACGCATGGTTCATGCATCATTGAAACAAATATTTTGAACATACAACAATTGCGATATTTAATCTCGTGTGACCATGCCCCACTCACCATCATTTGCAGCCACCAATCGCAGTCCTGGGGATCTCCATACCGCCGCTCTCCACCCTCAAATCTTGGCCTAGCCTCAAGGACAAAGCCCTCCTCGCCCGAAAACACCAACCACATGTGCAGGAGCACCTGTTGGGCTCGAGTGTGAGTGTAAAACACCGAGCCGTTGGGGAATGAGAAAAGGAATCGATAAACACATGTGTGTTGAGCCGAACCAGGTACGAAGGTAGCAAACCGCGTCGCTGTGGGTCGAGTGAGGCACATTCAAGTACCTTGATGATAGGCCGGCACCAGAACGTTACGAAACCCACGTCGTGATCGACCGCAATTTCCGTTGACTCCCAATGCTGGTCGTCCGACTGGGCAAGCGTCTTCTCGAACTTCTCGGCGTCGCGGTGTGTGAACCAAAGGAGCAAGTCATCCACCTTCAACCGCGGGTGTTTGAAGAGGTGAATCAGCTCGGTTATGGCCATGTTCGGGAGGTTGTGCTTGCGTGAAAATACTAACAGCTCTAAGCGGATATCAAACTCATCCTCCTCCGAATCGGAATCAATGTTCTCTCCTGGCGCGTCCTCTATGGGGGTGTCATCTGGTGGGGCGTCACGGTTGACGGTTGGGTCTGAATCGCCCCTCGTCCCTATGTCCCCAGCAACCGGAACCTCTGGAGCTCGCTCGGCCGCCCACGCCTCCGCCTGCTCTCTTCTAGCTCGTTGACGATCTAACATCGACTGATGGATAGCCCCTATCCGCGCCATCCTGGAACGCCCTCGTTTGCATTGTTGGTCCGTTGACCAATGAATGCGGAGGTGGTTGTAGTCCTGGAAGTCGTGACCGCATAACCTACAGGCGACGCGTTCCATGTCGACTAAGTGTTGCGGTTCTGCACAGCTTAGACCTGCTACGCTGTAGGGTTTCAACATCCAACTAATGGCTCCATGGTCTGCGACTATTCATCGTGCTTTCAACGTTAAACATCGCTTTGGTGCTGTCGAATAATATCTTAGTTAACGTACGGGATTAACGATCTGTAAACAAGTTCTCGTGATTACGACCCTCCCTGCAACGCGTGCGTTTAGGACTAGCGTGACTTGCGGCGGGGAGCATTGGTAACACCGTGCGCAGTGGTGTTCTCCCTCCCTCTGCGAACGTCACCCACTTAAGACATCTGCACACAATTTTGCGCGCAGGTGGCATGGCGAAGACTGGGGCGGTTTTGCGCGCGTGCGATATGCCAGACTCTGTGGGTGGCTTGGCGGGTGGCATGGCGAAGCCTGGGGCGGTTTTGCGCGCGTGCGATATGGCAAACTCAGCGGGTGGCTTGGCGGGTGGCATGGAAGCCTGAGGCGGTTTTGCGTGCGTGCGTGTGGCGAATGGTTGCATGTACAGCTTTGTTAAATCCACCTGACCTGTATAATACATATCCCATTAATTGAAACAATAGTGTAAGATCTGCTGGAATGTCACTCTCAAATCTGACCCGGCAAAGTTTCTATGTGGACAATCATGCATAATACAAACATGGCGTCAAGTCAAGCCCTAGGAGGTGTCATTGTATTGAGCTCTAACGACCAATACAGTGTGTTCCGTTAAGTTCTATCCGTCATAATATGCATGCCTGTTGGCAGACAGTAACAAAAGGCTCTATTCACCTTTCGATTGTTTCATGATGAATTCAAACGACAACATGTTGTAAAACATGCCTCTAAACTTGTCCACGCATGTTGTAAAAATTAGCCCACTCCCTAATTTCATTCTTCAGCTCCTCCCTCCAGAGTAGGGGGCTGCCGAGGAGAACAATGTTCCTAGAGTCTGCAAACTTGGTTTCCACAAGCACCTGCATGTACTTCATGCAGTACACCCCACAGTCATAGCCATTCCTCTGTTTGGTTGCCTGCCGAATGGTTACCTACCCAGAGTGGCATTAGCAGGGGAGTGGAAAGAATGGGCGTGCAAACCAAACCAGAAACACGGTTTTACGAAATAACCCACCTGGATTTTGTCTAGCTTAATTTCGGATGCCCATGCAACTGCCCTCTCCTCCGAAATTTCCGGCCTCAGAGCATACAGCTGCTTGCCCAAGTAGCTGTAATTGGGAGAGAGAAAAGCGGGGTACAGGTACTGAAATGTGCAGACAACAAACGACTTGCGTTAATCATGCACTGTTTTCGCAAACGAAAAGGAACGTATCATAGCGGCAAACGGGCGTACTCAATGACGGGCTTCTCGAATCCCTTGTGCAACCCTAGGGAGTCTGCATGAAGAAGCCGGGTGGCTGCTGGCAACCCCGCGCCGAGAGGAATGTCGTTATGCAGCAAAAGCAGACTCCAATGATCCCTGCACACAATGTCCCACGAATCGCTGTCATGAAAAAAGCCGGGAAAACCATAGGCTGGCTCGATAAGACTTCAGCAGTAGCGTTTTCCTACTTCATATGGATCGGCATAATGACGTGTTTGTACGACAGCAGATTCTCGCCGTACGCCACATTGCGCGCCCTCCCGTCCCTCGTTTTGCAGATACTAGCGTAGAGGTGTGTAGACCCGTACAACCAATCGCTGTCCACGAAACCGCGCTGAAACTGTAACATCCTGCGTCCGACAGCAATGGGCAGGTAAGGACTTATGTGGCAGCACATGTAATAAACCGTTACCATGTCAGTGGCTTGGCGTGGAACTTACAGGCCGTACAGCTCGATCATGTCCCCCGAGATCCATCTACCATGTTCCAGGGTGTCAGCCTGGATTTGGCTGACTGTCAGCCACTCGCCACCTTTCGGGTAAGGCATCGTTAGGTTGTCGAAAGCTATCTGCCCTCGCTGTGCGGTAGACATGGCCTTGCGCTCGCTCTGAACGGTCTCACCTCGTTGTTGTACTGTGCGGAATGCCACTTGAGCTGACCCAGAACGAACCCTGAATGCGCTAAGTCCTGTCTCACCCTCTTTGGCCTCGCAACCCCAACACCCACAGCAGTTTGTGTTACAATTTCCAGCCTGTAACTTGTTTATTTTGACAACACTGTACTTTCCAAGTTTTATTGGAAGGTACCAAAGAAGGCGGTGTATTGATATTCGAGCAGTACTAGCCCGCTCCGCGTCGATCGATTCACTCACTGTCGCGACGCTATACCGGGGGTGAGTGACAAACCAATCCCACAACACCAACACGAGAAGGTGGAGGCACTGCAGCGCAATCGGGTGGCCAGGCGCCAACAGTGGCGGTATCGACGGTTTGCGACGCCTTAAATGACCGCCGACGCCGACTCGGTTAGTATCAGCTAGGGTTTCAGCCCATTTCTGCCAGCTCGTGCTTCTCAACCACTTTCCCTATGCACCCGTTTCTCCATCGTCCCTACCACACCACCCCGCTCCCAAGGCGTTGATGAGCAGACATTGTTCCGGGAACTGCCTGGTAGATACCTCTGGTGTTTATAGGCAGGAGCGCCGAGCTTCAATGGCATCGGAGCGCCAATTGTCTCAAAGGCAACAGAGGTGGCCTACTCGCCTATCTGATGGTTTTGTAGTGTACTCGCCGCACACCACCAGAGCAGCTAGCAAATTATGGGAGGCGGCTTGTGAAAAGACACACAAGTTGATTCTGCTCTTCCGTGAGCGTTGGCCCACTGGTCAGTCTCACACCCGTCCTGCTGAAGAAGGCGCCGAAAACATCGTGCTGTCCTCTGATAGTGACGACGGTGAAGAGCCATACGGCACAAGTCTAGCGGAGGCGTTGCCTAAAAAGAAGAAGGCCAGGAAAAAAGTTAAAAAGACATCCGATCTTCACAAGGCTAAGACGCCTAAGGGTGGGCTTTGGCGCACGGCCAAGCGCGCCAAAACAGGTGCATGTTTGCGTTGTTGAGAATTTGTCGCACCCTTTGAGAGGCACGGTTGCAACATGTCCTCCGACATTTGCTGACTTTGCTCTTTTATTGCATGTGGCAGTCAGGAACAGGTCAAAAACGGCAGCAAAGGAGCTCAGGGAAGACTGCTCGGCCAGCTCGGAAGAGGGCGATATGAGCGGCTCGGAGTACAATCTCTCCGGCGAGGAGGAAGACTCTGCCTCACTGGACAGCTACGATGCAGCAGCGTCCGACGAGGACGAAGGGACTAAGGAGGCTGCTGGGGTCTCCAGTGGCGGAACTGTGGGCGTGGATGAGCTGGCACCTGCCCCGGCTTCCACCATGAGGCGAATCATTGCGTCGGATCTCCGTGCATCCTATCCAGCCGACGGCGGTCGGTCCAGCATGCGTGAAGCGAGTGGAGGCAAAGGAAAAGGGGCGGCCGAGGAGGTCGTGCGGCGGAAGGGGCGCACCACCTCGTCAAAGGGTGCGGGAGCCAAGGCCGGCATTTCTCCTGCCCTCCACGGCTGTAGCAAGTCGCAATGCAGGGCGGAGGCTAGCAACACTGCAGCAGCTGACGACCCTTGGCTGGATGCCGACATCAGCGGTTCCTCACTCGAGGCTGGCCGCGCGCTGACACCAACCCATCCTACCAATTGTGCAAACCCAGTGGCGTCTGGCCTTGGTGTCATGGATATGGATGCTGTAGGCACTTCCGCCGAAGTCCCTAAGCGCCGCTCTTCGGCGGGCGGGCGTGCCACTGGAGAGGGACCATCTTGGGTCTCGGGATCGGGTGAGGGGCATGGACGTACTGCCTCGGCTTCGGGAGACACGGCCCTGCACTCGGCGATTAACGGCCCTGGGGATCTTTTGCGGGAGGTTGTTCCTGACCCAGCGGCGACTACCAAGCCATCTCTAGAGCCTGCGAACCCGTCTGTGCCAGCGGTGGTGCGGCCATCTCTTTCTGCACGTGTCCCACCCGCTACCATCGGGGCTACGATTGCAGCGGCGGATGGGGTTACACTGCAGTACATCCTCAACGCGATAACCGCGAATACCCGCATGGTAGAGGAGATGCGCGGGTCGGGAGGCCGCCCGGAGAGCCAGCCAGCAACCGGCGGTCGCGCAGACCGTTCCACAGCCCCGAATGGTGCTCATGCGGCTGCTAGTGTGTCACATGCTTGTGTGACCAGGGACGCGACTTCCCTGGACTCCATTCTTGGTCTACTTCGCGAAAAACTCAACACCGCCGCCCCAGCAGAGAATGTGGAGGCCCGTATGCTGGTGGGCGAGGCGGTGGTTGGCCAGGCAATGGCGGGCCAGGGTGGGGTCCGCCAAGCGGCGTCGGTTCTGGCGAACGCGGGCCAGGCAAGTGTGGGCCAGGCGGCGGCAGGCCAGGCGCCGGCAGGCCTGGCGGGTGCGGGTGCAGGCATCGGGCGGGCCACCACATGTGGCGGAGTTTCTGCAGGGTCTATGGCAAATGCTCATGTGCGCAACGTGAGGCAGCGTTTTGAGGGTCAGCCACAGAACCGCCTGGTGGTTGAGTCGGCTGAACCTCGGAGGCGCGGGATACCGCCAGCCCACAAGGTCCATGTAAGTTTCACCGTGGGAGAGCTTTGCTGTTGTGTGGGTCTTTGTACGTGATGCCACCGGTAGTGGTGTTCTGTGCCTGTGGCAAGTACTGACAATTGTTGTTCCCTTTCCCCTCCCCCCCACAGGTGTATTTTGCTGCAGCAAGGGAGAAGCAGGTCCATGATGCCGAGGCGGCTGACATTGATTTCTACCCTGGCATGGAGGAGAAGTACGATGTGGTGTTGGAGGTCCTCAACGAGAAGTTTGAGGTGACGCTGCTGCAGTTTCTGGAGGCCATGGAGATGTTGGACTATTCGGGGCGCCTGAAGCGGTGCTGGACCCACTGGAAGAACATCTCTGCTGCCCGGGTGAAGCGGGTGGTTTTGGCGCACTTCGGGATCCGGGTGGCCGGCCTGACGATTACCCAGATTGAAGTGCCGATCGCGCGGAAGGTGGAGCTGTGGGCATGCTACGGCCCAAGTAGGTGCTTTTGTGCTGATGTGGGCGGGTTTTGTGGTTCTTCCTACGCGTATTTGCAGCTTCTGGGCTTGGCTTCAACCCTGATTCAACTGCTGGCCCCCCAGCGGTTCTGTGTTCCCCAACCCCGAAATGCACCATGTCGCACCATTCTTCCCTTCCCCCACCCGCCCACCCTGTGACTCTAGTGGTTTGCTCTCCTCGCGTGTGCAGTGCTGTAGGCTCTCTGTGAGCGCTCGGGGGCATAGGGCTGTGGCCTGGTATCACACCCCCCCCCCCCTTCTTTCTCCCCCCTTCAATGTAATTGGCGTGGGGTTCCGCATTCCCACCCCGGACCCCTTTCAGCTTCCCTGCTGTGGCCATCCCTTAGGCTGCAGTACCCATGACATACTTTGTTTGCTGGTTGTGTATGCTGTGTGTTTGCTGGTTGTCCTGTAGCCGTGAGTACTCCCAGGCGCCTGGTCCCCTCATGTGGTGATGCTCAAATGATCGCACCTGTCTGTGGCCCGTTCATTGCTGGCGAGACCAACCCGATACTCTTCCTGGCCTATCTTTTCCATGCTGTTAGCAATAGTTTCCCTTTGACACGAATCATTTATGTTCCTCTTTTTATTCTCGGCATTGTAGAGCAGCGTCAGGGCCAGCTGGTCTCAACATGGAGCACGGAGACCGGGTCTGCGGATCCGTTCACCAACGGCCTTTTCTTCGAGGCGTGCAGGGCGGGCTTCCCCCGCTGGGTGCGCCGCGGGCGCCTCACCCTGAAGCCGTACCACCTAGCATGGGTCCTTTTCTGCGTGAGTGTCCCCAGCCACCCCCCCCCCCCACCGCCCCCCTCCATTTATGGCGTTCCGCCTTCCGCTTGCGTGCCTTAATCGTTGCGTTGACTGAAGCTGCCCCCATTATGCTTGTGTGTCTGCAGGTGGACTTTGGCCTGCACAACCAAGAGTGCTGCAACATGAACCTTTCTGCATCGTGTGTCAAGAACAAGAGGTTTCTCTCGACTCTGCATCGTCGAGTGTGGCAGATGGTTGAGCGGGCCCTTATAGCTGGCCGACACCCTTGGGATGCACGGCTGAAGGGGTTCGTGTGGGGTCGCCATGGCCTCCTCATCCATGAGTCCGGTTTTGAGGATTACGTGCCTGTTGTTATGATGGGCAACTGAGTGTTGTCTTATACCTCACACCCGTTATGGCTGGTCTCTATCGGGGTCCCGAGTGTGCTGGGGGCATGTGCATGGGCTGCACATGGGGAAAGTTTGTCAGCTGTGCTGGAGTGTTTGGGTGTGCTGGGGGCATGTGCATGGGATGAACTGTGGGATGGTGTGAGAGTTTCATTATCGTGTGTTTGGGTGTGCTGGGGGCATGTGCAAGGGATGCACATGGGGCTGGCGTGTTTGCTGTGCGCTTGTGTTTGGGTGTGCTGGGGGCATGTGCAAGGGATGCACATGGGGCTGGCGTGTTTGCTGTGCTCTTGTGTTTGGGTGTGCTGGGGGCATGTGCAAGGGATGCACATGGGGCTGGCGTGTTTGCTGTGCTCTTGTGTTTGGGTGTGCTGGGGGCATGTGCAAGGGATGCACATGGGGCTGGCGTGTTTGCTGTGCTCTTGTGTTTGGGTGTGCTGGGGGCATGTGCAAGGGCTGCACATGGGGCTGGCGTGTTTGCTGTGCTCTTGTGTTTGGGTGTGCTGGGGGCATGTGCAAGGGCTGCAGATGGGGCTGGCGTGTTTGCTGTGCTCTTGTGTTTGGGTGTGCAGGGGGCATGTGCAAGGGTTGCACTTGGGGATATGGCGCGTTTGCAGCGCACGTGTGTTTGGGGGGTCTGGGGGCATGTGCAAAGGATGCACATGGGGATGGCGTGTGCAGAGGCTCCTTGCCGCCGGAGGGATTGCGTCCCCCGACCTGGTTAGGGAACTACCTTCCTCGTGGCAGCAGCGGCCCTTCTGTGCATGTAGCATTTGTGTGGCTATTTTGCATTAGTGGCCCCACTGTTTCGATGCGGATTATTAATTAAATTAACCGTGCTTTTTGTACAAACGACCACCATGCCCATTTTGTTACGTGTATTAAAGGGGAGGCGTTTGTAAAATTGCGACGGCTGGTTCGTTGTTACCGGATTGAAGTAACTGAGTAACACCAGTGACAAGTTACGGTTACAAAGGTTGTGGGTGTGCTCTATGGCGGTTCCGAGATGGTTCCTGTGCGGTCCCCGGTGCATCCCCCGAGGACCCTCCGTGGAGCGCTGGTGGACCAACCCTTGAGTTCACGAAGGACCGCTCAGTGTGTACATTAGCTAGATCCCCCAAAGATAGCAAATGGCACCTTTGCGGGCCGTGTGTGGACGGGTTTTTTTTGTGATGCACGCGATCGAGGAGAGGAGGAAATCGCCGTTGCCAGCTCTTGTGGTTCTTGCAGGAAACCTCGTAGCACGTGCCCCAACCCTTGCCGCCGTTGTATTGGCTTGGAGGAATGTACGCCGTCAGGCCGCCGTTGAAATAGGTGCTGTTGCGGAAGTCACCCTTGTAGTTGCACGCGCCGCCTCCGTCATTGAGTCCCACGCTGAACCTGGTGAATACGGCGCTGGCGGGAGTGAGGGCGAGAGCAAGCAGGAAGAATGCGAGGCACAGCACGCCGCTGATCTTGGAAACATGAGCCATCGCGCGGTGAGTAAGAGGCGGAATCGCAGGGAATGGTGTGGCAGAGGAGAGATTCAAAGCTAAAATCGGAATTTGATTCCTTTGAAATCGAGCAGTACTAGAAGAGCTGTGGACGAACTGAAGGATGATTTGCTCGAAATAGCTGGTGATTATATAGAGCTCTAGCGACGCCGTCGTGTGAACCTGGAACCTGAGAGGCAAGAGCCCATTCTTTGAGTCGCCATTGGGATTCTGTTGTGTTGGAAGCGCTTCGGTAATCTCGGTTGCGCCCAGGAAGGTCGCAATGTGCTTCGTTTTGCCTTGCGACGTCGAGATGGGAAACGTCAACAATTATTGCCCAAGAACTGACGGCCAGTTGACAGCGTGACTGACGGAGGAGTGTCCATCCGTTAAAAAATGGAGACATCCGCAGGTCAAAGACCTCGCAGGCGAGAGGCGCAATGACAATAATTGCTGAGGGAATGATGTCATTCCGTCAGGTCGTGGGACCTGGTGGGAATTTTACGTGCGAAGAGGACTCGGCTAAAAACCTGGTTTTACTGGTCGGATGGGCTCAACAATTATTGGCCTGTTTGGGTCGTCACAGTTTCTTCCTCGCCTGTAGCCTGGCTGGCGGACGAATGCACAGTCATTTGTGTTTAGCCTGTGTTGAGCCAAAATCATTTCTCTGGGAGAATTGATGTGTGGTGGGAGCAGCACGAGATCGCTCACTGGAGTCCGTATTTCGTGGTGTGAGCTGCTTCGTTGGGGTAACTTGGGACATTTACTGCTCGCTACCAATACCATCTTTCGCAGGCACTAGCTCTGCCTGGCGATAGGCTCAACAAGTACTGTCGCAACGTCGACGGGGTAACATACTAGGCGTTGTCACTCTTAGCGGGACGGACGACAGAAATATGAGCGCACCGAACTGCACGGCTCGCGAGGAAACCCATTGATTTTTCAGAGCGAATTCCTGCCAGCGTTCCGTACACCTGCTTCGTATCCCTGCCAGCTCTCTCATTTGCTTTTGTTCTCGCCCGCAGTATTTGATTGTTTCGATCAGTATCATGGATTTCAAGGGTTGAATGGACAGAGCAATATTCTCTAAGCGTCTCCTTCACAGCATCGGTGTGAGAACTCCTTGGTGTTATTTTCCCTGAAACTTAAAACGACTCGTTCAAAGACCTGTAATACCAGGGTTCCACTTACGGAGCCTCCCAAACAGGTTTATCTACGAGCGCTAGTAATGTAGGTAAATACTAGGCAAGTACGCCAGAAACATAAGGCAAGTTGGGAGGGATACGAAGCTGGTGCTCGGAACGCTCGCATGAATTCCCTCTCAAGCAGTGAACCTCTCATTTAGGCACCTTGGGTCGCCCTGATCACGATACAATTGCGTTCAAACAATGTCGCGCGCTATTGCCCCGAACAAGGCATCAGCAGGTTTCTACGGGGAAATTATACGCTGGATAAGCCTCACTGTTCGTTTCCCCGACTTAGTCACACTTACCCCAGCGCAGTCAACCTTCTTTAGGTTCGGACTCAGCGGCATCAGACTTTTTGTTCAATCTGATGCCGCACGGCAAATATTTTCGCCACGTGTCCCATTTCTGCCGTTGTGCTACCCCCATGAACACAGACACCAGACTCCACTGTTTCTTTTGTTTGGTCCAACCGGCCGATCTTCTTGGAGGGTGACACGAGATTCGAATTTCTACTGTTACAGATTACGATTCTCGGCCTTGATGCGCTACTGTTCCCCAAGTCCCTCTCCCATCGACCACCCTTCCAATCGTTACATTTACACAGGTCACCTTCACCACCACCACTTCGTTCGTCATTTACACAGTCCGACTCCCTACAGAGCAACTCGACATTTTAGGGTTTGGGTTCCACCCTTCCTCTAATCACTGCTACTACAATTAGTAGTCAGCAGCAACGGACCTGTAAGTGCCCTCGCATCGTGCCACATTCCCCGTTCTGCACCTTCCTCTACCGACCTTAATCGATACCATTTCTACTCTATTTTCGCCACCCCGACTGTCCCTCCTTGTTCCACCAATCCCTACCGTCCTCCTTTTAATTCATCCTATCCTCACCTCCGTCCTATTTCATAAATCCATTTCGGCCCACCCTTTAGGCCGCCAATCTGTATCTTCACTCTTTCGCCCCTCCCTTCCTTCGACCCGTTATATCACCTAGGTTTAGGGATCCGTGCAATTCGCAGTTAATACATCCCCCTACTGCTGCTTAGTCTTATTATTCATATTCCCGTCATTCCACCCTTTGACGATCGCCACCGAAAGCCCCTTATACCCCCCCTTAATCCGCCTATCCCCACCTTCCCACTCCCGCCCTCCCCCCTGCCTTATTCCGCATGATATCCCTACCATTCCGCCCCTACCGCCATCCCCCCCCTGTCCTTTCCCCACCATTCCGCTCTACTTATTCCGTCTATCCCTACCGTCCCCCCCCACTCCCATCCCCGCCGTTCCCCCCATAGTTCCGCCTATTCCGACCATTCCACCCCTTATTCCTTATACCACAGCCATTCCATCCCGCCATTCTTCGTAACCCCACCATCCCGCCCATGTCGGCCCCTTCATCAATGTCTACCATTCTTCCCCTTAAGCTGCCAAACTCAACCGTTACTCTTCCAAGCCGATTCCGTACCTCCCCCCTTGGGGCCCGTGCCTTAGTCCGCGATCCCGTGCCAATTTGTTCATTCATAAACTCCAACCCACGTGTTTCTTCTCGAGTCGGTAACTGACCTGGTTCTCCTGATTCGTCGAATTAAGAATAGCCATCCCGGCTTCCCTGTGCCCTCGAGGCACCTCTTCGATCCCCTCACTCCCCACGACCCCACGGTTGACCCCGTCTTACGTGTGCATCCCAGGGCAGAACATTCCTTCATTGCCTCTCTTCCGTTTCTTAAGAGGACATGGTCCTGCAGTGGGCTGCGGGGCCGGTTTACTGCTAATGTTCGGCATGCCGCACACAAGGTAAGGTCTACTGAACACAATGCACACATCATCGTGGTAGGCATATAAAAAGATTAGCACAGTGTAGTGTGTGAACAACCTAAGCTTCCTGGATGCCACAATGCATGTTTCCCTAGGACCGCTCGTGTCTTCTCGTGTCTCCGATCATGCCCTTTCCGCACACACCTTACCATAACGTGCAAGCAGATGCAAGCCGTCCCTCCTCGCCCCGTTTGTGCTACCTGCTGCCCTTCCCCATCTCTGCTCACTGCTGCCCTTCCCCATCTCTGCTCATTGCTGCCCTTCCCCATCTCTGCTCATTGCTGCCCTTCCCCATCTCTGCTCATTGCTGACCTTTCCCATCTCTGCTCATTGCTGCCCTTCCCCATCTCTGCTCATTGCTGCCCTTCCCCATCTCTGCTCACTGCTGCCCTTCCCCATCTCTGCTCATTGCTGCCCTTCCCCATCTCTGCTCATTGCTGCCCTTCCCCATCTCTGCTCATTGCTGCCCTTTCCCATCTCTGCTCATTGCTGCCCTTCCCCATCTCTGCTCATTGCTGCCCTTCCCCATCTCTGCTCATTGCTGCCCTTCCCCATCTCTGCTTTCCCGCATCGCCCCCTTGTCTCCACCTCCCTCCAAAACACCCGTGTTTCCACCCCTACAGCCCCTTCTCACCACAGGGGCAGAGTGGGATTGAGCTATCTGTAGGGATTGTGTTCTCCTGTATGGAGGATGCAAGGACTACTATCAGGAATTATGCCCGCCATAATGGCTTTACAACGTTTTTTCGCCACAACACGGCTGAGCGCATCGATGCACGATGCAAATCTATGGAAGGCGAAAGGTGGCCTGCAGATGGGGAAGAGCCTCAGCCAGGCTTCTGTCCTTTCCGTGTCATAGCTAGAGGCCCTAGGGGATGCAGATTCAGTCTCAGGGAAGCTTGTCTGAAGCATGCTGATAGGTGCGCTAGCGGTCCCGATGGAGTGAGCAAGGAGGAAGCAAAACTGATCACAAGGGCTTATGTTCCGCATGGTGTGTTGAGGCCACATGGTCTTCAACAGCTCGTGCGAGAGTGTCTAGGTACTGACTGCTCCTACTCAACGGCTGACCGTGCTATTAAGGAGGTTGAAGAGGAAGATCTGATAGGGGGCGACAAGGGGTTCTAGTATGTCGAGAGCATCCTTCAGTCATTCAAGGCGGAGAATCCTACTGTTGTTGTTTCTCTGGTGAGAAAGGGGAATAGGTTTCATCGTGCGGGGCTCACGTATCCGGGTGCGCGAGTGGCCGCAGTCCATTGCTTTCCCATCGTTTTTGTGGACGGGTGCCACAACAAGGGAAAATGGCGTGGCCACACGCTCAATGCAGTCCTGGTGGACTGCGAGCACAAACTGGTAAGACTAGGGAGTGCCTGGGTAGAGGGCGAGAACACAGAGTCATGCGGTTACTTCCTTCAGATCTTGCTGGAGGCCATCCCTGAGCTTAACACCCCATATTTCACTCTCATGCACGATCGTGGAAAGGCATGGCTAGCTGCAAAGAAGATGATGTTGCCTCTGATTTTTGAGGCACTTTGCATCACTCATTTGTTCCGAAACTTCAACTCGAAGTTCGGCTCGTCTTTGGATGGGAAGATTGAGTTAGCCGCCATGGCGCTAACCAAGGACGTCTACCGGGGGACGGTGGACAAGATTGAGGAGGAGTGTCCTGGGGGGAAGGACTTTTTGGAGAAGGATGGACTATCTCTAAAATCGGCTGCCTCTCTGTTTGGAGCACCGCGCTATGGTTGCTACTCATCAAACCCCGTTGAGTCCATCGCAAAAAAGGTGTGCTCGCAAAACGATTGCGTAGCATTCGAGCGAATGCTTTGCAAACGTTTTGCGAACATGTGGGTGAAAATTCATGGCGGACTAAGATCAGAACACTTGGCGAATGCTTGGGCAACATTTCCCGAAACACTTTTTGGTTCACGACAGCGAATGCTTAGAGGTGTCTTTTCGGTAATCTCCGTGGTTCGTTTACAAATGCATGGCGGTGTTCTTTCTACAACTTTTGCAGTAAACATGTAAATGCATAGAGAAGTTTATGCTCACCATTTTTAGTATTCAGCATGATTTGTTGCAAACGTTTGGTGGTGTTTTTCATGGATCCGTTTTTGCAGGCTGCAGTACCCTTTTGGGCATGGTTCAGTACAATTAGGGCATGCCTCGTTTGGATTTACTTATAATGCAACATGCAAATTATTTGATATATTAAAAAAAACATCTACACCACAGTACACAACCACTATGGCCCAACCGCCCTTGCCTACCAGCACCCCTATGTGGGTCCCGCACTAACACAAAGAGAAACTGAGCGGCGGCACACCAGGAGCAGCAATTCTTGAAACTGGATTGGAATTCCTGCACGTTACGTTCAGAACTTGTTATCTCGAAATTAATCCAAGGTCGAAATCACCAACAATAAGGACAATGCTTACAACAACGAAGTAGCGCGACGCTGGATATTGAGTCCTGCACATTAGGTTCAAACATTGTAATGAAATTAGTTATATTCCATACGATAGCAATTACAAGAGCCAGCTTACCGGAGGAAATAGCTCGTGGTAGGCTACAAATTTCTGCACGTCATACGAGACATTGTTGTGAAATTAGTCCGACGATCAAATGACCAGCGAGACTTACAATTGGACTTACATGGGGAATTATCTCGATGTTGGATAGAGTTACATAGCTAGCTGCGATAAAGACAAGCATCGTGAGGACACATGCGAATCATTAGTTTGATTGATACGTCAAGTAACAAATGCCTTCATACCCCCATGGCGTGCTGTGTGTGCCCGTATCGTGCGTGCATGGCGCCCTCCACCAGCAGCCCCGCCTGGAATCGCCCCGCCCACCACTCCGACGCCGGGCGACTACCCACCGCTGTCACGCCCGCACTGCTTGGAGAGAGGAGGGGGTGGCAGGGGGCGGAAGCGGGAGGGTGGAGTGACGGTGTGCGCAAGAGTCGGGGAAGAGCGCACAAGACATGGAAGAACAGAATGGAGGCTGCACTCCTTGTGGCGGCTGCACTCCTCGTGGCCGCCTCACCATGAGGGCCACGCGTGCACAGCACACTCACACGGTCACACGTATCAACGTGCGAACGCCACACTCTCCCCCACACTTCCTTGCCCTGTCATGCAGCAGGCCCTTCCCACTGCCCCCCACACTCGCACGTGCCTGCGAATGCCCTCTCATGGGCCTCTCTACTCCAGCAACCCATCCGTGGCACCTGTATGACCCCCCCTCTCCGCCTGGCCATGACTGTTCACCTGTAGTCGAAGTAACGGTGCAGGGAGGCGAGGGAGGAGGAGAGATGGCGCGAGGAGAGAGACTCGTGGTGCTGCCACAGATGCACCTGATGCCATGCACCCACGCCATGCACCCATGTGATGCCATGCACCCATGTGATGCCATGCACCCATGTGATGCCATGCACACATGTGCCATGCGCCCATGCCATGCCATGCAGCCATGTGATTCCATGCAGCCATGTGAAAGAAAGAGGTGAGTAAAGGCAAGGAGAGTGGTAGGTCGCATGGAGAGGCGTGGCGTGCAAGAGCCAAAAGGGGGTGGCATGGGCACGCAACAGGCAGAACAGAGGGCACACGGATGGGCTGCCAGGGATGGCTTCACACCGCCATGCATATAGCAAGGCACATGTATGCACCTTGGGTGGCAGGTCGTGCGCATACGCCATGGCGCTCACGTCGTCTGGCAGCGCACCACCCATGGCGCCAGCATGCCCCCCTTCACTGCTCCTCGGGCCTGCTGCTGCTGCGCCCAACCTGCAGCGCACACACGATGGACGGATGGATGGGGCATGCGCGTGAGAAGGGGAGTGCACGAGAGCGGATGCTCTCCATTCCGCTCTGCCCCCTCCACCTTCCCACACACACTACTAGCCATGCCTCTCTGCACGAGTCGCGCCGCACCACTGCTGCGCCAAGCACACACGTGGCAAGCACACACATGGCAAGCACAGCTCCAGGGGCGAGGGGGAGAAAGAGCAGCTGGGACGAGCGAAAAGGGAGAGAGGGCACGAAAGGGGGATCGAGACGGGCATAGACGGAACGAGTACAGGAGAGAGGAAAAGGACAGTGGCGAGAAGCGAAACAAGGGAAGAGATGTTTCACCACCGTGCTCGCATCTGCTGGCGTCCGCGCACGTGGTGGCCGCCTCCATGCGCGCATCTAGGTACTCCGCCAGGCGCCCCGCCTCCCGAAGATACCGCTTCTGCGTGCCGCCTCCTCCCCCTCGCCCCTCCTTACTCTCCCGCCCCCCCAATGGCGCATTAGCTCATGAACATGCAGATAAGAATGACATGGGTGAACAAGACTAGTCACCTACGAGCTGCTTGAAACGATAGACCATCGTGAAACGAGATCCTCAGCATAGGGCACACTAAGAACGACCATGGTAATCAAAGCCTGTGGGAGAGGAAGGAGCTGCTCACTAGGGGGCGCGAAGGCGAGAATGGGAGCTGAAACTGATGCAGATAGAACTGCCGAGGGCTATTATTGTAAGTAACGTCTAGCTGGAAGGCATGAGAGGGCGCAAGGGGGCAAGTAAGGAAGGGATCAGAAGTGTGTGGTGGGTTGGAGTGCTGGCATGTGGGGTGCAGCGTGGTGGGCTGGGTGGTTGGGGCGAGCAGGTGGTTGAGCTGGATTAGCCGCTCTGGAACCACTTGGCAGATTTTGATTGGTTGGACGAGATGCAGGGGCTGAGTTGGATGAATAAATTTTGTTGGGTTCGGTTGCAGGTGAAGGGTGGGGGCAAAGGGTGTGTGATTGGTCAGCACATCATTTTGTGAATAGGGGCGTGTTTCTACAGACCCGAATATCAAGCAAATAGGACCTGAAATTTTGGATCCCAGAATCCGCGCGCTCTATAGCACGCTGTAATTTGCGATTCAATTCGGTTCAGTTTGGTATTCACAAATTTCATAAAGCCGTGTTTTGCACCGATTCCATTGGACTACGCCCTTCTTGGTGGTTGGATGGAGGTGTTGTAGCCAACACTTGTTACTATATATGCTAAGACGTTTTCGATATATCTCAGTGTGTGTCTTGGATTTGTTTAGTAGATTAAATCGCTTTCCATGGGAACTTGACTTTCTGAATGTATCTAGACTAATATGACTTTATGCTAAAGATAAAAAGCTACTCTTGTTGCCAAAATTGGTGCCAAGTTCATGTACTCTTACAGAACGACCGACAAGCCATTCATAACCTGAAAAGGTCACATATATATGTGGCAGGAAGAATGTAACAAACTTGAGGGAGAGAAATTGCGACCTCAAAATTCAAGTTGGCTTTACAACCCTGGACCAACTCAGTTACAAGTTGTCGTTCACATATGTAGGGTTACATAATTTCCATTTTCTGCAGCCGTCGTAGATGATGCTAGAGAAGAGACATGGTTAGCATTTGCCAATAACGGCTGAATGTCTGAATGCGTGGCCGCACGGAGATCACCCACAGAATGTGGTTTGTTGAGAGATGCACAGGGGAGTGAGTGGATAGGTTTGGGGTGAAGTCTGGCTTTTAACGGAGAGGTTGTCCAAGGTGAGCTTGACTGGCAATCATGTGCCACCCGGTAGGCTGCGAGAGAGCGGGGAGGAGGGGAGGGGGGGGAGGGGGGGGGGGGGGGGGGAAGAAAGAGATGGGGGCATACGTTAGTGGGGGGGCGGGGGGTTGAGAGGGGTTAGTTATAGAGTGTTTACTGCCTGTCCTGCCGGGATCCCGCTCACACTTACTGCCCTCTCCCCCTCCCCTGCTTCATGCCACTCCCCCTCCTCTGTCCTCATGCCTCTCCCCCTCCCCTGCCCTCATGCATCTCCCTCTCCCCTGCCCTCATGCGTATCTGCCTCCCCTCTCCTCATGCCTCTTTCCCTCCCCATCTCCTCCAGCTGTCCCTGCCTCTCACGCCCTCACGCCTCTCCCACTCCTCTGCTCTCACTCCTACCCCCCTACCCTCACTGCAATCCATCTTTCCCCACTCTCCTGCACTCACGCCACTCCCCCTCCCCTACCCTAACACCCTCTCCCCCTCCCATGCCCCTCACGCCTCTTCCTCCCCCGCCCTCACGCCTCTTCCCCTCCCCATCTCCTCCGGGCTGCACTCTCCCTTTCCCCACTCCCCTACTCGTACCCCTCTTTCCCTTCCCTTCTCTCACCTCTCGCTCCCTCCATGGCTCTTGCGCCTTCCCACATCCCCCCCTATCACGCACCTCATACCTCCATGCTCTCCCATCTCTCCCCCTCCCCTACTCTTACGCCTCTCTCCCTCCCCTGCACTCACGCCTGCTCTCATGCCTCACTCTCTCCCTGCTCTCATGCCTCACTCCCTCCCTGCTCTCGTGCCTCACTCCCTCCTTGCTCTCATGCCTCACTCCCTCCCTGCTCTCACGCCTTCCCCCCTCCACTGCTCTCGTGCCCCTCTCCCTCCCCTCTCGCCTCTCCCGCTCGCTACTATCTGTTGTCTTCCCCATCCCTGCGGCCTCGCTTTCTTCCCTGCTGCTGCGCCTTGAACCTTTATCTGTTTTCATTCAATGAGAAGGCAGGGGATTGCGGCGCGCGAAAAAGCGGGTAACACGTTACAACGTGGGAAAGTGGGAAGCGACCCGCAAGGGAAAGCGGGAAGCGGTCCGCGAGGTGAAGCGGGAAGCGCTAGTCGCTACCGGGGGAAAGCGGGATGTGAAAAGGGGGGAATGGCAGAAACAGGAAGCGGGGGAAAGCGGCATGCCGGAAGCTAGGGGAAGCGGGTGGCGGGAAACAGGGGAGAGAGGCAGCAGCGGATTAGCGAGGGCAAGCGGGGTGCGGGTCGCAAGGGAATGTGGGAAGCATGGGAATGCGCGAAGCATGTGAATGCGGGGAGCACGGGGAGCATGGGAATGCGGGGAGCATGGAATGAGGGGAGCATGGGAAAGCGGGGGCATGGGACAGCGGTGAGCATGGGAATGCGGGGAACAAGGGAAAGCGGGATGCGGGGAGCAAGGAATGCGGGGAGCATGAGAATGCGGGGAGCATGGGAATGCGGGGAGCATGAGAATGCGGGGAGCATGGGAATGCGGGGAGCATGGGCAAGCGGGGTGCAGGGAGCAAGGGAATGCGGGGAGGATGGGAAAGCGTGGTGCGGGGAGCAAGGGAATGCGGGGAACATGGGAATGGGGGATGTGGGGAGCAAAGAAATGCGGGGAGCAAGGGGATGCGGAGAGCAAGGGGATGCGGAGAGCATGGGAAAGCGGGGAGCAAGGGAATGCGGAGAGCATGGGAAAGCGGGATACGGGGAGCAAGGGAATGCGGGGAACACGGGAATGCGGGGAGCATGGGAATGCGGGATGCGAAGAGCAAGGAAATGCGGGGAGCATGGGAATGCGGGATGTGGGGAGCAAGGAAATGCGGGGAGCAAGGGAATGCAGCGAGCATGGGAAAGCGGGATGCGGGGAGCAAGCAAGGGAATGCGGGGAACACGGGAATGCGGGGAGGATGGGAAAGCGGGGTGCGGGGAGCAAGGGAATGCGGGGAACACGGGAATGCGGGGAGCATGGGAAAGCGGGATGCGGGGAGCAAGGGAATGCGGGGAACATGGGAATTCGGGGAGGATGGGAAAGCGGGGTGCGGGGAGCAAGGGAATGCGGGGAACACGGGAATGCGGGGAGCATGGGAATGCGGGATGCGGGGAGCAAGGAAATGAGGGAAGCATGGGAATGCGGGATGTGGGGAGCAAGGAAATGCAGGGAGCAAGGGAATGCAGAGAGCATGGGAAAGCGGGATGCGGGGAGCAAGGGAATGCGGGGAACATGGGAATGCGGGGAGGATGGGAAAGCGGGGTGCGGGGAGCAAGGAATGCGGGGAACATGGGAATGCGGGGAGCATGGGAAAGCGGGGTGCGGGGAGCAAGGGAATGCGGGGAACATGGGAATGCGGGATGCGAGGAGCAAGGAAATGCGGGGAGCATGGGAATGCGGGATGTGGGGAGCAAGGAAATGCGGGGAGCAAGGGAATGCAGCGAGCATGGGAAAGCGGGATGCGGGGAGCAAGCAAGGGAATGCGGGGAACATGGGAATGTGGGGAGGATGGGAAAGCAGGATGCGGGGAGCAAGGGAATGCAGGGAACATGGGAATGCGGGGAGCATGGGAAAGCGGGATGCGGGGAGCATGGGAAAGCGAGATGCGGGGAGCAAGGGAATGCGGGGAACATGGGAATGCGGGGAACATGGGAATGCCGGGAAAATGGGAATGAGGGAAGCATGGGAATGCGAGGAGCATTGGAATGCGGGGAGCAAGGTAATGCGAGGAGCATGGGAAAGCGGGATTCGGGGAGCAAGCGATAGGGGGACGCGGGTGAAAGCGGGTGGAAGGAAGCGAGGGACAGCGAGATGCTGCAGCACGTGAAGGTGAGATGCGGACGTGCTTTCGAAAGCGGGAAGCGGGGATTTGGGAAGCAAGGAAGCGCGAGGACAGGGATAGCACGATGTGGGAAGCCGCGGGTGGCATTTTCGTACGAGGAGATCGAAGGCGGCGGGAAGCTATAGCGGCCAGCAACGGTGGGCCGTTAGCAGCGGGGGATTCGTCATTTGTTTCCTGCCCTTGTTTTCAGGCGCTGGTGATTTCGTCCAGGCTAGGCTACGCGCGCCAAGAACCTCAATTGATATCCGCGTTCACTAGCCTGACGTCGGTGTCGCCTCGATCCCATCTTATAAGTCGCTACCAACTCTCTAGCATGGCTACGCATGAGCATGGATCTAGGAGGAAACGAGGGCAAGTCGAGAAAATTACAGATCCCGAATTCGAGATCTGCTACCATCTTTCCCTTAGTCGTTTTTGCTGTCGAGGGAGCAGGCTGTGGGTTGGGTTTGCGATTGTTGTTGTTTGGCTTCGACCAATCGCATGGCCCCTTTTGATGCCCGAGGGGGTTTTTCAATTTCCTCACGGTGCATAGGGTTAGGACGTGGTATCTGGGTTTCGCAACCCATTGGAGCTGCGTAACCCAGCCTGGTTACAGGTCTCGCCGAACCTCGAATAGCGTGTGAGATATGGGTTGAGTTGGTTGGGGTTGGATTCAGTTAGTTTTTTTGGCAAATTGCACATATTTTATATATTATTATATTTCAGTTACTTATGCACAATTTTAAAACTTTGTAGAAGTTTAAGTGTACAAAAACCATTCATTTATGCAAATATAAGCCACGGGAACATGTTTATTATTCAGGTGTAACATTCACAAAACAACTCATTCGCATAACATCCCATCCGCAGAAGACTCGCGAATCATTTACGTGCAAAGAAACGAGAAAAAAACATTTGGCGAACACTTGGCGGACGATTTCCGACTTTATGCCCGAGCTCGAATGGTGAAAACGATCTGTGAACGTTGCACTTTTTGCGATGTCGCATCATGCGTCCATGCGGGGCTTAAGGAAGTTGAACCCAGCTCAAGTGATGTTCGCGTTCATCCAGCGGGAGGCCACCTCAACATGTGCAATGCACGAGCTGTATGGGAGGCTGAATGACTCCGACTTCCCAAAGAAAACGGCTGCGATTATCGCTGAAAACAAAAGGAGGGGGGCCTCATATTCAGTGGAGAAGACACAACCTCTGACTGCAGACAGCAACAACCGACTCGTACAAAGTGCTCCGCAACTTTGGGAATGAGCAAAGGCGTGTTGTCATCGACATTCAGGATCCAAGGAAGACTGCATGCTCATGCAACTACACACGGTGAGACTCTTTAAATGGCAGCTCTGTTTGGAACCCCATCCAACCCCGTCCTTACCAACTCTCCCATGCATTCTCCACCCATCCCCACGACATATCCCCTTCCTCCCTGAATCTCTCCCTACAGCCATGCCGCTGCATCGAAATCATCCACTTTCCTCATGTTTTCCCTTTCTCCTCCACCCCCCCCCCCCCCCCCCTCAAAAAAAAAAACCCTCTGCAGTGAGTATGGGCTCCCTTGTGTGCACGTTTTTGCGGCATACCGAACTTATGGTGATGCCACACGTGCAATGGATGTCGTGGCCCCGTACTACACTCCAACGGCAGTGAAGAAAGTGTACAGCCACACTTTCGGCAGCCTTGACCCGACGGGATTCACACCGGATGGAAGGACTCTGCCCCCAATCTATCCGAAGAAGGCGGGGCGGCCTTGCCTCCGCAGGTTGAGGTCACATGGTGAGATTGATGGGAGGAAATTGCGGAAGTGTGGGAAGTGTGGTGAGAAAGGGCATAACCGGCAGACATGTGACCTACGGAAGCAGATCCGTAAGTTGCGGGAGGAACTGCGAACTCCCCGGGGGCACTTGAACATGCAAACCGCAACCCAGACCGAGGCAACAGCCAGTGTGGCGCCATGTGATGCATGTAGGGGCAGCCACCACAGGAGCATATTGTGTGAACCGCTAAGGGAGCAGCGAGAGAGAGAGATGAGGGGGCCACAAGGGGCAGAGACACCTATGCTCAATGATGAGGTGGAGGATTTGAAAAATGAGATTGACGAGGGGTTTGAGGAAGATGAGGATGAGGATGGGCAGGGGCAAGAGGGGGATCATGATGACGGCTCAGGTAAAGGCGATGGCAGCGGGGGTGACCTGGGGAATGATGCAGCATTGGTCGAATGTTTTCCGCGCACGCTACCAGTGGTTCAACGTGAGTCTAGCTACGTGCAAGTGGGGGAGGCCGGAAACACAGAGGAGCGCCTGGGTGGTGTAGGGGATGGCCTGCAGAGAGGTGGAGCAGGAGCAGCAGCAGCAGGGGAAGCGACCGGAACGGTGGGCGTGCCTATACCAACCATGCTAGGGTTCAGCCCAAGAGTGTTGAGGATGTAGTAAGAGAGCGTCTTTATAGGTTGTCGCGGATTGGGCAGCAGCGACAGATGCCGCCACAAGTGGAATTGGATGCGGAAAATGGGGCTGCACACCAGGAGAGTGGAGGGGGAGAAGCAGAAGAGCAGATGCCTGATAGTCGACAGCCAAACCATGGACCCGCACGCCCATCACCCCTGGGCAGTGAGACTCGAGGGCAGGCGCCAAGCGCGGGTGCACCCTCCCAGCCCCCATCAGTCAGCAGAGTGGAGCAACCACCAGTAACCGGTTTAGGGGGTCATTCTCACAGAGAGATACAGCATTCCCAACAGGCTCCGACAACCATGTCACCGGAACAGCAGCTGCAGCAACAACAAAGACAAGAGCATCAACGGGCTTGTCGACAGAGGCGGATGTTACAGAGAAGGGAAAACCTCCAGAAACGCACACACCAGCAGATGGCACAGCAGCAGCATGTAGAGTTGCACAACAAGCGACGGTGGTGACTTCACAAAATGAGTGGCTGGGCCAGTTTCTTTAAGTTATGTGACAGGCGAACCAGGAGCAGCAGCAACACTTCCAAGGGTTTTAAACTAATGGGGCAGATGATGTGATTCTCCCCAACTTCCATCCCCCCTCCTCCCCCCCCCGCCTCCGCCCCCAACCTTAAGCCACTTGTAGATGCGTTTCTCCAATGCTCCACTGGATTGCCTTCTCTATACCTCCGAACATGTCTCCAAGCTTGTCAAGCTCCGGGTCGCGACAAGTTGCGACAATTAGACCTAAGTAGACCTCCTTGGACATCCGTTTTTTAAGCCCCTGGCTAAAAACTCAAGGCAGGGGCTCACTTGAAATTTGTATTTTCTGGCTGGCAGTAAATTTTCCTGCTTTTGGCTGGGAACAAAATATAAACACAACGAAAACCTGAATCGAGAAGGAACGATGGTAGGAAGATGGGAGAGAGGGATAGGGACGCGACGGAGAAGGCAGAGGGGGATATGGTTGAGTGGTAGAAATGACAGAGGGCGATAGGGCTGGGAGGGAGCAGGAGGGAGAGAGGGGGATAGGGATGGGGGGGGAAGGGAGTGAGGGATTGTTGTTAGGGAGGTGGGAGAGAGGGATAGGGATGGGGGGGAGAAGGGAGAGAGGGATAGGGATGGGAGGGA
The DNA here is from genome assembly GCA_027943415.1 of Closterium sp. NIES-67. Classification (NCBI taxonomy): domain Eukaryota; kingdom Viridiplantae; phylum Streptophyta; class Zygnematophyceae; order Desmidiales; family Closteriaceae; genus Closterium; species Closterium sp. NIES-67. The sequence goes on from BQMB01001983.1 coordinate 216,795, forward strand.
GACAGGGGAGAGTGAGAAGGCAGTGAGGAATAGGGCTGGGAGGGAGAAGAGGGGGGGATAGGGCAGAGTGGGAGGATGGAGAGATGGGGATGGAGCTGGGAGAGAGTTGGCAGAGTGGGGGAAAGGGATGGGGAGAGAGATGGGCTCAGGAGGGATATGGCTGGGAGAGGAGGTTAGTAGGAAGAGGGATAGGGCTCGGGAGGGAGAAGGGAGTGAGGGGAAGGTCAGACTGGCAGTTCACCTGTGCCTCTCTATCTACCATGCCTTCCACTGCACCCTTCTTCCCATTGCCCCATGCCTCCCACTCTTCCACCCCTCCCGTTCTTCCCTGCCTCCCGTTCTTCCCTGCCTCCCGTTCTTCCCTGGCGCCCGTTTTTCCCTGCCGCCCATTTCTCCGTGCCACCCGTTCCTCCCTGCCGCCAGTTCTTCCCTGCCTCTCGTTCTTCCATGCTTCCTGTTTTTCCCTGCCTCCCGTCCCGGTCTTCCCTGCCTCCCTTTCAAATCCCTTTATGCGCGTGCAGGCCCTCCGCCTCCCTACTTCAAGTGCAGCCCCCCACATGCCCACGGTCCCCTTTGTACGTCAACAAGGTTGGGAGAGATGGTTTACTATGCCAGTTATTGCCTATGGTGGCTAAACCCAAGAGCCTGCACTTTCGGGTGGTTGTATTTAATCACTTTTAGATTGAAGTAGGGAAGTAGCGTTTAGCTAAGTAGCGAGAGATGACTAGACATGAGAGAGAGGTACAAGAAAGTGGGTTGTCCTCTCTACAGTAGGATCATGTACTTTGTAGAACCCCTACCATACCAAGCCCAAAGAAGTATGTGTATGTATGTAACATTTATGTTGACGTTTTGTACTTCAATTCATAATTTGACGTAATGGGCCTTCACCTGTGCTGTCCCATGCAAGACTATTCTGGAAAAGAAAAACCATTCTTTGATTTCTCACTCAATTATGAGTATGCAATGTCAAGTCACATGTGCACCATTTTCCGCAGTCCAAGGGTATCGCGTCAGGGGGTGTTTCAAAGCCCGGAGTCAGGTTTTGAGCCACTGATCTCGCATCTTAGTAAGGTACAGTTCGGGTGCACCATCGTGTGACCTCTTGGCGAAACCGTGCATTTCACTAGTGCGCAGAACACGCCCGAGTTCCACGTCGCCCGTGGTTTCACGGAAGGATCGCTGGAGTTTGTCGCAGTCGCTTTCGCTCGCATTTTCCACGTTTTCCGACGTTTCACTCAACCCTGCTGCCCCTAAATTGCAATCCTGCTCACTTCATGCATTTCAAAATATTACAAGGGTGCCCCGACTTCAAGGGGCTCTCTCTCTCTCTCTCTCTCTCTCTCTCTCTCTCTCTCTCTCTCTCTCTCTCTCTCTCTCTATCTCTCTCTATCTCTCTCTCGCTCTTTCTCTCTCTCTCTCTCTCTCTCTCTCTCTCTCTCTCTCTCTCTCTCTCTCTCTCTCTATCTCTCTCTCTATCTCTCTCTCGCTCTTTCTCTCTCTCTCTCTCTCTCTCTCTCTCTCTCTCTCTCTCTCTCTCTCTCTCTCTCTCTCTCTCTCTCTCTCTCCCTCCCTCCCTCTATCTTTTTATATATATATATATCTCTCTCTCTCTCTCTCTCTCTCTCTCTCTCTCTCTCTCTCTCTCTCTCTCTCTCTCTCTCTCTCTCTCTGTGTCAACCTCTCAACCTCTCTCCCTTCTCATTTTTTTCCTCCATCCCTGCTTCTTAATTCTTTCGGTTCTACCACAAGCACGACAAAGTCTACTACAATTTGAATAAATCCCCTTTTTTTAGGCAGCATATTAGTTAGAAGTCTAATACCCTGAAATGGCAGCAAGCATGCGTACATTAAGCAACTTTATCATCACTTGTTTATGCGAACTTTGAAGCACTTCGTCATTTATCTGGCCGCAACATGGATATGCTCATCAGCTTTCCGGGCTTGCACCCTCACTCCTATCACTAGCCTCGAACAGATGAGGTTTTGTTGCAATACATTGTTAAACCGTATTAGCACTGTTGTTACATTTTCGTGAATTAACACCAACACTCCTTGTTTAGCTCTATGTTGTTTTATCTTATGTTGTTGTATACACCGTTAAACCTTGTAAGCCCCATACTCTTTTATGTTCTTTTAGCGGGTCTCCCATGTGGCTTATGATTGTAGTCCTCGATGCCTAGTGTACTGAATGCACAGTTGCGATGCACGATTGGAAGGGTGGTCGACGGGAGAGGGACTTGGGGAACAGTAGCGCATCAAGGCGGAGAATCGTAATCTGTAACAGTAGAAATTCGAATCTCGTGTCACCCTCCAAGAAGATCGGCCGGTTGGACCAAACAAAAGAAACAGTGGAGTCTGGTGTCTGTGTTCATGGGGGTAGCACACCGGCAGAAATGGGACACGTGGCGAAAACATTTGCCGTGCGGCATCAGATTGAACAAAAAGTCTGATGCCGCTGAGTTTGAACCTAAAAAAGGTTGACTGCGCTGGGGTAAGTGTGACTAAGTCGGGGAAACGAACAGTAAGGCTTATCCAGCGTCTAATTTCCCTTTCTACTCGTTCTAGCGAAAAAATCCACGAAGTTGAAAAGCACCTCTCTGCTAACCACGCGAGTTCGCGAACTGAGGTTACACCATGCTACGACACTGGAAGCGAAAAATATCCATCCCGGTCCCTGATCGAAGACTGCATGAGCGAATCTCGACGATCGCCGCATGAGTCGCTGTTTTCCTTTCGCTACGTGTGACTGCTGATTTCGCAAATATCGTTTCTGCTGGAAAGATGCGTTCTACTTGTTACAACCCTTCTGCAAGTTTTCATCAGGGCATGACATACGATCACGAACGGAGCACCGTTCGAACGGTGAGAATGGTACAATGATCTCAAAGGCGGTTCTAGCGTGTTTTAGACAAATAATTACGTGGTACAATGTGGTCGAGTCACGTGATTGGGAATTCGTGATTAGTAGATCTGGCTCTCTAGTCTTGTTGCGTCAGCCTAGCTCCAAGTATGCGAGATCCGTCGTAAGTGAAAGAAATTGAAAAGTGGTGCAGGAGACTAAGTATAGAATCTGCAACCACAAGTACTTGAAGTAGAAAGTAATAGTGGAAGTACCTCCACTAACAACCAGTATTAATGTAAGGAATGAGAAATTCCTTACTGAGGCTTGCTACAGGGCGTACGACTCAAACAGTCTCGAACCAGCGATTGGGTTCCAGACCTTTCAGTTCAGCCTCCTGGGCCTTTCCGGGCCTCACTTCGACACATCGAGGCCCTTCGATACCTTTCCCGAACCTTCCGATCCTACGTCCAGGATCACCATCGGTTTTCTATATATTGTGTTGTCTTTCATTTTATTGTCATTCACTCGTTCACAGTTTCGCCATTGCCCTCCGCACTACTCGGCAGTCCCATTCATAGCACTACTCGGCCACTTTCCTCACCCACTGGGCTTCCGAGGGCATAAAGTTGTTTTTTTGGGGGGGCGAGAGCCATCCCCTCGAGGGCGGTTGTGTCCGTCCGGACATGGCGAACATTTTGAAGAGTGTTTCCGGTATGCTGTTCATTTCGCATATCGTTAAAGGAGTTTTTGGTTGCAGTTTTGAAAATTTCGGCAAGCGGCAACGACGATTCGGATTGGTTTCCGAATGGAGCGAGGAGCTCGTCACGAGACGACAAGCTCGCGATTATCCCCAGGCGAAGAGAATTTTGTCAAGAGCGCGTGTAGCAGACGTGGCTGCATGGAGAAGTGTAGCTGATGTCAAAGGGCTCGGCGTTTCCGGCAGGTGACACGCAGGTGAAGACGGGACTTCGGATACTGTTCAGCAACGTTGCGTTGGAGTTTTCGGCACGACCGAGGATCGCACGGCAGCACACGTGGGGCTCAGGCACGGAAGAGTTTCGAGGAGTACTGACCTTGAAATTGTTTCTCGTTACCTGCCCGCCTAGAGGTGTAATTCGTCTGCCCTGGAGTTTCAAACTCGGCGAGTCTGGATTCCCGCAGAGGAAGCCATTTTTGTGGTCAGAAATTACACTCCACGATCTACGGAGGACGACCAGAAACTACCCTCAGGTTGAGTTTAAGTGTCATCACCGGGTCACCCGCTAAAAGTCAACGACGAAGAGCTGACGCAGAGAAGGAGAACGATTGGGAACAGCCAGGAAATTTTACGGAGTCAACGGCGGACGGATCCCCCGACTGACTTGGCTGGGTCGCTCGATTTTCAGCATCTCCACCGGGTGGTAGTACGATACATGCTATCGACCGCTCCCGGACGAATAAAGGAGGATGAGCTTGCGGATCACCCTGCGCTGGTGGATCGAAATGTTTTCGGTGCTACACGACTGGCGAACGATTTGTGAAAATCGGACGCTGTACAGTGGGAGGCGCGTGAAGCTGGTTAATGAAAAAAGAGAAGGTTTTTGGCGACGGAGATCGGACGGTACGCGGAGCTAGAGTCCGATATGAACGGCGAGGATTTGTCGCTGAAATCGACGGAGTTGCGATCTTTTCGAATGAACGTACGTGGTACTATTTTGAGAAGGACGAACGTGGGCGCTGGGTGAACAGCGGCCTACGGGGGGTTTTACTCGAGAAGCACCAGTTGAAGAAATTGCAGCAGCTTGGAGCACATTTTTGCCGATACGGTTTTTTCAGGGAGGGGAAGGAGAATCCCTCACGTAGGTTGCAAAGTGGTTGCCCGCGAATTAGACTGATTAATTCGCCCAACTACGATAGCGTTTGCGCTTACCTAAGTACGGGCATACGACGGATTCACCCCTGCTCTAGAGAGTATTCATCAAATGGAGCGGGTTACTGGTGCAGTGGGAAAAACGTGTTGCCGTCACGGAAAATTTGGAGTCACGCGAGAGTCTTTACGGATTATTCCTGAGTTGTGGGGCTATAATCAACGACTCAGCTGCGAGGACTCATTCGTGGATTTACCTGGAATGGCGAAATGATGGGTGAACGTCGGCGCGTCGCTTAACGTCGGGTATTTTCCGGATGGGAATTCTTCAAGTTTTTGGCTGGAGCGGTAGCTGGGGTCACGGGTACCTACCGAGCTGTGCGATGGTTTAAATACTAGCATGGTTAGTCAGTAAAACTGCAGAGAATGCGCTTTTTGTAGCTGAGAACTGTACCTGAGTTTTTCTGGGGTACCTGCCGTAGCCGTGCGATGGGTGAACGTCTGCACGGCGAACCGGTCAGGGGGAGTTTCGGAATTTACATGAAGCAGATCGGCAGCAGTTGAGAAGCTGAATATTTATCTACGGCATTGGATGCAGCTAGAGTCTATGTGGCACAGCTGCCCTACGTTATAGGGTCGGTCCGAGACTGGTCCCGACGAGCAGAGTTTGAAGACATTTCAAAGTTTCGGGTCTGAAGAAACTTGAAGCAGGGAAATTTTGGCATCGACGACAGAGGATTTTCTTTTCATGGAGGGGGGAGAGAGCAGCTGTGCAGCAGTTGTTTTTTGGATTTTCCCTCGAAATTTGGCATCCGCTGCATGAGCATTGACGGATAGATGCTGTTCGACCGAATGAATCGATGGACAAATTCGAGTTGGCCTTTTTGGATTTTCGCAGGAGTTGGCGAAAGTTGAAGGTGTGTTTGAATTAACAGCCTGAGGTGACATCGAATACACTTACTAGACTGATTGTGCTTTCGTCCATGTGCTGATGGAATTCGCAAAATTTCGTGAGACACGGACGCGTGTTCTCGCATGTGTCGCGAATGACCTCGCATTTGACGAATTGCTGGAGTTTGTTGATTTAGCGAAATACGGACGCGTGTTTCTGCGAGTGTCATGACTCACGAGGAGTTCAACAAGGAGTGATCTACAGTTGTGGAACTACGTACAAGTTTGGCGCTATGCAGAAGATTCGGCTCGCCAACTTGCAGCAGCGTGAATAACGTAGTGTTATTGTGCGGATATAGTACACGCTAACGGGGTTAGTAATTCTCAGCGAAGGACTAGCTGGAGACAATGAAGCTGTGGTGCGGTAGTATCCCTATTGCCCGTTTGGTTATCTGGGTAATTCGACCAAGATTCGACGGCTACGATCGACGGCGATCGTTTTGACGTGTTTCGACCGTTGGATGGAGTTTCCTTGAAGAAGCTCGAGATTCTCAATAGTGGTGGCTTCACTACTACAAGATTCAGTTAGAGTGTGTGTAGTTTTGTCTATTTGTGTGCTTATCTAGAAGGGGGGAGAGTATAAGGAATGAGTAATTCCTTACTGAGGCTTGCTACAGGGCGTACGACTCGAACAGTCCCGAACCAGCGATTGGGTTCCAGAACTTTCAGTTCGAGCCTCCTGGGCCTTTCCGGACCTTGCTTCGACACATCGAGGCCCTTCGACACTTTTCCCGAACCTTCCGTTCCTACGTCCAGGATCACCCTAGGTTTTCTATATATTGTGTTGTCTTTCATTTTATTGTCATTCACTCATTCACAGTTTCGCCATTGCCCTCCGCACTACTCGGCAGTCCCATTCATAACAATTAACAAGTTGTAACACCAGAATCAGTGTTACAGCCTTGTGATACTTCAAGACTTGAACAAGGATCTTTGTTGGAATGGTAGACTAGAAAGACAGCGGAAGTCTTAGGGCGAATTCCTACAAAGTAGGATCGGAATCAATCATGTTTCTAATCCTACCATTTTACAACGTGCAGATCCACAATCCTGTAAAACTATTGCAAGTGAGTTTCACGTGCAAAAAAGGATGCCTCGCATGATCCGACGTGCACACCCTTGCGTACAACACAAAACATCTCCGCGACTGCCCAGACTTGACCACGCAGGTTGACAGTCTCAAAATCTTCGCCATGCCGAATCGGACTGGGGAAACATGCGCTCCAATCACAAGCAATGGAATTTTTGTCCCCGTTACGTGCTTTACGTGAATTTTCGGATTTTTCTGCTTCGCCTCGCTGCACGTCGCGCGTCGGCGCGCTTTTGCTGCGCTGTGCTTGTTTGGCATTCGTTTAGGGCTGTGACGAATAAGTTTGTAGGGGCAGCCAATCGGACATCCTTGTGCAACGCTGAAAGGGCTGCCCTCGTTTATGATCTTCGCATAATGGACCGGGCAAAGGGATCACAAATGGATTTCGCGTTTCTGATTCTGATCCTACTTCATAAGACGTGAATTTACTCAAGAACAGGTTGATAATTGAAATCATACAAGCTACTCTTATATCTGCTAGAAGTACCTGTTCGGTAATGTACATGTTCAAAACTATTTGCGGTATGCGCTCTAATCGCTACTAAAAGGAGCGCGACTGCTCGCGTGACTAAACGGCCTGCTAACGTAACCATCCAGACGAGCGCTATTTGCTGACGTCATTCTACGGATGCTAACTACAGTATAATTTGATAATATCTATCGGAACCACTTACAAAAATACTTAAGTACGATTTTATCACAACACTCCCCTTAATTTCTGGAAGTCCGATAGCGTCACTTCTTGATAATTCCGCAGAGTTCGTTGCAGTACTGGAACTTCTGACGTGTCAGCTTCTTGGTGAGGAAATCTGTAGCCATTTCATTGGTCGAACAATAGACCAACCGCATTCTCCCCTTCTCAGCATGGGCAGGATCAGCATCAACGTACAAGTTGAGATATAGAGTCTTTGTAGTTGTGACTTGATAGGTAAGTCCAACTTCAGGTGTCGAAATGAAATACTGTAGGGCGCGAAGAAGATCTAGTCGATTCTCCCCCTCAGGTCGACGCAGAAATTGCGCGAGCTGGCTAGTGGCATAGGCGAGATCCGGACGACACGTTACTGCTGCGAATAGAAGACAGCCCAGCTGCTGCTGATAAAGTTGTAGTTCAGTGTTATCGAGTGGAGTGGTATTGGGTTTGTAGTCTGTAGGTAGAGATCGGTAAGGTGTTGTTACAGTTGAAGGTGTGAGATTAAAGCATGCGGCTAGTGTAGCTGCGTACTTGGAGGCTTTACGATGAATAGTAGTGGGTGTGTAGTGAATGCTAAGGCCAAGAAACTGTGTGACTGTAGGGGTGATAGTGATATGTAAATGTTGTTTTGATTTTCTGTTCGAATACAGTAGAGAGGGAATCGGTGGTGCTGATATAGAGTAAGTCGTCGACATAGGCGACGAGTAGGATGTGGTCAAGACCGTCGGTAACTGGCCAGCATGATGTACATTCCTTGGTCATGCGGTAACTAGCGAAATCCGGCAGATAGCAATTGAGAATGTAGATACTGCTGCCATAGTCGTGGTGCCTGTTTATTGCCATAGAGAGACTTTCTGAGACGGCATACGCTTGGAGGGTTAGTTTCGTAAGAATGCGGGTACTCAACTAGAATTAATGCATCGAGAGGTGCATAAAAAAATGCATTGGCAACGTCGATTTGGCGAAGTCTGAAGTTCCGGCTGGCCGCGATACAGAGGAGGCTGGGACACCAGTGTGTCTGCCAACAGGAGCCAAAGTAAGCTCGTAGTTGAGTCCAAAAGTCTGCTCGAAGCCGCGGACGACCCATCGTGCCTTGAAAATTTCAAAAGAACCATCGGCGTTTGTCTTCATACGGAAAACCCATTTTCCGGTAAGAACCTTACCCCCCTTTGTTTCCTTCAGCGGGATTAGATCCCAGGTACCTCTCTTTTCCAGAGCTGCTAACTCCCGGTCCATGGCTTCTCCCCATTTTTCCTTGTGTTGACTTGTCAAAGCTTGACGAGCTGTTTTCGGCTCCAGAATCTTACCGCTATTTGACTGTGCTGCGACTGCGAGTTCCAATACCTGTAATCCAGTTTCTGTAAAAAGAGGACGATTTGAGTAGACACGGGAGAAGTTGTGTTCTGATCCCTGTTCCCCCTCCAACTTTCTTAGGTGTTACATAGACAGCTGCTTCGGAGACAACAGGCATTGGCTGCTGCTGGCGGTCACGTTCGTAATCAAGAATAACATCGCAGACATCGTCAGAGTCTGCTTCGCTGAGTGGAATAAACTCGGCAGTTCCAGCTGACGTGGTTGGCACGAGGATGTCTGTGGCAGCTTCGAAAGACTCAGCAACGAAATCATCCAGTACATCTCGGTAGCGAAAGCACTTCAGCCTAGTCGGTAGCGAAAGCACGCGATCCTTCGAACAGCCTGATAGGATTGGCAGCTGCTATCTGGTAAGCACAAAAAACAGGTAAGGTGAGTCATTTGTAGAAAAGCCAATCACGTGCTGCTACAATTTGACTCGTGCGAAGATCCATAATTTCCCACGCGTAAAACTGCTTCTCTGTCACAGGATCGAATGAGGTTTGCTCAATGTTGTACTATCAATCAGTACAAGGTGCTTTTATACTTCCGGAGTACATCAGGTAACTAGGTTTATCCTATCCAAAGAGAATAGACCCTTCTAGAAATAGAATAACCCTGCGTATAGCCACGCGAGGCTATTGGCTATAAGGGATTACAGCAGGATTACGCTAGATATAGCGCGCTAGTACATTCCGAGCCTGGTTGGTGATATAATTATAATAACAGGATAAACCAAAGGATAATGGAAAATGAGGAATAGGAAACCAAATGAGACGAGATAAAGACCAAATGAAACAGGATAAAAAGAGGAACGAAATTGAATGGAAATATGGAAAGGGGAAATTGGTGCAACGGGGTCGTACTCTCTCATTCTCGATGCCAAGATGAATTCCCCACTTTGCGCGTTTCGAAAATTTCCCGAGTGCTGCAGTCGGAGGTCTGTATTGGACGATACACAAAAAAACTCTTAAAAGTTTTGTGTTGCCCACTGTTTTTGTCCACTGCATGTGTGGTGAAGAAAATTGTGGAAGAGAAGTTGTCGACAGCAAGTTGTGCAGAAGAACTTCATGGTCCAAAGGGCAAGTCCAAAAATGAGGTGGTAATGCTGCCTGAGTCAGCAAGACTCGCATCTTCTCTTGTAACGTCCTGTTCATCCGCTCCGCTACCCCCATCTATTGGTGTTGATGTGGCAGAGACCCTCGGCGCTTGATGCCTAGGGTGTTAAGATACTCAGTGAAGGTTGTGTTCGTATACTCCCTTGCGCCGTCACTTTGATATTCTTGAAGCTTTTCCTTCGATTCTCTCTCACCCACCGCGAGCCATGCGACGAAGATAGAGTGAGCCGTATGGCGAGCCGGAATGATGACGGACCAAACATATCGAGTAGAGGCCTCGATAAAGGAAATCATATAGAGCTCCCCCTTAGGTCCTGCTTTAGGTAAATTAAGGATGTCGTTGTAGACTTTTTGCATAAGTGTATAGCAAGTCGATCCTGGAAAATGACTTGGAAAAGGTTCGTGAGGAAGATTAGCAGTTGTGCACGTTGTGCAGACTGTCGCTCGTGAAGACGGCTTAATCTCTGTTCCATCTGGTAAGAGTAAACTGTTCTTGTCAAGAAATGATGCCCGTATAGAATGATTAAGAATGCCCTGAGACGGATGATCTAACCGTTGATGCCATATATCCTCTGTTGCTTTGTGTCCTGTTGATCGCAGATAAAAATCGGCGTTAGTATAAAAGGAAGAAATGATGAAATGAGAAAGCGCTGGTGATTCGTCGAGATGTCCAGGAACGATGCAGGTAAGAGGTAACTTCTGTTAAATTATATATGTTAGTATATAATTGTAGGCTTGGTAGTGGTTACTGAACATTACTGTAGAGGGTACAACACCCCTCCTTGTATCCCTCTCTCTTCTTTTCTAGTCCTCTTTTCTCTCACCAACTTTCCTACCCTAAAACCTCACGCCATTTCCATGGCTCCTCCTCCTACCTAGATCCTAGTTTTAAGACAACTTAGTGGTTTTAACTTCCACGTGGAGAACTTCCTCTGGTTGTAGAACAAACTCTCCTTCTTCGATTTCTGTTTCTTTTGTGTCTGCTGCAGGTTGACCAATGAGAACCCCTTTTTCTGCTTCACTGCAACTCTGCTGCCCGGCTTCCTCTGCTTCACTGCTGCTGCTGCTGGGTCCCCAAGGTACTTCAGGTTTGTTGTTGAGTTGTGTTAAAGTGTCATAGTAATTCCGCCATGCTGATGTACCTTCTTCAGCTGTGTTTGTTGGCCAGGAATCCAGAGCCGTTATAATTGCTGCGGCTGTACGAGATACCATTGGTACTGCAGTTGCACGGAAGTTAATTTCAACCTTTTGATAATCAGTTTCTTCAGGATGTTGCCAAGGTCCAAGAGATAACACTCTGTCAGAATCTCCAGAAGTGCCTTGTGATTCAAAGTGAAGAACGGAGACGCCATATTGAGTGGCAGCTCTCCCGATGTAAGTGTTGGTGTCGTTATGATAAAGTTCCTGGTCCATAGTCTCATAATTGCCTTGTGTACTGATTTTATGTCGCAGGAGTTGAGCCGTTGAAAGAAGGTTGAAACCAAGTCCACCGATCATGAGGACATTCGTAACGTGTAAGGAAAAACCAGTGTCAACAGAATCCAGCATGACGCTGCCGATGGATCGAGCCATGATTGTTTGTCTGTTTTCAACTGTGACAGGTACTAGACGTCAAAGAGGACGCTGATGAGTGATGAAAAGCGTCTCGGCAGAGCACATGTGTTGACCACAACAACTGTCGAGATACCAAGTGTTGGGTCCTGCAATAATCCGAGCAAGATTAGCATAAACCTGAGGTAGACCATGTTTTTGGGTTGTTCAATGGAACTCTATTCCTCCTCATCGTCGAAATCTGAATCGGTTGCATGAACTATAGTAACACAACTGAAGACTTGTTTTCGGATGTGGCAGGAGTTGTTGTTGGTGGATTCTGCTTCATGGATTGCTTAGACTGCTCCGACTGCTGCTACGCTCCTCTTTTCTTATCAGCTTGAAGCTTGTTGCAATATTTGATATTGTGTCCATCCCTTTTGCAGTAGTGACAGAAGAACTTGTTATTGCGTTTTGCAGGCGTTGAATAAAAACTGACGTTAACTGTTCCCTTTTTGTTACGTGCTGTTTGCAGGTCAAGGTCTTGCTGCTCTGCTTAAAGAATCAAACAAATTTCGGCTTCAGAGATCGAGACTGCCACCATTCTACTCCAAACATAAAGTAGATGACACATCCACTTTCGCGAACGTCGTCGCATCAACCCTTGCGAAGTTCCTGGCTACCTGTCCTCATTTCCTAGGCTCAAATAGCTCGTCCTCTCTCCAGGCAGCCTCGCTTCCATCCCCGCATCTGCCCATCTAGTTTCTGCCGCATTTCTTTTCTACCGCTTTTCCCTCCTACTGCATTTCATTTATGTATTTTTTATGAAGTGTGTAACACTTTCTAAAAATGTGTATTGTGAAAGTGTAGCAAGGGCCAACGCAGCAAAGGCAGTGTCGAAGCGCTACTCACCCTCTATAGCCTACAAAAGAGGGACGTGAGGCCATTCGGCCTCACCCACGTCCTTCATTTCTAGTTTCTCTAGTTCAATTTCATCAGTTTCTCGTCCAACTTGGCAAAGACCCAGTCCCTCCCCCGAGGCAAGGCTCCGACGACGCTCCTCACTGAAATTTTGCAGCACTACCTTGCTAATATGGCGTCGGCAAAAACGACTCCGAATCGTCCGACGAACAACCCCAACAATTCCACGGAGCCCGGAACTTCGGCCGTGGCAACCGCTCGTCGCCATAAAACGTCCTTCTGAGGAAATTTTTGGCGAGGGGCCCTCGGCTGTCGAGGTGCTGCTCGGCGCCAATCGCTCTACCCCTGAAGAAACTCGCGTGGCTGCTTCGCAGCCGCGCGTGCTGCACGCGAAGGACCACGCGCCTGTGCAGGTCGCGACGGCTGCAGGCCAGGCGGGCCCCACCGAGCACACGCCCATTGACGAGGTCGTGCCAGCCGCCGCCGCCCCCGCGTTGATCACGCAACAGCTCCAGGTGCTTTTGGCGATGTTACACCAGCAGCCGAATGTTACGCTCGGAACATCTTCGCACAACATAACTGCTACGACCAATTTCGCCAATTGGGGAGCAAGGCTACTACATGCTCCTCAACGAGGGAATCTACCATTGGCTTTGCAGAACCAGCGGCAGCAGCCATGAGACCTATTTGTCGAGCAGATACAAGACTACCCTTGCGATTCTGCTGAGAGGACGACTAGGAGGAATAGAGCTGTAATGGACCCACGTGAATATGGCTGTAATGGACCCATAAGCCATCAACACTCCAGAGGCCTCCATACGCCTTGCCATGGTCGGGTTGAGCGGGGGGACTATAGGGCATCAGAGGAGCTTACAGTACGACCGATGAAGGTTATATGACTATTTTTTTGTAGGATGATGCACTATAAGTATAATGCACACTGTACATCCACAATCGTTACTGTGTAAAAGAATGGTCTAGTTATAGACTATCAGCCCTACTATCGCGTATCTACAGAGGTTGGTGTTGTTTGCGTGGATTGGCCTACAAGGACTAGAAGGCCCTGTTCTACGATAGCAACTTCGATCCAATGGCGCATATCCGGTGCAGCTGTTATAGTCACACTAGGCTTATATTTTCCTAAAATGAGATATACAGTGCACACTCGGATTTTCGTCAAACGACTTCAAATATTGATACGATCTAGTCTGAGCCTTAAACAGTGGTCTATAAATTGGATTTGGAGTGCATTACTGTCGCCTATGAGTAGCAAGTTGAAGTATGAAATTCCATGAAGTTTTGGCGCTTTGACTGACAGGAGGTAAATAGCCACTATAGTCTTACAAGTCCAACTTAGCAAGAAGAATCGAGATTGAGATGGTTCCTAGCCTCTAAAAACACCAAGAGCCGAGGTCCAAGCTGGTGGTACACCACCACCGAGTCCTCAACCACGAAGATACTCGAAACAAACCCAACAAGGGGCTACACCAAATGAAGTGTAACACTATACAAAGTACGATTACCATACATCCACGTCCCTTGGGCTTGAAATGTTGAGCTCTTGGTCTTGGTACTTCAAGATAAACTCTTCTTGAGTTGATGAGGGCTTGTTGCACATAGCTGCGAGGTGATGGACACTTCACACTCGACAAAAGTACGTAGGAAAACACATGTGACGCGCAAACGATGATTTGACATGCGAGTAATGAAAACTCACTAGTGTCTTGACGGACACAAACCACATTGTGATAGACCATTCAAGCACACACATAAGCACTAGATAGCAATGCCATACACTCACAATTCATTCCATGCCATGCATGCACACACACAAACAAGGACGATAAGCCGAGTGCAGGCCATAGGGTTGCACCAACAAACTCCCCCTCGGATGGTTGGCCTTAGAATCTGCTCCCCTTAGTTCAGTGCCATCCCAACAAGCTTGCAACACTTCCAATGCTGCTGCTCAACCAGCCTCTTGGTCATCATATCAGCTGGCTGCCCCATCATCTTCACGTATTGTAACTCCACTTCACCCGCGGCTACCATGCTCCACCAACTTCACCTTCATGTGCTTGGCAAGGCCATGAAGAATGGGGTTTCTAGCCCATGCAATAGCACCCTGGCTATCACAATAAAGTGGGGTAGGTCCTTGCTGCTCCTCTCCCAATTCAACTAGCAAACGCTGCTGCCACACAACCTCCCTTATGGCATGGAAAGTGTCATGTATTCGGACTCCACCAAGCTCAATGCTTGGTCCACTTGTTTCTTGCTCTACCAATCTGTTGAGCCTCCATCAACACAACAGATGAAGTCTCCCACACTTGTCATATCCTCTGGTTCTCAGGCCTAAGATGCATCAGAGAAGGTCGTGAGAAAGAGCCTCCCGGGTTCGACTCCATCCGCACCCTTTTGACACATTTGTGCTGCCACGGAGTACTGCAGTCCAACAGCTGCTGTTTGGCCAAGGTACTTGGCCGCTCTCTCTCCAGCTGCTACCTTCTCTTCACTAGGGCTTTGAACAACTCTAGCCAGCTGCTCGGTCGCAAAGCTTGCATCCGAACTTGTGTAAATGGTCGCATACATGAGGCTGCCCACCAAGGAGTGAAAACGATGACTCTACGAAGGGTCTTGCAATTGAACTTGTCTTGAAGCTTCAGCATCACCCTTTTCACGAGGTCAGAAGAGGGTGAGAATATGAGGATGTCATCCACATAAACCACCATGAAGCTCCTCTGCTCCCCCTTACCAAGCATGAACAAGGATATATTGGCTGTTGAGGGAGTGAAGCCGATTGCCTCCAAGACTTCCCGTAGCTTCATGTACCATTGCGTAGGGGCTCGCTTGAGGCCATAGAATGCTTTCTTGTACTTCCACACTCTGCCACTTCCATCATTATACTCCTCTAGCTGCTCCATGGAAGTCTCTTCCTCCAAAATGTCATTGAGGAAGGATTGTACACTTCACTACAGAAGCATATACTTCATCGTAGTCCTTTTTTAGCTGATGGTACCCCTTAGCTACAAGTTTGCTCTTCTAGCACTCAATGTTGCCGTCGGACTTGGAAGAAATCACCTTATGCCCCAGAGGTAGATTCACCAAGGAAAAAATGTTGTTCTGTATGATGCTCCCCATTTCTTCATCGGAGGCCTTCTTCCACTCCTTCCCATTAGGGCCCTCCGAAGCCTCATTGAGATTTGAAGGCTTCCTCGACATCTCCACCAGAGAGAAGAAGGCAATGGTGCACTCCTCGCTTTCATCTTCTACATCAGCGCCTAGCATGAGAGTCGAACCGGTCAAGGTTGAGCTGGCTGGTCGTCCAAGCCGATTATAGCTCAACCTACTTGAGGGCTGAGTCTTCTCCCCCTTCCTCCCTTCTCTGCTCCATGGACTTGAATGCTCTCATGGTGTTGCTGCAAATCTGGCCGGTCCCGGTGAGCACTTGTAGCACGAAGCGGAAGTGAAGGTTCACGCTTGTCACCTTGCTACACCTCCTCCTCCTCTTCCCCCCCATTCATTTGAGGAGATGGCCTTTTGATTGTGCTGCTACTACTCGGCTTCAATGGCAGCTCCACATGCTCCCAGCCTGTACTCTTCACTTCCCCAAGCCACACACCGATCTTCGCTTGGTTCTCCGCCTTCCACTCCATGTACGGTAAGTTTCCATGAACTTGCAATATTTGCTCACCAAGAACTTCTTGGTAAATAGGTCCCAATGAAGTCATCCCTTGCTGTTTGAGCCATTCCCAGGTGCACGGTCAATATTGCCTTGGCATCAAGCTTGTTGTGCTGAAGTTTCTTAGGCACAAGTGCCAGGCACATGCACCCGAACACCCAAAACATATCCACCTTCGGCTTCCTTCCAATCCACTCCACATAAGGCACCCATTTTTCTTCTCCCACATGATTCAAGGCTCTGTTCTTCGCCACACAAGCATGCCGCACCGCATCTGGCCAAAAGGAATTGGGTAAGCCGGCTTGAATGACAAGTTCCTGAGCCGCCTCCGTGAGTGTTCGATTCGCACACTCGGTGATGTCATTCATTGCAGGAGAGTAGGGCATGGTAAGAGAGTGTCTTATGCCCTGCTTCTTCAGGCAAATTGAGAATTCCTTGCTCAAGAACTCTCCCCCACGGTCCATGCAAATTGCCTTGACAAGCCAGTCTTGTTGCCGCTCCACCATTGGCAACCAATCGGTCGTCGCCTTTTCAGCCACGTCGCTCTTCTTGGATTGCACATACACCCAAGACACGTGAGTGTAGACATCCACAATGGTGAAGAAGTACTGTTCTCCAGCAGTTCCAAACTTCAAGGGGCCCACCACATCCATCACCACCTCACCAAGTGGTGCCTTAGCCGTTGTCTCTGAGCTATGGAAAGGGTCGTGGGAGAACTTGTCTTGCATACATATTGGGCAGCCAAGCACTTCATTGGGCTCCCCTTTGACAGCTATCCCACTAACCATCTCTTGCTTCACTACCTGCTGCAAAATGGGCAATACCACATGCCCCATTCGCCGATGCAAGGTCAGCCGATCACACTCCCCCGAAGCGGAAGTCGGTTTGGAGAAAGCGGCACTCGCAATTGTGCCCCGTAAGCTTTCTCCTTTATCCTCCACCGCTGCTGATTTGCTGATCTTCAATTTCTCCCCACTCTTCTTGGGTTCACACGCCTTGCCGGTCCCTTCAAAATTGCACTCCTTCGAGTCACTCTTGGTGCCACTTTGATTTCCGTTATCACAGCCACCAACTGCTTCACTCTTGGTGCTGACGCTTATTGCCACTTGCCTCTCCTTAGGCATAGGTACGACTAGGATTTGCCACTTCCCATTGTAGCTATACCTGTCCTCATAAAGGTCCCAAAGCTTCCGCTCACCAAGCCCCGCAGAATAGGTTTTGGATCCCTTGGAAGATGTGTCCATGCCTGTTTTTTGCAAACGCCCCACGGAAATCAGGTTGTCTGCAAGGTTGGGCAACCAAAGCATGCTCTTGAGGCCCACCATCTTCCCATCAGCACCCTTGAACATGGAATTGCCCATGCCTTTCACCTCTTGCTGGCCCAAAGCCAGTGTAATATGTTTGACTGGCGATGGTTCGAGTTTGGTGAGCAAGACCATACGAGGTGTCATGCTATACTGTAGGTGGCGCTGCTATCAATAACCCAAAATTCCAGAGAGTGAAAAATGACCTTTCCCACAGTAGCTCACTCCTCAAAGCCTTCCACACCTCGAGCTCCAGTTGCCGCTTGCCTGGAGACAAAGAAGCATTGGCCTGGGTATGGATCTTGACTGGAGTCTGCCTCGTAGATCCACCTTTCATGCTTGCTGCTTCGCTTCTACGACCACCACTGCCTCTTCCTACCCTTGCTCCTCTGCCCTCTTGGCCTTTAGAAGGGGTCCCTCCATCAGGCAACCTAAAGCAATCTATCCACATGTGGCCGATCTTGTGGCAAAAGTGGCATTCGCTATCAGATTGACCGCGCTCACGCCAGTAGCCACACTTGTTGTTGATGCTGCCATATCCTCCATTACCACGGCCTCCATTGACGTTTCTGCTTTCAAATCTGCCTCCTTGCCATGTGTCCCTTCCATGGCTGCGCCCACAGCCCATGCTTGCGACTCCAACACCATCGGGACCGGCCAATTCGAAATGGCGGAAATCCTCTTGTAGGATTTCTCGCTCTGCATCTTCGACCGAGAAACAGAGCAGATCTCTAATAAGGTTGATTTTGCTCGAGGACCATGAGTCCGGAAGCAAAGCCAGCAGCTGGGTCTTCGTTTGAAGGTCACTGTATTTCAGGTCAGCTCCTTCGAGCCGTGTGGAACAAGTCAAAGAATTTCTGCACTCCTTCCTCCACCGGTTCGCATTCGTCAATTCGAAGAGCCGCCATTTGCCGATCCTAAACCACAGCCACCGTCACTGATGCAGGAGCATGTACACCCTTGAGACCAGCCCATGCCTTTGGTCCCTTTGCTGGTTCATGGTGAAAAGGCTTGATGTTACGGATTTGGCTGCTCCCCAATGCTTGCCCAAGCTGAAGATAGCCATGTGCACTCTTTCGCACCCACGGGCTTTTCTCCGAGTCGTTCTCGAGGTGGTTCTCCATTCCTTCCATCATCTCCAGCCAATCATAGTGGTCATAAATGATCTCCATCATGAAGGACCACTCAGCAAAGTTGTCACCGTTAAACCTGTCAAGGCTCATCACTACAGGGGCCAAGGCTAGGCTGCACATCAGCAATGGGTGTATCTTGGTGTTGGCCTCGTACTTGGGCATGTTTTCTGCTGCCATCACCTCTGCCACCCCCTTCTTCAAGTCTAAGCATGGGCGAAATGGCTCCAAGGGGCTCTGATACTACTTGTTATTGTCACACTAAGCTTAGATGTGCCTAAAATGAGAGGTAGCGGATCTCCGTGAGACGGCTTCAAACATTAATACCGATATGATCTGTGCCTCAAATGGTAGTCTTTAAATGATATTTTGGGTGCATTGCTGTCACCTATCAGTAGCAAGTTGAATCATAAAATTCCATGAAGTTTTGACGATGCTATGGCGGTTTGACTTGCAGGAGGTAAAGCAGCCACTATAGTCTTAGAAGTACAAACTAAGCAAGAAGAATAGAGATTGAGATGGCTCCCAGCCTCTACAAACCCCACCTGAAGGTACACCACCACCGAGTCCCCAACCACGAAGAGACTCGAAACAAACCCAACAAGGGGCGATATCAAGTTACTGTAAATGTAACACTACATAAAGTAGCATTACTATTTTCACTATTTAAACATTTGTCCACGTCCCTTGGGCTTGAAATTTTGAGCTCTTGGTCTTGGTTTTTTAAGATAAAGCTTCTTGATTTGATGGGAGCTTACTGCACTCACCTGCGACGCGATGGACACTTCATACTCGACAAAATAGGAAAACACATGCGATGCGCAAACGATGACTTGACATGGGAGTAATGAAAACTCGCCAATGTCTTGACGGACACAAACCACATTGTGATACACCATTCAAGCACACACACCAGCACTAGATAGCAATGCCATAGACTCACAAGACATTCCATGCCATGCATGCACACACATGAACAAGGACGACAAGCCGAGTGCAAGCCATAGGGTTGCACCAACAGCCCCAAATTATCTCAAAATGTCAAATCAGACAAGCACCATAGGGTTCCTTCTCAATGATCCACATCACCTTCCCTCTCAAGATTCACATGCCATGGTGTCAAAGAGATACTGCCTCAAGATGAAAATCCACCAGAAGCAGGTACCACCCCCGCTGATCGGTCTTTGCTTCATCGATCATATCTGCAACCACTGATACCGCATCTGCCAACCTCCTTCCTGGTAAGTACCCAT
Organism: Closterium sp. NIES-67; assembly: GCA_027943415.1. Lineage (NCBI taxonomy): Eukaryota > Viridiplantae > Streptophyta > Zygnematophyceae > Desmidiales > Closteriaceae > Closterium > Closterium sp. NIES-67. Next base: position 236,500 of record BQMB01001983.1, read on the forward strand.
ACTGCTCCTCTGAGATCACGTGGTGCAAGACCTTGTATATCCTACTTGCCAGGACCTTTGCCACCACCTTGTATGACGTGTTAAGCAGAGTAATAGGCCGGTAATTCCCCAGATCCTCCTTTTGTCCTTTCGTATGTAGCAGAATTGTGGCAGCTGCACTGGCCTCCTACGAGAGTGATGTGGTCGCTTCAAGCACCTTAGTAAAGCCCATAACTTGCTGCCCCAGCAAATCCCAGTGGACCTGAAGAAGTTCCTTTGGCAGGCCATCGCTCCCAGGGGACTTATTCGCCGCCAGCTCAGCAAGCACCGTCTGCACCTCTTTCTCTGACCAGGCTGCTTGCAGACTGTCACACTCCTCATCCCCTAGCCTCTTCCCCAGGTCAATCACCCACGGCGCACCGACTGTCGTGCCAGCCTCTGCCTCGAAAGCCTCTGCGAAATGCAGTGTCGCAGCCCCCAGGACTTCTCTGTTGCCGCTGAAGCTTCGCCTTTTAAACTTGACCTCCCCGATCTCCGTCTTCGCTTTTCTCGCTTTCACTTTTATGGACAGGTACTTCGACGAGACCTTCCCCCCCAGTTCTGCCCGGATCCCTTCCAACATCTGCAGCCGCTCCGGGTCACTGCTCGAGTAGGCTGCCAGCAGCGCCTCGTGTGAAGCTAGATCTATCACATGCTGTGTTTGTTGTGTCTGATCCATCACTTTCTGTCATAATTTCGCGACCCTCCCCTCCAGGTGCCATACTATTGCTGTCACTCTCTTCCTTTCCTCGTTTGAGTATGACCGCAGGCCCACTCATAGGGATACACTGAAGGCATCAAAGTTGCTACTCTGCTCTGTACGGTGCTTGCGGAGGGTCAACTCGATGATGGCTCGGACATCCGGCCTGCTTACATGAGCTGCAGGCGACCGCCAGATTCCCGGGCCCCTCGCCTGGCTGTTCGAAGCTGTAAGGTGTATGTGAATCCCAAACCAGTGGTCGAAGAGGCCAGCTGGGACTGCCCTGTGAAATGCTTCAGCTACATGCTGTGCCACTGAGTACAAGACCAGAGCCCGATCAATACGGGTGCTGGTGATGGACGACTTTGATCTGATCATGTACTCACGCCTGGCCGGGTGCAGTAGACGAAGAGCATATCTCATGGTATGTCTTTTGCAGGTCTCCAGTAGCCTCCCATTCTCCCCTGAGAATCCCAACCTTGACGACTTGTCCAGGTGCGGGTCCTCTACCAGGTTCAAAACACCCACTAGGACCAAGTGCTCCATTGGCACTTGACTGCATATCGGCTCCAATACATCCCTCATGAAACTACCTTTGCTGCATGCATGCGCCAGCAGGTATGTCACTACTAAATTGAAGACCACCCCCCTCCAGCAGACCCTGGCCTTAACCACTCTGCCTGATGGGCGCTCTTCCACATCCGCAATGGTGATCGACTGGCTAAAACTAAGGACCGCTACACCTACGGCTTTTGTAACATGTGAGACCATGACCATCGAGGGTGGGTGCAGTTCCGTCCATAAATTATGGTCACTAGGGATACGCATGTCAGTAAGTAACTACTATATGCGCTGCCTTCTGAATCCAGTGCTTACTCTTAACATGCTTGCCTTTACTTCCGAGCCCATTTATATTGAGCTCACAGATGGAGAGGGTGGAGTGTCTATCCATGGGAAAACCATGGCAGAGATCCCAAGGCATCCACGGGTCGGCGAGAGTGAACATGTACTAAAGAAAGTGAGGTACAACAGGATACTAACTGAGCTAATGATTTATTCCCCATGTGCTAAGCTGCTGTGACTGTTGTGCAGGTGAATCAGTGCTGAGGCGAGACGTACACACCACATGAGGGCAGTGATCGATGCTACTCTAGGGACTTCAAAACTGCTGCCAGCTTCATCTTCCCTTTGTCCTTCCTCATCTTGGGACCAGCCTTCAGCAACCCCTCACAGTGACGCGTGCATAGGATATGCTTCAGCACAAGTTTGAAGGTGGGACCCTTGGCCTTTCTGCAACTGCTGAGAAGGCAAATCCACTCTTCCCGTTCGGCCCAGTCGAGACCAGCGCGACTGCCGAGTCCTTCATGATCTGCTTCGCTGGATATGCAGACTTTGTGGAAGCAGCTGGGTGCAGAGCAATGGCGCAGGTCAGCCTGGCGACAGAAGAAGAAGGTGATGCACAACAGGGGTGAGCATGAGGGTGAAAGCTGTGAAAGTACAGGTACATGGAAAGAGAGTCTGTAGCACAAGTAACCATTGAGCTGGTGGACCTTCTCCAATGGTAAGGTCTACTTGGCAATGTTGTCCTGGCGTCCCATGACGAAATCGCCAAGGTTCTTATATGAGTTACAGCTAGAGCAGAGGACGCAGGTAAGCAAAGGGTAGTGAGCCAGCAGCTTCCTTCCTGGCTGCGCCGGGTCTGGGACGAAATGACGACAGTGATACTTGTCACCCTGAAGTATCACAACCAGCCCTTTTATGACGTCAGTGTCCAGGCCTGTCACCGGATCAGCGGCACGATGAGAGCTCCGACTGAAACGCCAACACCTTCCTGTTCTTCAAAGCTTGCACCACCAGCAGCCATCGGACAACTTCTGGGGTGATTGCAGCAAGGACATTCTTGAAGAAGATGTCAATAGCCAGCGGATTCGTAGCCTTCTCTACCAGGTATGCTTTGTTTCTGGATGCTGCCATCGCAGATACACTTGCTTCCTGTCTGCAATGGAGTGATCAACCTCCCGGGTCCTGACAAAATCCGCGTCAGCCTCCTTGACGAAGGTAACTTGTAGCATCCCGTACCGAACCTTCAGGTGGAAGACCGGCTGAAGCGCCTGGTACTTCATAGTCTCAGTGACGTCAGCAGATAGCCAGTCCCGTAAAAGTGTAAGTAGCGAGCGGACCTTATCCTTGACCCGTGGAAACTCCTTAAGGTAAAATAACGGGATCAAGAAAGTTAGTGGAAAAGCCAGAAGAACAAGAATATCGCCTCGCATTGCCAGTTCAGGCTCCTTATCAGGGTCATTGCTAAGATACCCGTCACCATCATCCAGATCATCCTCCTCTTCCCCAAACACACTTGCAGGCACATCCTCGGGTACCTGGCCACCCACTGGTGAGTCCGGTGCAACAACCACAGGCGGTGGATCTAACGACGGAGTGACAGTCGGAGCTGCATGAACCCACTGATCCATGGGAGCCACTGGAACTTCAGTCGGCGTCATAAAGTGAGATGTGCCTTCCTTGGAAGAAAACAGGTGGTCCTCTTGGTTGTCTGACTGTGAGGACCGGGCAGGTGCCCGTGTGACCACCATACGTGGTTGGATGAACGTGCGATGATGACACCCAGCAACATGCTTGACGATGGCAGAAAGAATGCTGCGTCTGAGCACAATACCCCATTCTTGTACCCTTTCCTTCTGGTGTTTCCATGGACTCTAGGGCAAGACCCATAGCCTTGGACACCATTCCTGATCAGGTGCCTTGACGTCGTTAGCTCCTGTTTGTTGTAATCTGATTACAGCTGACAAAAAGAGCAGATGTGGCGCAAGCTGATTAGCCAGTGCGTTACTTGCTGTCAGATAGGGAAACCCAGTTAAGGATAATGCCTCGGGCTTAGCTTGGACCTTGATTGTCGATGAAGTTGATAGAAACACTTGATTCCTAGAACTAAAAATGAGGACCAAAATACCATCAGATGAACACTAGAAAGGGATCATTGCGTGGAGCTCGCTATGAGGAATCCGTTAGTATACACGGTTTCATCAACTGATAAGAAATTGATTGACATTTTAGCAAAGTTAGGTGGCGACAGAATCCATGGTGATCCCATCCTGTAGCATGAACCCCAACCAGGGCCGTCTTTCGGACGGATTTTCCTCGCCTTTTCGTACGTTTAGGGCGCAACAGTAGTTAGGATGCTAAGGTCGCCCCCCCCATGACCCGGCCATGAAGATTTGCTTTTATGCTGTCTTATGCAACGCCATAATGGCTACTGCACCGTCCTCAGGTGGTTCTGATTGGTCAAAGATTGGCATAGAATATACATCTATTGGATGCTGAAAGAGGGAGAAGGGGTGCGGGGCTTGTGTCGTTCCAAGTATATGTCCCTATAATTCTTTAATACTCACCTGCATGCTCTGCTGCCTCCTCTAAACTCGTGATCGCCAGCTTGGCATGCTCAGCAAGGAAGTGGAGTAGATCGTCCACAATGGCCACCCTCTCCTCCCCTAGTTTCACGGTCAACCAGACACACCACAGTACAATCCATAAGGATAACCCTGCCCCTACCAACCTCGTTGACTGCCTTTTGCCCTGGTGCTAGATTCGTGCCCTATGTTGCCCTGGGTGGAACTGTGGCGGTGCAAGGACATGGGGGTGGGGTTCATTGGTTGATATCCGCAGTGCATACCAAATTGAAATTGAAATTATACTGAGGAAATGAAGAGAGGGCAAAGGCATCTCTCTCTCTCTCTCTCTCTCTCTCTCTCTCTCTCTCTCTCTCTCTCTCTCTCTCTCTCTCTCTCTCTCTCTCTCTCTCTCTCTCTCTCTCTCTCAAATGGTCCATTTATTTCTGGTCCATGGGTACAACAAGGTAGAGCTGGGAATGCACAGAGGTCGCTGTACTAAGACAATATGGTGGCCTAGGCCTACTCTACAAGCGGCTCCATCACTGCCAGGCACTCCCCCGGGGAGAGTGCCCCTTCCGGTGAGCCTATGGGTGGGTGCTCGGCTTGGGCCGCTTCGTGCACCTTCTTGAGGTAGGACGATGCCTGGCCCCGCTGCAGGGTACAAGACCAGCGTTGGCGGAATTGGTGCAAGAGTTTAGCGGCCTGGTAGGAGGCGGGTTCCGCGTTAAAGAGCTTTCTGGCTGCCGCCTCGGCTAGGAGCTTTAGGAAGGCCGGTACTTCCCAGCATGGGCAGCCGTATGTGTCGACTGCCAGGGGGAAGAGCCCCACGTATTCTGCTCGGTTCTTGTAGTGGGCAATCTTTTTATCGGCCTGTTCCCTAGCCGCGTATCCACGCCCTTTGCGGGCCCCGGGGTCTCGATTGCTGATGGGATCTGTGATGGTGACGTCGCAGATCCAGACCGCCCCCGTCCCACGGTCCCGGATAGCAAGGTCCGCTTTGTGGCCATCCACGGGGCAGAAAATGGTGGTCTCTTGATATACGATGTATCCCGCGTCCTGCCCCATGCGGATGCATTCATCGCGCAGTGTGTCGTGGGTGTCGATCCGCCCATGACCGGTACCGCAGCGAAAGAGGTGATTAGGGAGCCGCGGGTCCGAGATCTCGGTATGGTCAGAGTAGTAACACAGCCGGGGCGTGGAGAAGGGGAGGCCGAGGCGGAAAGCGAGGGCGATGGAGAAGTGCGCGGGTGCCAGGAGTAGTGAAGGGAGCATTGGGATGGCGTGCAGCCAGTCCCCAGCGCCATACCCTGAGAGGGACAGCATGCGCTGGGTGTGACCCATGTTTGGGTTGGGGTCCATATCCCGGGTTGCCGCCACCTGGTCGGCATACCGCCCCCCATGAACCTCCAGCGCTAGGCGGTTTTGCAGCGGCTTGTCGGTCGGTTTTTGCCGCTCGTTGTGTAGGAGTAGGCACGCAGCAGGTGGGAGAGCTGCCTCCGCCTCGGCCAGCCAGGTGTGGTACTGTGCGTTTCCAGTGAATGGTGGGGCGAGCTGGCTGGCGGCGAGCGCTAGGGGGGCGTTTGGGGCTGGCTGGATGGCAGCCAGGAGGGCGTACGTCTGGGTGACGCTGGTGAGGAAGGAGTAGCCTCCTTCGACTAGCGGGTCAGTGATGCCGAGCCCCCCCAGGGAGGGGGGCAGGGATGCCTGGGCCCAAGTGCGGGCCAGCTCCCTTTCTCCGCGCGGTAGGCGGAGGCCGCAGGACTTGAGCAGTGTATGGAACATCCCCTGCCCCCAGGTGGACCATTCCTCCGTTGGGAGGAGCTGGAGGGGCGTCGTTCGGAGGAGGTACGTGACGCGCCGGCTGATGCAGCGGGAGAGCAGGAGGGCGGATGTCTGGGGGTCCATCGTGGTCATCAGCGCCAGCGGGATGGCCAGGGTGGCGATGTGGGACCGGAAGAATGCCGCCGCTCCGGCGGCAGGTCCCACGTGGCTACCAAGCACGCGTAGCCCATCGTTGCTGAAGGGTTCCCCCGGTGGAAGTTCGCCTCGGGCTGTCGGTCGGTCCCTCGCCCATGCCGCACACTTGGCGGGGTTGTGGGTAAGTCCTAGGCTCAGCAGACGCTCTGTGAAGTGTGTGAAGGCCTTCGTGCATGCCTCCGGCTCCCCTGCGAAAGTGACGTCGTCTGCGTATGCTAGGCTCAGCACCTGTGGGAAGGCGTTGGCCGTCGCCTGGAGGGCGGGGTGAATTCCCGCTGCAAAAAGTAGAGGACCGAGCGGGTCTCCCTGGCGGATCCCGCGCTCGCTGATGAGCGGCGGGTTGGCATACGCGACGTTGAGGTAGAGCTTGGAAGGCCGGCCGTACGAGAGTTTGGCAAGGGGCAGTAAAAGGCGGATTGTCGACGCCTGCAGTCCGTCGACTATGGCCTGGCGTTCGATGCTGTTGAACGCGTTGGACATGTCGACCTGAATGATCAGCGAATTCGGGCTGGCAGAGCTGAAACTGCGTGTTGCATGGATGACGGTCTCGCCGCCTCCTGGAATTGCCACGCCATATTGCAGGGGAAGGAAATGTGTTCGCGCGGCCTCGGTTATGGTGATGAGACCGCACTTGGCCAGGACTCTGTGCACGCACTCGCCTACTGCGATTGGACGGGTGCCCCCATCTGGCTTCACCAATGCGAGGAGGCGAGACGAAGTGAGGAGATCGGCGACTTCGTCTGGTAGGTCACCCTGCATCGTGTGTGTTACCAGGTTGTACAGGTTGTCTGCCACCGCTGTGTCTGCAAGAGCGCCATCTCGCAAATGCTCAAAAGTCATGCCTGACGGCCCTGCGCCCACCCCGTTTTCGCATTGGAAGAGTAATTTCACGAACGTGGAATTGTTGATGGAAATTGGGGTTTCGGATTGGTCTGGGGCTGGCCAGGCGATGGACGGGGTCAACGAGGGCGGGTGTTTTGATTTCAGCGCTTGGAGTACTGCTGCAGATGGGGTGCTAACCGGGGTTGACTCGAGTGCCTTAACGGCCCGTCGCAGGCTGCCACGCTTCGCGAGACCCTCGGCGCGTGAAATTTTGCCGAGGTCGTCTGGAATGTGACGTGGCGAGGGTGGCGAATTGATGGCATCAGCTGCGGCCCGGTACATCTCCTCCCAATCCCCGTTCAGAAATTGTTGTAACCGCTGCTTCATCGCCCCCCAATCCGGTTTCCGTGGCGAACCCAAACGGAGTGTTAGGCGAGGGGCCAGGAGTAACAGGTGCCACCCTGGCACAGACGTGGGATTTTTTTTCAGGCGCAGGAGAGGGATGAGCAGTGTCAGCGCGAATAGAGGGCGAAGGTTTGGTGGGACCCTGCGGCAGATGGGGGCTGTCGGCTGTCGTATAGGGGCGTAAGGTCCCAAGTGGTGATGCTGGTAAAACGTGATTCGTCTGCCGCGAGCTGTTCCGGGGACAGCGCAGGAGCTTGGGCTGGGCCTGGTGCCAGTGAGGCCCGTGTATTCCGTCCGCGCAGCAAATCCCCGCCTTGGGGTGGGCGTGCGTGAGATCCGCCTCGGGACCAGCCTCGAGGTGGTGCAGGCTCGTCTGCCTGCGCGCTTTCTCCCTCCGTGCTCGACTCGGTGTGGCGATCAGGTATGTAGGTCCTATCGCCTGCCTCTTCTTCAGCAGTTGTTTCCTCCATTCGCCTTAAAGCCCTTTGTGCCGCTTGCTGGAATCCGTTTCGTGGACCTCCGTCACGTATCGTCTGTCTGCCCTGATCCCGACCTCTGCCCCGTCGTTGTTCGTGCCGGCCACCGTGCCTTCTGGCGCTCGGTGCTGGCCCTCGTCTCCCATTGCCTCTCACCAGCGGCTGGCCACCGAGCTCCTCCCTTGTGGGCACCTGCGCTGGAGGAGCCGGGACCGGTGATGGACCTCCAGCTCCCTCCGCGTAGCCATCGGCGTGTGAGGGACGCCCAGCACCCAGCGGCATTGTCGTCCGGGGCTGGGGCGCCGTCCGGTGGTCATCGACTGGCTCCTGCGATACGAGGCGGGGTGACATCGCGGGGGTCTCGGCGTGGCGTCTTGCTAGATCCTCGCTTTCGCGAACTGCTTCCAAGCGCGACAGCGTCGCCGGTGGGGCTTCCTCGGGGGTTGCGAATGCGGCGCTCTCCTCCTCCCCGGGTTCCACGGTTGCGCCGCTCGAGAGACGGTCCACAGTATAGCCGTCAGCAGCAACTTGTTGGTCTTGCGGACTGTCTCGGCTGGATCGCGGAGCTTCTGGATCTTCTGCACGCCTCCCTTGAAACACGGCCTCCAGTGGCTCGTGATCCGGTGTTGTCCCGACGGCAGCGCGCTCGGGCTGAGGAGGCTGTTGCCATGCTGCTGTGGGGCCTGGTATATGTTCATCTTCAACCGCAGGGTGGCTGTGGATGAGGCTGCTGCCGCCCCGCTTGCTGTGACGGCGTTGTCTCGCGCCGTGTCTGCTGAGACTGCCTCTGGTCTTGCCGCTGCAGCCGCAGTTGTTCTTCGTGCCGTGCGGCTCGTGATGGCACGGCTGCTCCCTCTGGGTTGAGTAGCGGGCCGGTTTTAATCCTCTTCACACCCATGATGGGGTTTGCACGCCGTGGGCGGGGTGCCGAGGAAGGGTTCTCGGTACTACCTAGGGGGGAGCATTAGTTGGTATTGCGTTGTGGACGGTGTGATGCCAGAATTGGATGTATTCTATTGAGAGTATACTGCGTGTGACTGTCTATGCAACCCCGAGTGCGCGGCCGCAGGAACAGAGCCTTGCCAAATCAAAAACAAGTAATGAATGAGGAACTGGGAAGAGAGATCCTTTATAGCTCGGTCTCTCTCTCTCTCTCTCTCTCTCTCTCTCTCTCTCTCTCTCTCTCTCTCTCTCTCTCTCTCTCTCTCTCTCTCTCTCTCTCTCTCTCTCTCTCAAGCGGTCCGTGCATTTCTGAAACCTGAGTACATATTCGGCACTTGTCAGCAAGGAAGGAATATACCCAAGAAACTACCCACCTACTGCCACTCTAGCGCCGGCTCTAAGACCGCAAAACAGTCAGCCGGGGAGAGAGACTCATCAGGTGAGTCTATTGGCGGATCCTCTACCTGGGCCGCCTCGTTCACCTTCTTGAGGTAGGACGAGGCCTGGGCCCGCTGGAGGGTGCAGGACCAGCGCTGGCGGAACTGGTGCAGTAGCTTAGCTGCCTGATAAGTGGCGGGCGCTGCATTGAAGAGCTTCCGAGCCGCCGTCTCTGCTAGGAGCTTGAGGAAGGCCGACACTTCCTAGCACGGGCAGCCGTACGTCTCGACTGCCAAAGGGAAGAAACCCACATAGGCTGCCCGATTTTTGTAGTGGTCGATTTTCTTATCTGCTAGCTCGCGTGCTGCATGTCCACGGCCCTTGCGGGCTGTGGGGTTCCGGCTTCCGATTGGGTCCGTGACAGTGACGTCGCAGATCCATACTGCGGCCGTCCCACGGTCTCGGATGGCGAGGTCCGCCTTGTGGCCATCGACGGGGCAGAAGATGGTGGTCTCCTTGTAGACGATGAACCCCGCCTCCTGGCCCATGCGTATGCACTCATCCCTCAACGCATTGTGTGTGTCGGTCCGCCCGTGTCCGGTGCCGCAGCGAAAGAGGTGGTTCGGGAGCCGTGGGTCCGTGATCTCGGTGCGGTATACGCAGTCACAACGTCGGGGCGTGGAGAAGGGGAGGCCAAGGTGGAAGGCCAGGGCTATGGAGAAGTGTGCAGGTGCGAGGCGCAGTGATGGGGACAGTGGGATCTCTCTCTCTCTCTCTCTCTCTCTCTCTCTCTCTCTCTCTCGCTTGCTCTCTATCTCTCTCTCTCTCTCTCTCGCTCTCTCGAGCGAGCTGGCCGCCCAGGAACAGAGCCTTGCCAAATCTAAAACAAATAATGAATGAGGAACTGGGAAGAGAGATCCTTTATAGCTCTCTCTCTCTCTCTCTCTCTCTCTCTCTCTCTCTCTCTCTCTCTCTCTCTCTCTCTCTTGCTCTCTCTCTCTCTCTCTCTCTCTCTCTCTCTCTCTCTCTCTCTCTCTCTCTCTCTCTCTCTCTCTCTCTCTCTCTCTCTCTCTCTCTCTCTCTCTCTCTTTATCAGTCATTCTCATTAATGTGCAAGCAAGTACATAGCGAAGACAGTAGACATCGTCGATCTAACCAGACCCCTCCATACCAGCTTGGGAGCCTAACTCTAGCATACTGTGACCACCCACTGTTTTCTAGAAGTCCGCCAACGCGGACTTGATCCAAGTCAATCGCGTTAAGCGTTGACTTTTCCCCAACTTTGCAAAATTTAGTGTTTTGCGAAAGTTTCCAACTTTCGCCACACCCCATTCATTTTCGCCAATGCTTGAGGGTCTGCCAAGTGGCGGCCTCCATACATTTCAGACCAACCAAGGGGAAACTTGGTTGCGTGGCGATGCAGACAAATCCGCCGTCGCCATTTCTTCCAAGCAACACACCTCCCTTTGTCCAAGTAAAGGGAGATCCTTGGCATAGGGGGCAAACCCTCCCCCACAATTCCAACACTCCTTCCTTTCACCGGTTCCACGTCCAAGGTCCGCCACGACAATCTACGGTGCAATTTTTGCAGCCCTTTGGGAGCTATGGAAGCTTTTTTACTTCCACCAAGGAATGAAACTCTGTTTTCTAGTAGGTCGCTCTTCTAATGGATCACTAGACTCCTTTCTGCTCTGATACCATGTTAAAGTATTCTAAACGACTAATGTATCCTTAGAACCTCCTCCTAGAGTCTATGATGCTGTGGAACCAAATTGAGCACGACCCATTCTTAGGAGGCACATTGAATCCAAGAAGTGAAGATACCACCAAGGCACAACTAGACCTAAAAGATCTAGGAGTTTACTCTCTAGAAGCATTCCCAACCCACCCAACCATATACTCTACACTACTTCGTCTGTACTCTAACTTCTATAAAATAGTTTATTTGAGCAACCTAGGTTCTTCCATAATTTCAACAGTTACCGGGTTTGGCTCGAAGCCCTCTTCAGGGGTCCTAATGAAAACTAGCACTAATTATATTCCTAGAAAACGTCACCCATGATTCATCTCACACGAGAAATCCGTCGCGGAGAAATTGGGAATGCAGCAAAAATGAAATAAGCACAAACAGTAAAAAGTGTATGCTAGCAAGATAGTTCCCAATTCTCTTTCATAGCAACATTAAAAGTGTTGTGTGTCAACATATATACATGTATATGTTAGCTAGGTTAGATTTGTTATAGCCTAGCTAGGTCAGTTCTTAGAGGGTAAAACATCCACTCTTGTACTCTCTCAACATTTTCTCTAGTCACTTTTCATGCTCTACTTTGACATGGTATAGAGCTAGGGTTAGATTCTCCCTAGCGCCACGCTTCCGCCGTTATTGTAGCTTTCATTTTTTGCGCACCTCACGCTCTCAAAATTCGGGCTTCGTAGCTTCCCCCTCCCCCCCCTTCCCCCCCCCCCCCCCCCCCCCCCTCTCCAGCGTCGGTTTCGTTTTGTACGCGAGCAAACGCACTAGCCAGCCGACTCGCTAGCCAGCCCACTAGCCGCCAGCTAGCTCGCCAGCCAGTTTGCCAGCCAGCAAGCTAGCACGCTAGCTAGAGTGCCGGCCAGCACGCCAGCCAGCTAGCCAGCTCGTAGGCTCGCCAGTCAGCCACCAGCCAGCTCGCCTCTGGCTCACCAGCCAGCTTCCAGCAGTCGCCAGCAAGCTCGCCGCTGGCTCACCAGCCAGCAGCCACCAGCCAGCACGCCGCTGGCTCACTAGCCAGCAGCTGCCAGCAGCCGTCAGCCAGCTCGCCACTGGCTTGCAGCAGCCACCGCTGCCGCGGCTACCACTCCGTCCACTGCCCCCGCTGCCGATGCAGCCGCCACTGCTGCCTCTCCTGCCGCTGCCACTGCTCCTCCCGCTACCGCCACTGCTGCCACCGCTCCTGCCGCTGCCGCCGCTGCCGCTGCAGCCTCTGCTGCCACAGCTCCTACCACTGTTGCCGCTTCCACTGCAGCCGCTGCTGTCGCTGCCCCTGCCACTGCCGCTGCTGCCGCTGCAGCCGCCACTACCGCCGCTCCTTCCACTGCTGCTGCTAACCAGCAGCCGCGTCACCGCCACTGCTAGCCAACCCGCAGCGCCGCCGCCACCAGCCAGCTCGCCGCTGGCCTGCTGCCGTCGCTACTCCGCAGCCAGCTAGCCGCAGACACTGCCGCCCGCTTCAGCCCGCTCCTGCGTGCTGCTGCTGCTACTTCTGCAGTCACTGCCGCAGCCACTGCAGCCGCCACTGCGACTGCCACTGCCGCCGCAGCCACTGCCCCCCCTCCAGCAGCCGCTGCCACCAGCTCCCACTGCAGCACCCACAACTACTGCCCCTACAGCAGCTGCCGCTGCTGTCTCCGCTTCTGCCACAACCGTCTTCACAGTCGCAGCTGCCGTCACCCCCGCCAGCATGTCGGCGACCAGTGTCTTCGTTCTGTGCCTGGATGGGGAGGGGCGGGTGGTCGGTTTCGCCACCTGGCAGAAGTCAGTCCTCCTGCAACTGACCAGCCAGCGAGTGGAGGACGATTCCATTGATGCCCACGTCTCTGGTGAGCACTCTCCTCCTCCCTGCCCGGGTACTCTCATTGCTGACATGACTTCCACGCAACAGGCTCCACACGTTGCTGTCCGCACCGCCTACTCGGTCTGAGCATCCTGCGATGCCAATCCTCATGTCGCCATCCTCAGTTGCCTGCCGGTTGACGAGCACTCCCACTTTGTGGGTGCTGCATCAGCCCGCGCCCTCTAGACAGCCATCCTTGCTACTGTTGGTACTCCAGCCCATCGTCTGCCACTCTTGGTCGTCTCCTCCTCCCTTTATTCCACCCTGACCTAACTTCCTTCACCACTGTAGCAGGCTCAGTCAAGCACCCGCGCTCCCTCGAGGCCCGCTGGCGTGTGGCCTCACTAAGGCCCAGCTGGCTCTAGCCCCACCCCCTCTCTTCGCCACTCTCTACTTCCTTGTCACCCGCCTCCCTGGCCGCCTTTCCCTTGCCTGCGACACCCTCCTTGCTCACCACCCCTCTCGGCTCACCCTTCTCTACCTCCCGACAGAGATAGAGGACCGCTTCCGCACCATCACTGGTTCCACAAGCACGCTGGTTGTCCCTATCTTCCAGGGTAGCGCTCCCTCCCAGGTGACTATCCCTCCTGCCTCTGCCTCTGTCGTTGAGACTGCAGCGGCTGCCTCTTCCCCAGTCCACTCCTCAAGCGGCAAGGGCAAGGGAGGCAAGGGTCGTGGAGGGTCGGCAGCAGCGGGTGGAGGGGGTGCAGGTGCAGACGGAGAGGGTGGTCAGTCCGAGTCGGGGACTACGCAGCAGCAGCAGCAGAAGCAACAACAGCTACTGTGGGGGCTGGCAGGCCCTGGGAGTGGTGGCTGTGGTGGAGGCCGTGGAGGTTGGGCCCCGGGGCAATCGTTGCCCTGGGGGTCGCATAGCTCCACTGCAAGCCAGGGTGCTAGCGCTCCTATCAGCACGGTGACCTGCACGTACCGGCTGCTGACCGGCCCCCTAGCAGGCCAGGTCTGCACGCGCCCGGGCCACACCGCTGCTCGCTGCTACCGCCGCCTCGACGACCTCTACAGCCGTGAGTTCAGCCCACTAGTGCACGTACCTCCCTGGCCTACTGTGGGGTTCTGATCTTTAAAATGGATATGATTCATATCAACCATGCCTTGTATTCTCTGTATACTGATAACTCTAGTGCTGCTGGTTCTTATTATCCTATTGCTTGTAGCCTAGGAGCCACTGCTATGTGTAGTTTAGGATCCCCTATTGCGTCAGGCGTAGACTCCCCTGCTGCATCAGACAAAGGCTCTGCTGGAGATACTTCACTGGGCCCAGCCACGTCGACCCTCTCCATTATCCTAGACTCGGTCACGTCTCGTTGCTTCTTTAGAGACAGTACTGCCCTCACCCCGCTTCCTACGCCTGTCCGTGTTGCACTAGCAGGCGCCTCAGCCACAGCTGTCGCACGCAGTACCACCACTCTGCTTTATCCAGCTGTCCCATTCAGCTCCCTCACCGGTCTGCACATCCTTTCGTTTGCTAGGAACCTAGTGGGTGTCGGTCACCTCCAGGACCGAGGAGTCACCACCACATTCCCAAGCCGCAAGAGACAAGCAAACTACACAAACACAGCCACCAGTCGCCACCTAGCCACTTTTGAGCGTAACTCAGGGTCCGGTCTCTTCACACTGCACACTGAGTCCCCGTCGACTGCTGCGTCCGGGGAGGTAGCCACGTCGTGCTCCTGTCGCTCCCTCACCCACCCGAACCTACTGTGGCACCACTTTTTAGGTCAATCTGAACTCCCACGTCTTTGGCACATGTCCCAGCACGGTCTAATCTTTGGTCTTCCTACGTCGCTCCTCGCCGTGCCTGCGTCTGTAGTGCCACTATGCAGCTCCTGCCTCGAGGGTCGGCAGCGCGCCGCCCCTCACTCCTCATTTCCTCCTACCACTGTGCCGCTACAAATACTGCACATGGACGTCTGGGGCTCTGCTCCGTCCATTGTCTTAGTCGGGAGCGCTACTTCCTAGTCGTCGTTGATGTCTTCTTGCGTTTCACCACAGTGTTCCCGTTGGAGCGGAAGGCCGACGTGCCTACTGTTCTCTGCCCGTGGCTTCTTGCAGTTCGTGCCTAGCAATGCCTTCTCATAGTTCCCTTACGCTCTGACTGTGGTGGCGAGTTTGCCTCTGGCCGTCTAGGTGAGTTCTGTAGTGCGGAGGGCATCCACAAGACGTACACACAACCGGACTCACCATAGAAGAATAGGGTCGTTAAGCAATGCTTTGGCCTGGTCATGGAAGTAACTCGTACCTCCATGGTCCACGCCGGTGCACCCCATTTTCTGTGGTCGTTCACTGTACGCTACGCTGCTCACCAGCTTAACCTCTGGCCACGCTCCCAGCGGCAGCAGGTTTCGCATACCCTTTTCTGAACCAGGTCTTCAGGTGACGCATCTGCGTTTTACGTCTAGGGCAGCCTTGCTTACGTCCGCACTATTCGCGTGGACAAGCTCTCAGCCCGCACCCTTTCTTGTGTCTTCTTGGGGTTTTCGCTTGAAACCCTTGACTGGCTGTTCTACCACCCGGCCCACCACCGCTTCTACTAGTCTCGTGACATTACCTTCGACAAAACGCTCCCCTAGTACAGGGGCTCCCCTCACTGCAGCCTTTCAGTTCCTCCTCCGCTTCTTTTCCTCGTTCTTGGCCCCCCTGACGCACCCCTCCCACCCTGCCCAGCCCTGTTTGGTGTCTCCTACGCCACTCCGCTCCCCTCGGTTGGGCTCGTGGGGGAGTCGGCTGACTCTGGGGCCCCAGCTGCTGGGTGTGCGAATTCTGTCCCTCTGGCACCTCTCCCAGCCTCGGTACCCCAAGCACCTCAGCGCCCCCCCCCCCGTTGCCTTAGCAGCAGCCGCAGCTGCTGTAGCAGCCTTAGCGGCCAGAACAGTAGCAGCAGCAGGAGGCCGTGGGCTCTGGTGGTGCTGGTTTTGGGGGTGCTGTTTCTAGAGGTGCTGAATCTAGGGGTGCTGGTTCGATGAGTGGTGCGTTCGGGGGTGCTAGTCCTGAGGGGGCTGTTTGGGAGAGTGCCGGTGGTAGCCAAGGTAGAGCTGGAGGTCCTGGAGAGGAGAGGCAGCCGAAGTAGCAGCCGCAGTAGCAGCCGCAGCAGCAGTCGCAGCAACAGCCGCAATCTGCACTTCACCTCCTTGGTCTTCCCTCCGTTTCCCCTGACCGACAGCCCATCCCTCCGCCAGTGTCTGCCCCGATTAACGACCCGCTGTTTCCTCCCCCGGACTCCTCTCCTGCTCGTTTCTCCCCGCGCTCTACTCCATCCCTTGTCCAGTGCTCCTTCCCCCCTTGTCCCCAATCGCGTGCTCTTCCTTACTAGGTCCATCGTCCCTCAAGTGCTCATCCTGTCTCTCCTCGTCCTAATGTCCACCTATGGTCCTTCGTTCTCGTGCTTCTCCAGTCCCCGTTCTTCCGTTGCCTCCTCCGTCGTCGCTCCTGCAGTCCTCTGCTCCTCCCTCTGACTCTGCTCGCACTGCTTGTCCTACGACCTCCCGCGTGCTTGCGTCGCTTGTCATTGATCCTACTGCTACTCTTGAGATCATCTCTGCGCTTGTCGCTGCTGTTGCTGACTTTGCTGCTAGCCACCACCTTGACTACGCTGTCCCCCACAGAGCAAACGTAGTCGATGTCATGTGGATCTACAGGGTGAAGTGCGTACCAGGAGAGCCGTCGAAGTTCAAAGCGAGTTTCATGTCTAGAGGCTTCAGTCAGTGAGAGGGTACGGGGTTCTTCCAGACCTTCACCCTGACCGCGAAGAAGACTCCTCTTCAGGTGCTTCTTCACCTAGGCGCGCAATGTGACTACGAGTTTCACTTACTCGACTTCTCCACAGCTTTCCTGCAGGGTAGTCTGCACGAGCGAATCTACCTCCGGTGCCATGTAGGCTTCTCTAGGTCCTTCCCACCTGGGACTCTGTGGAGCATTCACCGCCCTGTCTATGGCCTTCGTCATGCATACCGTGAGTGGCACGACATGCTTCGCACCACTCTTGCCGAGCTGCACTTCTTTTCGTCCTCTTCTTACCCCTCTCTCTTTTTTCGGACGGGTCCGGCCTCGTTCTACATCCTAGTTTACGTAGACGATCTTATCTTTGCTATTCCTGACAAAGTCGCACTTGCCTCAGTGAAGGCCAAGTTACTTAGGAGGCACAATTAAACTGACATGGGGGAGCTGAGGGCTCTTTGGGCTTGGAGATCTCTTGTGACCATGTAGCTCACATGATCATTCTCCCAGTCCCATATGGTTCACCTCCTCCAGAGGTTTAGTCTTCAGTTCTCCTTAGAACAGCCCACCCCTCTCCCTATGGATCACAAGCTCTCTGAACTTGTTCCTGCTGAGCCGGTCGAGGCTAGTGGTCCATACGGAGAGCTGGTGGGGTGCCTCATGAACCTGATGACATGCACTCGACCAGATCTAGCGTACCCTCTTAGTCTCTTTGCTCGCTTTGTTTTGACAGGCAGGCACCAACCAGTCCACTGGTCGGCTGCCAAGAGGGTAATAAAGTATCTAGGGAGTACATCAGGACTACGGCTTGTGCTAGGAAGACGAGACCCAGTGGTGCTCACTGGACACACAAACACGTCGTGGGCTAACGACTTGGAGATGCTCGTGTCATCTCAGAGCTACTGTTTTAGTCTTGGTGCTGGTGCAATCTCGTGGAAGTCCGCTAGGTCGTCATCTATAGCTCTGTCCAGCTGTGAGGCAGAGATCTACGCTAGGGCCATGGCCGCTCAGGAGCTTCACTGTCTGTCGTTCTTGATCACTAACTTAGGTGAGCTACCTAGGCCTGCACCAATCTTGTTTGCTGACAACAGGGCCATGATCCTCTTATGTCAGGAGGCTCGACTTGAGGGCAGGGCGAAGGACATCCAGCTGCGGTACATCCTGCTGTGTGAGTTGCAGCAGCACAGTCAGGCTCGTGTGGTACAGTTAGCCTCAGAGGCCAACACCACTGATATCTCCACGAAGGCACTTGCGCCTCGTGACCATCGGCGGTTCTATACTCAGCCACTCCTTGTATCCTGATACATACTATACCTGCTTGTACTTGTTTCGCTATACCTGCATGCCTTGCTACACTTACTGACTAGCCTTGTGTCCTCTTGTCTCAGTGGTCAGACTAGTAGTGCTGCCCTTAGTTGCTTTGTTACATCCACCAGAGGCCAGACTAGTAGTGTTGCCCTGGTATACTCTGCCTTGTAATAAACTGCCACTACCTAGGCTAGGGGGTGTGTCAACAAATATACATGCATATGTTAGCTACGTTATATTTGTTGTAGCCTAGCTAGGTCAGTTGTTAGAGGGTAGAATACCTACTCTTGTACTCTCTCGACATTTTCTCTAATCACTTTTCATGTGCTACTTTGACATTGTGTGGCATTGTAACGAGGTGACCTTTGAGTCGACTCAAAGGTATAGCACACTAGCTTTTCAGCATAGCGCCTGACTGCAGGGGGAGCAAGCGGGTGAAGAACAGCAGATGCTGCAAACCAGAGGGGGGTGGAGAGTGGGGGGGGTAGGTTGTGGGGGGAGGGGGGAGACAGGATGGGGACGTGAGAGAGAGGAGGGTTGAAATAGGGTTGGGGAGAGGGTAGTGGGACAGGAGGTTTTGATGCAGCGCACCCAGCAGGGATTGAGGGGGAGGGGAAGGAAATGCAGGAGAGATGTGGTGAAGGGCAAAGCCTAGGATTGAGAAAAGTGGGAGGGAGAAGGCAGAGCGGGAGGGGGAGAGGAGTGGGGCAGCAGAATCTAAAGCAGCGCACCCGGTAGGGAATGAAGGGAAGGGGAAGGAAAAGCAGGAGAGATGGGATAAAGGGCAAAGCCTAGGATTGAAGGGAAGGGGGTGAAGAGACGGCAAAGAGGGAGGAGGAGAGGGTGGAGGGCATAGTACCAACCAGCCGCTCTCCCCACTTGCTGATCCCCCCTCGTCCTCCAACCAGTATTTCCCTGCCATGCTTGACCAGCTCTTCCCTTCCACTCTTCACTTCCGCTCCTCCCTTCCTCCTTGTCACATATTCACTTCGTTCACTCTGCGTCATGCCTGATTTGTTCCTTCTCTCCTACTGTCTGTTTTCTGCCTCTTGTCAGCTCCCTTCTCTCCTACTGTCTGTTTTCTGCCTCTTGTCAGCTCCCTTCTCTCCTACTGTCTGTTTTCTGCCTCTTGTCAGCTCCCTTCTCTCCTGCTGCCTATTTTCCTCTCCGGTTCCTTTTTTCTGTGCTTCCCTTGCCTCCTGCCATGAGGCAATCCAATTGAACAACTTTCCTCCTCGCCCCTGCCTACTTTCCTCTCCCCCTTACCCCCCTTGTTTCATTTCTCAAGTGTTGGTATGGGCCCTTGGCGCAACTGAGTGTGGGTGCTGCCTCTGATTCTAAGAAGTACCACTGTTCATAAAATGAAATTGCAAACAAATGGCAGTGACCCAGAGACTCTTAGTCGGGCACACATTTATTCAATGTCAATGCGTCTACCAGTTGTCCAATGCTTCCATCTCGAACCAGATTGGTCTTCTGGCTTTTATTTCTGCCTTGGTAAGCTATCCGTTTGTGCCCCAAATGACTCCTCTCAACCCGCCTGTCCTATTTGCTAACGCCGGTACTCCCGGAGGTCTTCCCTGCTTCGCTCCCCAGTGCCGCCGCTCAACATCCCCATCTCGGTACTAGACGATAACGGTGTACGCGTAGGTCTTCCCAGCAGCCCACTTGACCGGAATTACATTCACAAGTTGCAGCACCAACTGCTGCCCCGCCCAGGCCACCTCCGTCACGCGCATGCTCACCTTCCTCCCCGCACTCACGATCTTCTCAGCCCCAGACCCCAGCACCCATGTGGCGCTCTCTCCGAGCACGCTCAGGCTCTTCCAACTGCTCCCGTCCTTCGATATCTCCACCTTCTCCACCCCCTCCGCGCCGCCCAGAATCTGAACCGCGAACCAGTGCGGGTTGCTCCCGGGCATGACCCTAACCGCGATCGTGTCGTTGTTAGGGCAAACCACTCCGCGGTACTTAATCTCCACTTGGCCCGCGGCCCGCTCGCGGACGATTTTGTACCACGCGGTCGTGGAGAGGAGGAAATTACCGCCGTGCTCTCCGACGGCGCACACTGTCACGCTGCCGCCCTTGCAGCTCTTGTGGTTCTGGCTGGAAGCCTCGTAGCACGTGCCGCAGCCCTTGCCGCCGTTGTATTGGCTCCTAGGAATGTATGCCGTCAGACCGCCATTAAAATAGGGGCTGTTGCGGAAATCGCCTTCGTAATGGCACGCGCCGCCTCCGTTGTTCATTTCCTCGCTGAAGCTGGTGTAAATGGCGCTGGCGGGAGTGAGGGTGATAGCTAGCAGGAAGAATGTGAGACACAAGCCGCCAATGTTGAAAACACGAGCCATTGGGAATTCGGTTCAACCGAATTTGGAGAGAATAAATGGGGGAAATGATTCGGCTGAGAGCGATCAAAGCTATAATGGGAAATACTTCCCTCGAAATGAAGTAAGCCTGACTGGGGGAGTTGATACTTACTAAAAGGGCTGTGAACGAATTGGGTGATCACTAGGAAGAAATAGCTGGAAAATAAGTACCGTCTCTTCGTGTGAGCCTGGAACGGGGAAAGTTGGGTGTGTGAGAGTCATGAGCAGCTTCGAGTCGCCATTGGAAATTCCTCCGGTTGGTAGCGCTTCGGCAATTTTGGTTGTGGCGTGGAAGGTCCCATTGTGCTTCGTTTGCCATGTGACGTCGAGGTGTACACATCGACAATAATTTCCCCCAAACTGATGGCGAATTGATGGCGAGGCTGACAGAGAAATGTCATTCCGTTGAGTTTTGAGACATCCGAAGGTCAAGACCAGGGCTCACGCTAAGGTTTTTTTTAACTCTGTTTCTTACGGATTCCCCACCCCCCTGCACCCTGATTCGTCCGGATTTCAGGGTAGTTGAATTCTGTTTCATCCGGATTCGGGTACAAAGTTTCTTTTAGCCGAGTTACAGCAAACATTGACTCGGACATGTCACATGTTCAAGGTCCAAACAGGGTAACATTTGCGGAGTGCCAGAAAAAGCGCGAACTTTTGGATTTGCTATGTTAGGAGTGTGAATTTCCTCTGCTAGTTTTCTGACAAACCCGCTAAAGTAGGGTAGAATATGTGCCAGCAACCTTCACAACTTTCTGGGTTGCGGGAAAGGGGAGGCGGGAAAAGTGGCTAAACGTTTTTAGCCAAATCTTCCTAGCTCCGTGGGCGAGCCGGGCTGTAGGAGGAATTTTCCAGCCTGTGAGGGACGCCAAATATTCAAGGTTTAGGATGGCCTGGGTGGGAGGAGTCTCTTTGTGTAAAATTCTCTAGGTTTAAGGGAGACTTAGCCAAATACTCTATGTTCCTGCAATTAGGACTAGCCGAAGTTTCGTGGATGTGGGTAGGAGGACTATCTGTGTTTGGGAGGGACTTAGCCGAATTCAACTATGATCGAGGAAGGAATGTTCCTGACTGTGACGGACTTAGCCGAAAATTCTGGGTTTCGGGTGGTGCGGGTTGGAGGAGCACGGTATGCCTCTGTGTGGGGGACTTCGCCATATTTGCTTGGTTGCGGGGTTAAGGAAGGAATGCTGCTGGAAGTTGGGGACTTAGCCAATTTTTCTGAGTTTTGCTGGTGTGGGAGTTATGTGTGTGAGGGACTTAGCCGAATTTCCTGGGTTCCGGGGCTCCGTGGGATTGTTTCTGAAAGTTGGGGACTTAGCCGGGAAAATGTCACTGCCACCCTGGGTGCGAGGAGGGGGGAAGGGGAGGGGGGGGGGGGGGGGGGTATTTCTTGGCAGTTGCAGCCGGATTGCCCCCCCAGCGAATTCTGGTCTTCCCGAAACCCCCCGCAACACCACTTCTATAAAATCCGGAAACCCCAATAACTCTACCCATTCAAAATCCGGAACGAGCCCAATGCGAACTCTTAATGTTTTTTCATTCCGGGTAATTACCCTTGAAAAATACGCCCTGGTCAAGACCTGGCAAGTGAGACAATGACAATAATTGCCGAGGGAAGGATGTCGTTCCGTCAGGTCGTAAGGTCTGGTTGGAGTTTTTCGTCTACACCCAGGTATTCGATACAAGAACAGGCGATAAAAGAAACCTTTTCGTACATTCAATTTAGTTTTGGGCCACCAGCAATGTCCTGCGGATTGTTATGTCACAGCAATCGGATTTCATAATTGAATTTGACGTAGTTCGCCAAAGTATTTATGTGCAAGCTGCTGCATTGGCTTAATGGAAGCAATCCGCGAAGATCTGGCAATCCGATTTGGGAACCAATCCCATAGCCAGAGGTGGCTCGCGAAATCAACCGACCACGGCGTCGCAAACACTCACTTCGCGGAAACGAACAGGTGATAATCCGGACCAGGGCTGATCTTTCAAGGGTTACTGCCTTGAATTTGAGTCGAATAAAAGGCATTTTTCAGCAAAGCCCGGGACATTAAGAGTTTGATTTTCGAGAACCCTGCACATTAAGGGTAGTGCCTAACCAAGCCCTTCGGATTTTGAGCGATGGCTGGACTACCCGAATGCACATGCACTGAAGTAGCAAGGATGTGGAGCTTATCATTCACCAGCCCATCCCATTTCCCACCTAAGGAAATCGCTAACTCCTCTAGCCAGTCTAGTGTGAGAGTATCCAGCTGGCTCTCACACATCTAAGTGTGGGGGCTCATTTGAACCCTGAAAATTAAGGGCTTGGCTCCGATGAGGCCGAATTTGTAAGGGTGGCCTAAAACCAAAGTTAGCCCTGATCCGGACACCATATTTTCCGCCAGTAGGCCTAGGCCACATGTGACGTGGTGAGCTGTCTTTGGATTTCTGAGGGAAAAAGCGTGGACGGTGGCTTCACTGACTGGTCAAGGGGTTCTAAGAATGCGACCCCTTTGCCGAGACCAGAACAATGGGGAGCACTTTGAATAAAGCAGCGACTTACCTTGAGAATTCGAGTCCCTTTTTACGTTTTACAAACCGTCACTCCGAGTCTTGAAAATGCCCAATGAAAGACAAAAAACGCCGGGCAAGATTCTCGACAGAATCCTTGACGAGATTCCAAATCGACTATCGGGAGCAGGGCTGAAAATAACAGGGTTATCACCCTGTATTGACTGAAAATGTAGGGTGATTTTCAGCGTGATCCGTATTTCACGTGGGTTTTTTCTTTGCGAGCTCGGATTCACACAGGGGGAAATTTCGTAGGGCTCATTATTGTCCGGAGCGATTCCAGGGCGACCCGGACCCTACGGGGAATTTTGCGATGGCCCCGTAACCTGTACAGTGTACACAGCAGCCCCCGCACCCACCCCCCCCCCCCCCAGAAAATCGCCCTCCCTCCCACTAAACCCTCCCGCCGAAATTTTGCCCCGCCTGCCAAATCGCTCTCTCTTCCTCCCCCGATAGTCCCGCCCCAAATCTCGCCCCAACTCCCTCTAATTGGTGCACGCACACAACCATCCCCTTCCACGAATGACGCGACTGCTGATATTTTCCACGGTTGCCTGCTTGCCAGCCAGCCAGCCATGTAGAGAGAGAAAGACAGTTGGCCGATGTTGATGTTGTAACAGCAGCCAAACCTCTCCTCCTCCAACCGACTACTGTAACGATCTGCCCCACCCAACCCAACCAACTCATCCCCTAGCAAAAAACCCCTTGTGAAGCTCACTAGCAAAAATAGGACTTCGGTTTTGCAAGCAAACCAACCGACGACTGAGTGACTGCAGGTAGCTAGCTAGCCTAGCCAAGTTGATCTTAGCACGACCATGGATGACCTCGACCTAACCCTAGGTCCATAAAAACTAACTGCTATAACAGGGGCAGGGGGTAATGCACCTATCCGTCAGAACATAAGTTTCAATCTTAACAATTCCATCGAAATCGATAGCGATGAGGAGCCACAACCAATTTCAGGGCAAGATGAGTAGCGTAGGGTGGAATCGGTCACCCTAGGACTCTACCCCACTGGTAGTTCAGACGACTAGCCGATCCACCGACGTCCCTCGGATCCGAATGTCACCATGATTCGGAATTCATCCTACGGCTCTGGTGCTACAAGCCATCGTGGCAATAAGCTGTTGCGTTTGAACTTTGCCCCACCCGTATGCCAAAGGAAGCGCAAGGCAACCAAATCAGCACGGGAAACCTCGCCTGTTGATCTTGTTGGTGGAACCTCTCCAAGCGGCATGGAGGGGACGACTGCTGCCAAACCAGTAGGGGAAAGTTCCACGGCAGATTCCCCAGCTGCAGAACCGGTAGTCTCAGCAGAGGAGCATAAGCTGAAGAGCCGGTTCAATCCAAAATGGATTTCGGAATTCCCTGGCTGCGTCTGGAGCTGGACAAAACACTCGCGAAATACGGCATGATGTGTAACGTCTGCAAGAAGTGGGCTGCAGATCGACGAAACACACCGTTTGGACGGACGGGATTAGGGGCACGAGACATTCAGCGGTCATGCATCTTGGACCATCATTCCAGCGACAACCACAAGGCTGCGGAGGCAAAAAAAGCTACAGAGAAGAGGAAAGAGGCAATAAGGCAGCAGTGGGAGGGCTTTCAGCATGCGCCCGCAAAGATTCGTCGTGTGATTCTCTGCATGCGCATCGCGTACTTGATTGGATGCTATGACATACCAATCAGTATGTATCCCATCTTGGCGCTGTGGCTGGCGGAGCTTGGATTGGCTGACATGCCGAACACAGCGAAGAGTGGGACATACTATATGACGTAAGTGCCCAATCCCATTGCATGCTAGTAGTTTGTTGATTTCTGTATGCAAAGTAACATGTTGGCTTGTGATCCTTTTGCATCCCAATCCATGAACATTTTTTCAGATGGGCAGTGGGCCAGTTCTTACACGCTCTAGCAATCCATCTGCACGAACAACAACATGCTCTCATCAAGGGCTGCCCATGGTTCGGTATCTCCCTTGATGAAAGCACTGAGAGACCACACGGCAAGCAACTTATTGTCTATTGCGCTTTTGAGCGCAACCATCTTATCACAACAGAGTTCCTTGCCCATCTTCCGATTGAAAAGTGTGATGCTGCTTCCCTGTATCAAGTTTTGACAGCGTACCTTGATGGAAACGGCTTGGACATGAAGAAATTGGTGGGTATAAGCACTGATGTAGACCGGGTGACGTAGGAGCCACAGGGTCCCAAGAGGGAAGGTACCAGTAAATCCCTGAGGACGGCGCAGGTAGACCTGCTCGTGTAGGCTGCCCTGAAGAAACGCAGTGGAGAAGTTGAGGGAGTGTAACTCGTAGTCACGCTCTACTACTACATATAGCAGCGCCCAAAGAGTAAGTCATCTTCGGGGTCGGGGCGAAAGTTTGAAAGAAGTCTACCCCCTCTCGGTGTCTGAATCCTCTAGCCACGTAGCGTGCCTTGAACACAGGCAGCTCTCCAGGGGGGAGCTTCACCTTGAAGAGCCACCGACCATCGACTACGTTCACCCCAGGTGGGGGAACTGCGTCGACGTAGGTGCCGGTGGATCTCCAAGATGCCATCTCCTACTCCATGGCAGCTATCCACTGAGAGGCCCAAGGTCCCGAGGTCGCCTCAGCGTAAGTGCGAGGGGTCGGGATGTCAAAGGCGTCAGGGTTACCCTCTGGGACTAGCAGCATGGAGCAGAGATGGGGAG
Source organism: Closterium sp. NIES-67 (assembly GCA_027943415.1). Lineage (NCBI taxonomy): Eukaryota > Viridiplantae > Streptophyta > Zygnematophyceae > Desmidiales > Closteriaceae > Closterium > Closterium sp. NIES-67. The sequence continues at coordinate 261,871 of BQMB01001983.1, forward strand.
CAGCCTCGGACAGGAAAGCAAGCTCGAACTGCCTGTCCGCTAGGACGTCACTGCCAAGGGCAGACGCACCCCCAACGGACGGAGGACAGACAGGGTCAGAGACCAGAGCGGTGGCGTAATCAAGGTGGCGGGTAGAGGTGAAGTCAGCGACAGCAGTGACAAGAGCGTCAAGTCTGGAGACAGGAACTGACGGGTTGGTAACGAGGGAGGCAAGGACCCGAGGAACGAGAGGACTAGCGGCATGAAGGAAATCAGACAGAGGAGGCGGAGAGACAACAAGCGAGGACGGAGGAGGCGAGGGGAGGAGGGGGGGACGCGACGCGTGGGAACGGAGCAGCATAGGGTGTGAGCGTAGAACAGGAGAGACAGGACGGGCACGAGAGGGACGTCGAGACCAGAAGTGGGACGGAGGCGTGGGGTCAGGAGACACAGGAGGAGAAATAGGAGGCTTACTAGTATACCATTCTTGCAAAGATCCTTGTTCAAGACTTGAAGTATCACAAGGCTGTAACACTGATTTAGGTATTACAACTTGTTAATACTGGTTGTTACTAGAGGTACTTCCAGAATTACTTTCTACTTCAAGTACTTGTGTCTGCAGATTCTATACTTTGTCTCCTGCACCACCTTTCAATTTCTTTCATGGAATGAGAGCTGTCTGGAATTAAGACTATTGTCAATTCTACAAATGACTAGACCATCATTAGCTCCAACATCTGGTTGTTCAACAATTGGACCAGTTTTCACAGGCCAAGCAGGTGACTCTGCACCTGGAAATTTTCCACTTGCTTATTCTTCAATCAGGATGCCTCAACAGCAGCAAGGTTTTCCTACTGTGCATCCATCAGGGACTTTGTCCCCTGCACCTGCAACATGACAGCAGCAAGCAGTAGCGTCAGTAACTGTGGCCTTCAGTGGTATGAGTATTGATGGTTCCAATTATGCAAGAGCTGCAGCCACTCCAAGTTCCAGTTCTTCGTTTGCTTTTACACTTGCTCAACAACAACTGTTTCAATTTTTTCAGCAACAGCAACAAGCACAACAACAGTTTCAGCAACAACAACAATATCCACAGCAGCAACAACAACAGCAACAGCAACAACAGTTTCCGCACCAACAAATTTCTTTTGGACTTGTCTTTCAGGCTCCAATTCGTTTAAGCAATACGTAGATCAAGACAACAATACCTTTTAATGGCGCTGACTTCTATTCCTGGAGTTTTGAGTTCGAGCTCCTAGCAAAATCCGCTGAATTATGGCCCTTCTTCAGCGACGATTATTCGTTTCCTGCTACGAGAACACAAATGGAGCAGCAAAGTTTCCTTCATGCTTCACTCAGCGCTTATACAGTTCTTATTTGCAATTTGTTGTTGAAAGTGCAGCTTGGTATTCGCTTGCTTCACACCAGCTTGACTCCAACAGAATCTGCATGGAAGCATTTGAAGGGGTTGTATATGGCATAGGACATCATTTTTGTGAGTAAGATTCTCTCAGAACTGACAAATGTACAAATGCAGGGCAACAGTGCTCGCACACTTCGCGACCAACTTGAAAAATGTGGCGAATACTTCCCAAAGGACATGTTTGTAACGGTTTTTCTTGCCGGTCTTGGAGCAGAATGGCGGCAGTGTCGATCTCTTCTCCGCATTCAACCAAATATTTCTGAAGCAGAAATTTGTTCGATTCTTCAAGCAGAGCAGCAGGACCTTGATCTACAAACCACATGTAACAAAAAAGGAGCAGTTAAAATCAGTTTCTATTCAACGCCTGCAAAACGCATCAACAAAGTTCTTTTGTCACTGCTGCAAAAAGGATGGACACAGCATCAAATATTGTAACAAGCTTCAAGCTGATAAGAAACGAGGAGCGCAACAGCAGTCGCAGCAGTTCAAGCGACTCGTGAAGCAGAATCCACCGACAACAACTCCTGCCACATCCGGAAAACAAATCTTCGGTTGTGTTACTACAGTTCATCCAACGGATTCAGATTTAAATTAGGAGGAGGAAGAAATTTCCATCGAACAACCTGAGAAAATGATCTTACCCCAGGTTTATGCTAATCTTGCTCAGGTTATTGCAGGACCCAACACTTGGTATCTCGACACTTGTGGTCAACACATGTGCTCTGCCGAGATGCTCTTCATCACTCATTAGCGTCCTCTTCGACGTCCTGTACCTCTCACAGTTGCAAACGGACAAACGATGATGGCAAGATCTATTGGTAGCGTCATGCTGGATTCTGTTGACACTAGTTTTTCCTTACACGTTACGAATGTTCTCATCATCGCTGGACTTGGTTTCAATCTCCTTTCAAAAGCTCAACTCCTGCGACATAAAATCAGGACACAAGGCAATTGTGAGACTATGGACCAGGAACTTTATCACAACGATACCAACACTTACATCGGGAGAGCTGCCACTCAGTATGGCGTCTCCGTTCTTCAATTCGAATCGCATGGCACTTCTGGAGATACTGACAGAGTGTTATCTGTTGGGCCTTGGCAACATCCTGAAGAAAATTATTATCAGAAGGTTGAAATAGACTTTCGTACAACTGCAGTTCCAACGGGATCTCGTACAGCCGCTATAGTTATAACGACTCTTGATTCCTGGCCAACAAACACAGCTGAAAAGGATACATCAGCATGGTGGAACTACTATAACACTTAAACACAACTCAATAACAAACCTAAAGTACCTTGGGGACCCAGCAGCATTAGCAGTGGAGTAGAAGACGCCGAGCAGCAGAGTAGCAATGAAGCAAAACTAGGGGTTCTCATCGGTCAACTTGCAGCAGACACACTAGAAACATACATTGAAGAAGGAGAGTTAGTTCTGCAACATGAAGTTTTCAACGTGGAAGTTAAAACCGGTAAGTTACCTCTTACCCGATTCGTTCTTGGACAACTCGATGAATCACCAGCAATTTCTCCTTTCGTCATTCCTTCCTTTATACTAATGCCGATTTTTATCTGCGATCAACTGGACACAAAGCAACAGAGGATATATGGTATCAACGGTTAGGTCATCCGTCTCAGAGCATTCTTAATCATTCTATATGGGCATCAGTTCTTGGCAAGAACAGCTTACTCTTACCCGATGGAACCGAGATGAAGCCGTCTTCACGAGCGACAGTCTGCACAACGTGCACAACTGCTAGTCTTCCTCACGAACCATTTCCAAGTCATTTTCCAGGATCGACTCGTTACACACTTATGCAGAAAGTCTACAGCGACATCCTCAACTTACCTGAAGCAGGACCTAAGGGGGAGCTCTATATGATCTCCTTTATCGAGGATTCTACTCGATATGTTTGGACGGCAAACATTCCAGCTCGTCATATGGCTCACTCTATCTTCGTCGCGTGGCTCGCGGTGGCTGAGAGAGAATTGAAGGAAAAGCTTCAAGAATCAGAGTGACGGCGCAGGGGAGTATACGAACACAACCTTCACTGAGTATCTTCAAACCCTGCGCATCAAGCACCGAGGATCTCTGCCACATCAACACCAACAGGTGAGGGTAGCGAAGCGGATGAACAGGACGTTACAAGAAAAGATGCGAGTCTTGCTGACTCAGGCAGCACTACCACCGCAATTTTGGACTTACGCTTTGGACCATGCAGTTCTTCTGCACAACTTGCTGTTGACAACTTCTCTTCCACAATTTTCTTCGCCACACCTGCAATGGACAAAAACAGTAGGCAACACAAAACTTTTAAGAGTTTTTGGCTGTATCGTCCAATACAGACCTCCGACTGCAGCACTCAGGAAATTTTCGGAACGGGCTAAGTGGGGAATTCATCTTAGCATCGAGAAGAAGTTTTACGCGTGGAAAACAATTGATCTTCGCACGAGTCAAATCGTATTGGTACGTGATTGTCTTTTCTACGAACGACTCAACCTACCTGATTTTTATGCTCACCAGGCCGCAGCTGCAAATCTTGCCAGGCTGTTCAAAGGCTCGCGTGCTTTCGCTACCGACGAGGCCAAAGCAGATGTACAGGATGAATCCGTCGCTGAGTCTTCCGAAGCAGCCACAGACATCCCCGTGCCAACCACGTCAGCTAGAACTGCCGAGTTTATTCCACTCTTCGAAGCACACTCTGATGATGTTTGCAATGTTGTTCTTGATTACGAACGTGATCGCCAGCTGCAGTCAATGCCCGTTGTCTCAGAAGCAGCTATCCATGTGACACCTGAAGAAGTTGGGGGGGAACAAGGGTCAGATGACAACTCCGATGTCAACTCACATCATCCTCGTTTTACAGAAACTGGATTACATGTATTGGGACTTGCAGTTGCAGTACAGTCAAACAACAGTAAGATTCTGGAGCCGAAAACAGTTCGCCAAGCTTTGACAAGTCAACACAGGGTAAAATGGCGAGAAGCCATGGACTGGGAGTTAGCAGCTCTGGAAAAGAGAGGTACCTAGTATCTAATCCCGCTGAAGGAAAAAAAGTGGAGTACGGTTCTCACCGGAAAATGGGTTTTCCGTGTGAAGACAAATGCGATGGTTCCTTTGAAAATTTCAAGGCGCGATGGGTCGTCCGCGACTTCGAGCAGAATTTTGGACTCGATTACGAGCTTACTTTCGCTCCCGTCGGTAGACACACTAGTGTCCGCATCCTCCTCTGCATCGCGGCCTGCCGGAATTTCAGACTTCGTCAAATCGACTTGAACAATGCATTTATATATGGACATGCTGACACATTAATTTTGGTTGAGTATCCGCATTCTTACGAAACTAACCCTCCCAACGTCTGCCGTCTCAGAAAGTCTCTCTACGGCATTAAACAAGCTCCACGACTATGGCAACAGTATCTATACAATCAGTTTCTCACTGCCGGGTTTCGCCAGTCACCGCACGACCAAGGAATGTATCTACTTGCCAACGGTCTTGACTACATCCTATTCGTCGCCTATATCGACGACTCACTCTACGTCAGCACCACCGATTCCCTCGCTACTGTTTTCGAACAGAAACTTCAACAACATCTATAGATCACTATCACCCCTACAGTCACATAGTTTCTCGGTCTTAACATTCACCGCACACCCACTACTATGTTAGGATTAAGGACGGAGTCTAGGTGTGTTTAGGAGCTAGAATTACTCAAAATATAAATCCGAAATTCTGGACAGAAAAGTCGTCTTCACAAGAAACGACGTCGACAAAAATCTAGCTGTTCGAATATTGCGAAAAGCGAATATGTTGTAGCTTGTAATCTTAGCTACCATTCTCAATTTGAATCACGTCGATTGATGGAGTACTTGCGACGCTATGTCTTTCGACGCATTAGGGGGTAAGCTGTAGGAGGAGAACTTAACTCAATCTCAAAAGATCAATCAAAGTTCAAGAATATCACAAGAAATTAGAGGAGCAAGAGAAAGGTTGGGATTAGAAGAGAGGGATGAGAGGGAAGGTCCCAAGAGAGTCCCCAACCAAGGAAACCCCATAAGCACAAATATTCCCTCCCTATAGGAACCCCAACTTTGACATTTGTCCCTTCCCAACCAATCCATCCAAGTTGGCCACCCTTGCCAACCTAGCTTGGTTGTTCCCAACCAATTTGCAGCTGTTACAGTAGAGTGACGAATTTCCCCAACCCTAAGGTCCCAACTCCATATAAACTCACCCCACAACTTCACTTTGTAACCGCCGCAATTGTAACGCAAGCTCATGAACTTTGAATCTTCATAGCTTTCGCGTTCTTGCTCCGATTGAAGGGATGCTTGTTGCGTCAGAAAGATCTTCTCAAGATCTATCATCACAAATACCTGCTCAAACAAAAATAACACAAAACACATTCCCAAACTCCAGAACACACACCACACAAATTCTTTCACACATAGTTAAACCATACATGCGAATTGAAACAAGGGATGGGAGGCAGACAGAATGTGATAGCATATGATGACATCACACAACAATCTCCCCCTCTGGCTGCCAACCATCATCCACCATACCAACATCTCAAGCATGCATACTAAATGCACACTCATCCCAGCAAGCTTCATGCCCTTCCAATGATCCGCCTCTACAAGACGATTAGTGAAAATATCTGCTGCTTGCTGATGGGTCTTCACTATCTCCAGCCGCACCTCCTTATCAAGGAGTCTCCTCACCCAATGTCACTTAGGCCTTATGTGTTTTGTCAGCCCATGATGACAAGCATTCTTGGCGAGCTTCACAGCAGACTCATTGTCACAGAACACAACTGTCGGCTCCTCCTGACCAACCCCCAACTCCTCCAACAAACGCCTCAGCCACACCACTTCCTTGACCCCATGGTGTAAGGCCATGTACTCAGTCTCACATGAGGACAATCCCACCTCATTCTGCTTCTTGCTGCGCCAGCTCACAGCACCACCTCCTAGCAAGCACACATAACCCCCAATGCTGGTGCCATCTGCTTTCACTGAGTTGAAGCTAGCGTCAGTATAGCAACTCAAGAGCATCTCACCACTCTTCACATCTGCAGCACCTCTCTGCAACCGCTGCCTCACTCCACTGTACTCCAATCCCACTGATGCCGTAGTGCTCACATAGCGGACCAACCTCTTGGTCGCTTCCAGCTGCTCATGACTAGGGCGTGAAACCACGCTAGCCAGCCGTCATGTAGCAAATGCAATGTCAGGCCGTGTATGATTTGCAGCATAATTCAGCGACCCAACCATCGAATGAAACAGCTTCCTGTCACTCTCACCCACTACCTCCTCATCAGCACATGGCTCCACAGAAAACCCCGAAGGTAGTGGTGTTGCTGGCTTTCCCCCATCTTGCAGCCCATACTTCTCAGCCAGCCCCTCACAATACTCCCTCTGGTGCAACCTTAGCACACCCTTTTCCACATCTCTCTCCACATGCATCCCCAAGTAGTACTTCACCTCACCCATCTTGGAACACTTGAACTGCATCTCCAGCATCTGCTCTGCACTGTCCAGCAAAGCAGTTGATGCTGAAAAGAGAAGGATATTATCCACGTACAGCAAGAGCATGAGGATTTTATCCTTCTCCTGTAGAAGGAACAGGCTGGGGTCACACTCACTATTCTTGAAATCCCAGCCAACAGCGCCTCCTCCAACTTGTGATACCATGCACGAGGCGCCTGCTTAAGGCCATAGATGGCCTTCTTCAGCCTGCAGACCCTGCCGCTCCCATCATCCAGCCCCTCTGGCTGCTTCATGTACACCTCCTCCATAATGATCCCATTCAGAAAGGCAGTCACAATGTCCATCTGCCATATCTTCCATCCCAAGAGTGCAGCTATTGCCAACAGCACCCTCAGTGTTGTTCCTTTCCCTACAGGAGCAAACACCTCATCATAGTCCTTCCCCTTTGTCTGCTGAAACCCACGTGCCACAAGCCTAGACGTGTAGTGGGTCAGCTCCCCTTCAGGTCCATACTTGTGCCTGTAGATCATCTTGGAAGTGATTGCCTTCTTCCCAGGAGGCAAGTCACACAGGTCCCATGTCTCGTTCTCAATCAGGGACGCGAACTTTTCATCCTCACTCGCCTTCCACTTCTCCCCATTTGGTCCATTCAAGGCCTCCTCTCGAGTCTTGGGCTCAGGGATTTGCGCCCAGTAGCAGTGAGCGATCTCATCTTTCTCAATCTGCTCAACCACACTCCCAGCCTGCACCACATTCGGCTTGCCTCTTCCCCCATAGGTCAGCCTCACCGGAGGGCGCACATCCCTCCTACGTCGCTCAGGCGGGTGTGGAACTCGAGGTGGAGACTCATGCTGCTGCTGCTGCTGCTGCTGCTTCACTTCAGCTGCTCCCCCTTCCTCAGTCACCTAAGACATCTCCTCCTCAGACACTGCAACCTCCACCTGTCTTGAAGGCCGCTGCACCTCATCTGCCTCCACAATGAGCGGTGCAGATGGAAGCTTCTGTTGCTGCTGCTTCTATTCCTTGTAGTACAGGGATTCAAGGAACTTCACATCCCTTGACACAGTCAGCTTTTGGGTGTTCAAATCCCATAGCAACCACCCTTTGTGATCCTTTGCAATCCCCAAGTGCACACCCCATCTTCCAGAAGCCTCCAACTTCCCCCTTTTCTCCTTAGGCACATGAAACACCACCATGCACCCAAATGCCCTCAGCATGTTCACAGCGCGAGCACTCCCATACCACTTGGTATATGGGATCCACTCCTTATCCCCAACTGTAGCCAGCACCCTATTCTTCACAAGAGCGACCTGCCTCAGTGCAGACACCCAAAACGGATCAGGCAGCCCTGCACGCCCAAGGAGAGTGCGTGCCCCCTCCTGCAGGGTCCTATTGAACCTCTCAGCCACGCCATTCTGCTGCGGGTTGTAGGGCACTGTCAGTTGATATCGGATCCCCTTCCTCTTCAACTCCCCCTCAAAATCAGCTCCAATGAACTCCCCACCATTATCACTGCGGATCACCTTGACCTTGTGTCCGCATTCCCTCTGAGCTCTACGCATCCACTCCTTAAGGACAGCCGCTGCCGCCTCCCCCTTGCTCTTCAAAGGGTAAACCCACACTGCCCGGCTGTGGTCATCCACAATTGTCAAGAAATAGCGGCTGCCTGAGAGGGAAGGGGCTCTTGTGGGCCCCACCACATCCATGTGCACAAGTGCAAGTGGGGTCTTGGCTGGTCCTGTAGTGCTGTTGAAGGGGAACTTGGAGAACTTGGTCTCCAAGCATGTAGGGCAGCTCCCTATCTCCTTCACTCCCCCTTTCACCTCCAAGCCCTTCAGGCTCCCATCCTTCACCAACTTCTGCAGCATAGGGAAGTTCACATGACACAGCCTCTCATGCCATGTCTCCCAATCGGTCTCACCACTTCTTGATGAAGCCTTAGCCCATGCCGCACTCGCATCCACACCAGCAAGCACCTCACCATGTGTCTGCTGCTGCTGCACTTTCTTGACTACTTCCAGGACCCCATCAGTCGGTGCAGTTGCATCTCCACCTGCTGTTGCCTTTGCCGCTGCTGCCGTTGCTGTTGTTGGAGTCTTCCCATTCCAAGGGATGATGGGCAGCTGCCATAGGTCCTTGATGCAGCTGGTCTCCTCTTCCAGACTCCACAGCACCTTCTTCCCAAGCTTAGCACGTCATCTGGTTGGTCCAAAGGTCACTTTGGCCTCTCTCTTCTGCAGCCGCCGCACAGAGAGAAGGTTAGCAGACAGAACTTTAACCAGCAGAACATTCCCAAGCCCCACAAGTTCCCCATTAGCTCCCTTAACCTTGGCATTCCCAACACCAATGACAGGGAGCAAAGCACCTGACGCTGCTGCCACATACTTAATCTTCCCAGGGGGTTTTACCTCATCAAGCAAATCTGCCCGTGGGGTCATGTGACTGGTGCAACCTGAATCAATCACCCAGTGTGTGAGAGGGTGCATCACAACCTTTCCCACAGATCCCACATCACCCTCATGCCCATACACATCCTCAACCATGAGAAACATCCCAGAATAGGTATTACCTTGTGCACCTTCACCTTGTGCACCTGAGCCTTGCACAGCGCCACCTTGTGCGCGTTCGCTACTAGGCGGCTTCATGCCTGGAGGTGTCCATCCCTCCGGCCTGCTGAAGCACTTGAACCAAGGATGCCGGACCTTCTTGCTGTACCAGCAGGTGCCCTCCATTCTGGTACTCCACCTGCCACTAGAGCTCCCATGTCCCTCATTATAGTCACCTCGGACTCTACCTCTGCCAAATCTCCTCCCACGGCCTCGGCCTCTCCAACCCCCTCTTCCTTTGCCGCGCCCTTCAACTCCATACCCCTCAGCAGTCTTAGTGGAAGCACCACCTCCCACATGGCGTCTGCGGAAGTCCTCCTGCAGAATCTGCTGCCTTAACCACTCAGGTGTCCATTGATCTTGCTGAGAGTTGAGGGTGGGGATGAGGTTGTCCCAAGAGTTGTCCAACACCGAAATGATCTTGGTGCACTGCTGCAGCTGAGATACACTGCTGCCCGCTGCTGCCATCCTTGCAGAGGTGTCCTTGATCTTGTCAAGGACCGGCTTCACATCGTCCCCTGGTCGCATGGAGATGGCAGCAAGTTCCTTCTCGAGCACGATCACCATCGGAAGAGTGTTGGGCTGAATCACATCGCGTAGTAGTTTCCACGCCCTTGGACCCGAATCATCCGCTTCCACAAGATCCTTGATGTGCTCGAACATCTCCTTGTTGACCGATTGAAGGATGAGGTCGAAAAGCACCGCGCATTTCTCAATCCACCGTTCACGTGCTTCGCCTTCTTCCGGCATCTTCTCCTCCCCAACAACAATCTTCAGTAGCTTGTAGCGTTTGAAGGCACTCCTCATCTGCCCGCTCCATTCCTCATAATTGAAGACATCAAAAGCTTCAACTTTTGATGGCGGCGGCTCACTTGTCTTCTCAGGTACAGCTCCTCTTCCATTAGCATCTCCTCCTCTCTCATTCATCTTCTTCTTGAGAAATGACGAATTTCAGCTCCCCTTTGCTGTCCACACTCAGCTCCCTTGATATTTTCACAAGTGTCGGCGTCCACGAAATTTCGGCAGAGTTTCCCCTTAGCGGAAGACACATCCAACCTTTAGAACACTACTTAGGCATACCCACAGGCCATGGTGGGTCTAGAAGGGTCTTCACACTTCTGTAGACTCCTCTCAATGTCCTTAATATGGCTCTGATACCACTTGTTACGATTAAGGACGGAGTCTAGGTGTGTTTAGGAGCTAGAATTACTCAAAATATAAATCCGAAATTCTGGACAGAAAAGTCGTCTTCACAAGAAACGACGTCGACAAAACACTAGTTGTTGGAATATCGTGAAAATTGGATATTTTGTAGCTTGTAATCTTAGCTACCGTTCTCAATTTGAATCACATCGATTGATGGAGTATTCGCGACGCTATGTCTTTCGACTCACTAGGGGGTAAGCTGTAGGAGGAGAACTGAACTCAATCTCAAAAGTTCAATCAAAGTTCAAGAATCTCACAAGAAATTAGAGGAGCAAGAGAAAGTTTGGGATTAGTGGAGAGGGATGAGAGGGAAGGTCCCAAGAGAGTCCCCAACCAAGGAAACCCCATAAACACAAATATTCCCTCCCTATAGGAACCCCAACTTTGACATTTGTCCCTTCCCAACCAATCCAACCAAGTTGGCCACCCTTGCCAACCTAGCTTGGTTGTTCCCAACCAATTTGCAGCTGTTACAGTAGAGTGACAAATTTCCCCAACCCCAAAGGTCCCAACTCCATATAGAGTCACCCCACAACTTCACTTTGTAACCGTCGTAATGGTAACGCAAGCTCATGAACTTGGCCGCCCAATGTCGCTGACCTGGCCGCCCACTTGAGCACGCTATACGCGACCTTGCGCGCTGCCTGCACTGAGGCCCAGCTTAGTGTGTTTCAGCCACCCATCTGCTCTACCCTCTACCTGCTTGCCACCCGCCTCCCTGACCGCCTTGCTACCGCCCGCGATCACTTCCTTAGTCTCCACCCCGCTGACCTCACCCTCATTGACTTCGTCGCCACCCTGTGTGCCATAGAGACCCGCCAGCGCTCTATCGCCCGGTCTAGCGGTACTGTGCCGGTCACTATCTTTCAGGGTTATGCCCCCGCTCAGTGCACTTTCTCTGACGGCTCTGCTGCTGTTTTTGAGACAGCTCCGGCTGCGGCGACAGCCGCCGCGGCTGTTGCAGCGCAGTTCCGTCCGGGAAAGGGTCGCCGCCCCAAGGCTGGGCGCGGTGGCTGTAGTGGAGGAGGGGGTGGAGGAGGTGGTGGAGCGGGGTCGCCCGCTGGTAGCACTGACGAGGGGTCTGGGGCTGGTGCCTCCGAGCAGCAGCCCCAGCAGCAGCAGCAGGCGCCGCCGCAGCAGCAGCGGCGGGTTGGTCATCTCCCGCCCGGGTGGCCTGGCGCTGGTGGTGGTGTCGGTCGCAATGGTCGTGCGCGCAGCGTAACGTCGGGTGGTAGTTTGAGTGACAAGCGTTGCCATTACCAGCTTCAGACCAGTCCTCGTCGCGGCTTCGTGTGCGGTAAGATTGGTCACACCCCCACCCGTTGTTTCCGTCGCCTGGAGGACCTGTTTCGTCTCCGCTTCGGTCCGTCACCCAACCTCCCCGACAGGCACAGTTTGCTCCACCGTGATGTTCAGATCTTTGATATGGACATGGACGAGATTAGTTCTGCTTTGTATGTGCCGTATGTCGATGACTCTAGTGTGACTGGTTCCTATTACCCCCTGTTGACTAGCGTAGGTGTGCCTAGATCAGAATCCCCTGCTGCATCAGGCGTAGGATCCCCTACTTTGTTTAGCCTTGGCTCCTCCCTCGGTTCTTCAGCCTCTGCCACCACTGCCACGCTCTCCTTTACCCTAGACTCTGGCGCTTCCCGGTGTTTCTTTTGGGACTCCACTACGCTTACGCCGCTTGCCGCTCCCGCCGCTATTTCCCTTGTAGACCCTTCCTCAGGTCCTGTTGTCGCCCGTAGCTCCACTACCCTTCCCTGTCCAGTGGTTCTTTCGAGCTCTCTTACAGCCCTGCACATCCCCTCGTTCTCCAGGAATCTAGTTGGTGTCGGCTGCCTTCAGGACCTTGGCATCACCACTACGTTCCCCGATCACGAGCGGTACGCTGTCTGTACTGAGGCCGCCACTGGTGCTCCACTCACCACGTTCCCCCGGGACCCAGTGTCTGGACTGTTCACGCTGGACACCGCGCTCCCCCCAGTTGGGATGTCTCCCCCGGTGGCTGTGTGTACCCAGGTTGCTGCGGCTTGCTCGTGTCGGTCGTTTACTCACCCGACGCTCCTGTGGCACCACCGTCTAGGTCACACTGGCCTTCCATGTCTTCGTCACATGTCTCAGCACGGTCTTGTTTTAGGTCTCCCTGAGTCCTTCCCCACGCTCCCCTCCTCACCCGCCCCCCCGTGCACCCCTTGCGTCGAGGGCCGGCTCCGCCGTGCCCCTCACTCCTCCTCGTTCCCCCCCACCACTGCACCGTTGCAGACCTTGCACATGGATGTTTGGGGCCCTGTCCGCGTCGTGAGCGTTACTTACTCGTCCTTGTTGACAACCACACTCGCTACACCACCATGTTTCCCTTGGAGCGGAAGGCCGACGTGCCTGACGTTCTTATCCCGTGGCTTGTCTGCGTGCATGTGCACCGAGGTCTCCCTGCGTTGCGTCTTCACACTGACCGTGGTGGCGATTTTGCCTCTGGCTGCCTTGGTCGCTTCTGTCGTGTGGAGGGCATCACCCAGACGTACACCCTGCCGGAGTCGCAGAATGGGGTCGCTGAGCGACGCATCGGTTTGGTCATGGAGGTGGCTCGTACCTCCATGATCCATGCCGGTGCACCCCATTTTCTGTGGTCATTCCCCGTTCGCTACACCGCTCACCAGCTTAACCTGTGGCCGCACCCTTAGCGGCCGCAGGTTTCGCCGACCCTCCTCTGGACCGGGTCTCCTGGTGACGCGTCTGGGGCTGCCTTGCTCACGTCCGTGCCTCAGGCACGCTCAAGCTCACTGCCCGCACAGTCCCCTGTATCTTCTTAGGTTTGCCCCTCGACTCATCTGACTGGCACTTCTACCACCCACCGTCTCACCATTTCTTTCACTCTCGCGACGTCATCTTTGACGAGTCCGTCTCCTTCTACCACCGCTTTCCCGACCGTGGTCCCCCGTTACTCCCCCCCTGTTCCTGGTTCCCCCTTCCCCGGTCACCCCTGCTCCTCCCCGTCCCCGCCTTGCTCTGTCTGGTGTGTCTCGCATCACCCCCCTTCCGTCAGTTGTCCCTGTCGAGGAGTCTGCTGACGCTAGTGGCCCTGTAGCGCAGTCCTCGCCGCCTGCCCCTTCCCAAGCGACTCCTCCTCCGCTGTCGCAGTCGCCGTCGCAGCACCCGTTGTTGCACCCGCCCTAGCCGCAGTCATCGTTGCAGCTGCCACAGCAGCAGCCGCCGTTACCGCCGCAGCAGAAGCAGTTCGTGACCTCTGGGGGTGCTGGCGATGAGGAGGGTACTCCTCCTGGGGTTCCTGTCATGGCATGTCCAGGCGGGCCTGGGGGTGGTGCCGGTGCTGGAGTGGTTCCTGGTTCTGAAGGTGTTTCTTCTAGGGGTGCTGGAGTGGAGTGTTTCGGAGGTAACCGTGGAGCAGCTGGCGGTCCCGGTGTCGGCGTCGTACAGCCGCAGCAGCAGTCGCCGCCAGTGTCCGCCCTTCGTCTGCTCGGCCATCCCTTCCCTGACCGCGCATCTGTGCCTCTCCTGCCGTCTCCTCCTCTTCCAGTCTACGGCCCTGTGTTCCCTCCTCCGGACTCATCTCCGGCTCGTCTTCCCCCTCGTTCCCCTCTTGTGTCTCCTCCGCTGTCTCCTGACAAGACGCCTCCGTCTCACGTTTGGTCTCACTGTCCCTCTCGTGCTCATTTTGTCTCCCCTGTTCCGTGCTCTCACCATATGTTGCTTCGTTCCCACATGTCTCGTCCTCCCCTCCTACCATCGCCTCCTCCGTCCTCATTTGTTGTCGCACCCCCCCCTCTGTCTGACTACCTTCGTGCACCTTGTCCTCTTGTTCCGCGGGTCCTTGCCTCTCTTGTTACCGACCCGGTTGTTCTAGTTTTTCGTCTTGACGCTTTTGTCGCTGCTGTCGCTGACTTCGCCTCTACTCGCTGCCTTGACTACGCCACCGCTCTGGTCTCTAACCCTACCCGTCCTCCGTCCGTCGGGGGTGCTCCTGCCCTCGGCAGAGACGTCCTGGAGGACTGGCAGTACGAGCTTGCTTTCCTCTCCGAGGCTGCTCCCCATCTCTGTTCCATGCTGCTAGTCCTTGAGGGTGACCCAGACGCTTTCGATATCCCAACCCCTCGCACCTACGCTGAGGCGACCTCAGGACCCTGAGCCTCTCAGTGGATAGCTGCCATGGAGTAGGATATGGCATATTGGAGATCCACCGACACCTACCTCGACGCAGTTCCCCCACCAAGGGTGAACGTAGCGACCCCGAAGATGACTACTCTTCGGGCGCTGCAACACGTAGCAGCACAGCGTAACTACGAGCTACACTCCCTCGACTTCTTCACTGCGTTTCTTCATAGCAGCCTACATGAGCAGGTCTACCTGCGCCGCCCTCAGGGCTTTACTGGTACCTTCCCTCCTGGGACCCAGTGGCTTCTGCGGCGCCCAGTCTACGGCCTGCGACAGGCGCCCCGCGAGTGGCACAACACGCTACGGGCTACCCTAGCTGACCTGCAGTTCTTTCCGTCTTCTGCAGACCCCTCGCTCTTCGTTCTTGCTGGCCAGACTCCGTTCTACATCCTTGTTTACGTAGACGACCTGGTCTTCACTACTGAAGACAGGGACGCACTGGCCTTTGTGAAGGCAGAGCTGCTGAAGATACACACCTGCACTGACCTAGGAGAACTGCACCACTACCTTGGCCTGCAGATCTCCAGGGACAGAGCAGCATGCACCATCACTCTATCACAGTCACACTTGGTGCGCCAGGTCCTTCAGAGGTTCGGTCTTCAGTTCTCCTCCGCACAGCCCACACCTCTGCCAGTAGATCACAGGCTCTCTGCTCCAGTTCTTGAGGAGTCAGTACAGCCCAGTGGTCCTTACGCAGAGCTGGTGGGTTGCCTCATGTACTTGATGACTTGCACTCGTCCAGATCTCGCATACCCTCTCAGCATCCTGGCTCACTTTATGGCCACAGGAAGGCACCGACCACAGCACTAGTCGGCCGCTAAGAGGGTTTTGCGTTATTTAGCAAGTACATCGGGCATGGGGTTAGTGCTAGGAGGACGCAGGCCAGTGGTCCTTACTGGACACACAGACGCTTCTTAGTTAGACAATGCTGAGACCCTTAGGTCCTCCCAGGGCTACTGCTTTAGCTTTGGTTCAGGTGCCGTCTCGTGGAGGGCTACTCGCTTCTCGTCTGTTGCCCAGTCCAGCTGTGAGGCTGAGATCTACGCCGATGCCATGGCGGCACAGGAGCGGCCTGTACGCTGACAACTGGTCCATGATCCTCCTGTATCAGGAGCCTCCACTTGAGGGCAGAGCGAAGCACATCCAACTGCGGTACTTCCTCCTGCGCGAGCTACAACAGCGCCGCCAGGCTCGCGTAGTACACTTGGCCTCCGGTGCCAAGACAGCTGATATCTTTACGAAGGCGCTTGCGCCTAAAGATCATGAGCGGCACTGTGTACAGCTTAGTGTTGTTCCTATAGCCTTTCATTTTCTAGGGCCTTGATTGTGTACAGATGTTTATATATATATCATATCCTAACTGGCCTTGTGGCCTCTCCCAATGGTTGGACTAGTAGTGCCGCCCTGGACTTGCTCGTGCGTAGGTCCGTACTTGTTTGAATGGTCTTTAGACCCTTGCCTCAGAGGTTGGACTAGTAGTGCCGCTTTGAGCTGCTTGTCTCTCATCAGGCACTGCCCCTATCCAGTCTAGGGGGTGTGTCAAACATATCTGAGTATGTTGTTGTAGGCTATGTCAGGTTGTGCGTTAGAGAGTTCAACTCACTAGGCTATATTCCCTTGTACTTATGCATTCTAGTCATTCTCTTATTTGAACACTATGTTGGGTCCTACTAAGTTTGCCCACCAAGATGCCCAAAACCAAGTCGGATGGGCAAAGTTGGGGATGGGTAAACTTTAGAACGCGTTCTCAGACATCCAGGGTCTCAGATACAGTATCAGACGAAATCGATCTGATGGTCTGAAAATCAGACCTGTTTTTTCTCTTTCATCTGATTTTTTTGCGGGCTAAATTAATTCGTCTGATCTTCCAGATAAGTCATCAGATTTCGTCTGAAAGTACAGACTAGGTGTAGACTTTCGTCTGAGAATTCAGATAGCGCGGATTTTTTCGTCTGATACATTCCTCGTCTCCCCAACCCCCGGAGTGCCAGATACATGCCTCCCACACCCCTACACAACCTCCCTATTTTGTTTCTTTGCTAGTTTTTCCGGCAGTCCTCCAGACCAGAGATATTCCTCCAAATACCCCTTGCAACAATAAAAATTCGGCGAAGTCCCTCACACCTGAGACATTGTTCTACACACCACGCACAACCCCGAAAATTCGGCTAAGACCCTTTTTGCAAGATACATTCCCCCACACACCCCTCAAGCCATGTTTTTCCGATGAAGTCCCTCACAGCTAGACTATGAAGTTTTGGCTCAAGACCCTCCCACACCCTCCCCCTCGTATACCTGCAATGGCGGTGCGTGTGAGGGTTGCTTTTGCATGACACGTTACGTTACGTGCAAGTCTCTCATCGCCAAACAGAGCAAGGCCCTGGTACTGTACTGTAGGCAGATACAGTGCGCAGGCCTTGGTCTCTCTCCCCAGGCTCGCGTGCTACAGTGCCGTAAAATTTCTACGCAAAACGGTTCAGCGTGGTCTGACACAGGGTTGTTGTCAACTTTTACATATTAGCTATGTAGAAGTTATAGGCTAGACTGGGGTATGCTTCTAGTGAGTACAACCAACTAGTACTTGTTCTAGGTTTCTTCTTCTAGTGCTATTATTCAGTTCTTACTTTAACATCGTATTACGCGTAGGTTAGAATCCCCCACCTACCGCTTCCGCCCGTACCCTAGCTAGGCCCCGCCGCGTCCCCCCTGGGTCCCGTCGCGCCTCCTAGCCCCGTCGTGCCTCCTAGGCCCCGTCGCGCCCGCTAGGCCCCGTCGCGCCCGCCTGGCCCCGTCGTGCCGCTCCTGGGCCCCGTCGTGCCTCCTAGCCCCGTCGTGCCCCTCCTAGGCCCCGTCGTGCCTCCCAGGCCCCGTCGCGCCCGCTCGGCCCCGTCGCGCCCTACCTAAACCCGTCGCGCCCGCCTGGCCCCGTCGTGCCCCTCCTGGGCCCCGTCGTGTCCCTCCCGGGCCCCGTCGTGCCTCCTAGGCCCCGTCGCGCCCGCTAGGCCCCGTCATGCCCTGCCTGGCCCCGTCGCGCCCGCCTAGCCCCGTCGCGCCCCTCCTGGGCCCCGTCGCACCCCTCCCGGGCCCCGCCGCGCCTCCTAGCCTCGTCGCGCCCCTCCTGGGCCCCGTCGCACCTCCTAGCCCCGTCGCGCCTCCTTGCCCCGTCGCGCCCCTCCTGGGCCCCGTCGTGCCTCCTAGCCCCGTCGCACCCCTCCTGGGCCCCGCCGCGCCTCTTAGCCCCGTCGCGCCCCTACTGGGCCCCGTCGTGCCTCCTAGGCCTCGTCGCGCCCGCTCCGGCCCCGTCGCGCCCTGCCTGGCCTCGTCGCGCCCGCTAGGCCCCGTCGCACCCTGCCTGGCCCCGTCGCGCCCGCCCGGCCCCGTCGCGGCCTGCCTGGCCCCGTCGCGCCTGCCTGGCCCCTCCGCGCCCGCCTGGCCCCGTCGCGGCCTGCGTGGCCACGTCGCGCCTGCCTGGCCCCTCCGCGTCTGCCTGGCTCTGCCGCGCCTGCCTGGCACCGCCGCGTCTGCCTGGCCCTGTCGCACCTCCCAGGCCCCGCCGCGCCTGCCTGGCCCCGCCGTGCCTGCCTAGCCCCTCTGCGCTTGCCTGGCCCCGCCGCGCCTGCCTGGCCCCGCTGTGCCTGCCTGGCCCCTCTGCGCCTGCCTGGCCCCGCCGCGCCTGCCTGGCCCCGCCGTGCCTACCTGGCCCCTCTGCGCCTGCCTGGCCCCGCCGCGCCTGCCTGGCCCCGCCGCGCCCGCCTGGCCCCGCCGCGCTCGCCGGGCCCTGCCGCACCTTCCTGGCCCCGCCGCGCCTGCCTGGCCCCGCCGCGTCTGTCTGGCCTCTCCCACTGCCCGCTAGGCCCCTCTTCGTGCCTGCTCGGCCTGCCGTGCCACCTCGAGCTCCGTCTACTTTGCTCGCCAGCGTTGGGGCGCCTCGCGGCCGCCGTGTTGGAGAGTGCTGCCGCCGTGTCCCTGCGTCGCTGTGTCCCTGCGGAGCTGTGGAGCTGTGCCGCTGACCCTGCACGATGGCTGACTTCGTGCTCCGACTAGACGCCGAGGGCCATGCGATTGACTTCGCCGCCTGGCTCTCAGATCTCCGCCGCCATCTTACAGGTCAGCGCCAGGATGGCCACTCTTTGGTTGTCCATGTCGATGGCTTGCTCCCCCGCCCCCCCGCACCTGCTCCCCTCCCTGCTGACCCCTCCTCTGATGCCCGTGAGACCTTCTCTACTACTGCGCTTGCCTGTGCTGTCTGGGACTCCCGCGATGCAGTCGCTCATGTTGCTATTAGCCAAACCCTCCCTATGTCTGAGCGCTCGCGTTTTGCTACTGTTGAGACAGCCAACGCTTACTTAGACGCCGTTATTACTCGCTATTCCACACCCGCGTCTGCCTCTGCTGGCTGCTTGCTCTTCCCGATGATGTTCCCAGACCTTGCAGCCTTCCCTACCGTCGCAGACTTTGCCACTCACCTGCGTGCCCTAGAGACCAGCTATCGCACTGCCAGCACTGCTGCCCAGCTCACTGCGTCCCCCCCCCCCCTTTCTGCATGACGCTCTATTTTATCGCCATGCGCCTGCCAGACCGCCTCGCTAGTGCTCGCGATCACTTCCTTAGCCAGCACCCGGGTGACCTCACCCTCACCGCCTTTGTCGACACCCTCACCGAGATTGAGACTCGTCAGCGCACTATCGCTCAGTCGAGCGGTGCGCCGGCAGTCTCTATCTTTCACGGCTGTCCCCCCTCCCTGTGCACATTCACTGGCGTTTCGGCTGCGGTCGCCACGGCGACCCCTCTCACCGAGACGGCTGCTGCGGTCCACCCGCAGCAGCGCTCGCGCCACGGTGGCCGTGGTCGCCAGGGAGGTAGGGGTGGTGGCGCAGGTGGTGGTGGTGGTGGTGGTGGTGGTGGTGGTGGTGGTGGTGGTGGTGGTGGTGGTGGTGACGGTAGTCTGCCTGCGCGGACTACCACTGATCGGCAGGAGCAGCAGCCCCAGCCGCAGCAGGAGCAGCCCCAGCCGCAGCCGCCGCCCCAGCAGCAGCCGCTGTCCCAGCACCAGTCGCCGCAGCCGTGGGCCCGTCTCCCGCCTGGCTGGCCCGGCACCTCCGGAAGTAGTGGCCGTGGTGGCGGCCAGCGCAGCTTGGCGTCTACCGGCGGCTCTGGTGCTGTCACCTGCCAGTACCAGCTTCAAACCGGGCCTATTTGCGGCACTCTGAGCCGCTGCCCGCACCTGACCGCCCGCTGTTTCCGCCGCCTCGACGATCTCTTTCGTCGTCGCTTTGGCCCGGCCCCGGACCTCCCCGACTGGCACAGCCTGCTCCGCCAGGGCGTGCCAATCTTTGAGTTAGACATGGATCAGCTAGGTGCTGCTTTGCATGCCTTGTATTCTGACGCTTCTAGTGTTGCTGGATCTTATTACCCTGTGTACTCTAGTTTAGGTATTGCACCCTTGTGTAGCTTAGCCTACCCTGCTGCGTCAGGCGTAGGACTGCCTAGTTTACCTAGCCTAGTCTCTGCACCGACGCCGCATCGGCTTGGTCATGGAGGTCGCCCGTACCTCCATGATGCATGCCAATGCCCCCCATTTTCTGCGGCCGTTCGCTGTTCGCTACGCTGCTCACCAGCTTAACTTGTGGCCACGCTCCCAGCGGCCGCAGGTTTCGCCGACCCTCCTTCGGACCGGGTCCCCAGGTGACGCGTCTGCGTTCCACGTCTGGGGCTGCCTTGCTCACGTTCTTGCCTCTGGCACGGACAAGCTTACTGCCCGCACTGTCCCCTGTGTCTTCCTCGGTTTCCCCCTGGACTCGTCTGACTGGCTTTTCTACCACCCGCCGTCCCACCGCTTCCTCCACTCTCGTGACGTCACCTTTGATGAGTCTGTCTCCTTCTACCGCCGCTTCTCTCACCGCGGTCTCCCGGTTGCCCCGCCCCTGTTCCTTGCTCCCTCTCCCCCGGTAGCCCCTACTCCTTTCCCACCTCGCCCTGCCCTGTCTGGTGTCTCTCACTTCACTCCCCTCCCGTCGGTTGTCCCCGTTGAGGAGTCCGCTGACTCTGGTGGTACCCACGGCCCGTCCTTGCCGCGTCCCCCTTCCCCGGTGTCTTCGCCTCCACTGTCGCAGTCACTGCCGCCGCCTCCGCCGCCGCCGTCGCTGCCGTTGCCCTCGCCGCTGCTGCCGCCACCGCTGCCGTTGCCGCCGCTCTTGGCCTCTGGGGGTGCTGGTGTGGAGGAGGGTGTTCGTCCTGCGGCTCTTGGGGGTGCTGCCGGTGTTGGAGGGGGTTCTCGCTCTGGGGGTGTTGGTTCTGGGGGTGCTGCTGTTGAGGGTTCCGCCGACGGTCGTCCTGCCTCTGCCAGTACGAGGGTTCCGGCCCAGCCGTCGCAGCAGCCGCAGCAGCCGTCGCCAGCGGTCTCCGCTCTTCGCCTGCTCGGCCTTCCCTCCCCGGACCGCTCGCCGGAGTCTCCCCCACCGCCTGCTGACCTTCCTGTCTACGGTCCTGTGTTCCCGCCGCCAGACTCATCTCCGGCCCGTCTTCCTCCTCGTTCCCCTCCTGTGTCCCCTCCGCTGTCCCCTGACCCTACACCTCCGTCCCACGTTTGGTCTCGCCGTCCCTCCCGTGCTCGTCCCGTCTCTCCTGTCCTGTGCTCCCACCCTATATTGCTCCCTTCCCGCTCGTCTCGTCCTCCCCTCCTCCCGTTCCTCCTCCCTCATCCCTTGCTGTTGTACCTCCTTCGTTCTCTCACTACCTCCGTGCCGCTCGTCCCCTTGTCCCTCGGGTCCTTGCCTCTCTTGTTACCGACCCTTCAGTTCCTGTCTCGCGCCTTGATGCGCTTGTCGCTGCTGCCGCTAACTTCGCCTCTACCTGCCGCCTAGACTACGCTACCGCTCTGGTCTCTGACCCTGCCCGTCCTCCGTTCGTCGGGGGTGCTCCTGCCCTTGGCAGTGACGTCCTAGAGGACAGCCAGTACGAGCTTGCTTTCCTTTCCCAGGCTGCTCCCCATCTCTGCTCCATGCTGTTAGTCCCTGAGGGTGACCCAGACGCCTTCGACAACCCGACCCCTCGCACCTACGCTGAGGCCACCTCGGGACCTTGGGCCTCTCAGTGGATAGCTGCCATGGAGCAGGAGATGGCATCTTGGAGGTCCACCGGCACTTACGTCGACGCAGTTCCACCGCCTGGGGTGAACGTAGTCGATGGTCGGTGGTGGCTCTTCAAGGTGAAGCGCCCCCCTGGAGAGCCGCCTATCTTCAAGGCGCGCTACGTGGCCAGAGGCTTCAGTCGGCGCGAGGGGGTTGACTTCTTTCAGACCTTCGCCCCGACCCCGAAGATGGCCACTCTTCGGGCGCTGCTACACGTAGCAGCACAGCGCGACTACGAGCTTCACTCCCTCGACTTCTCTACTGCCTTTCTTCAGGGCAGCCTACACGAGCACGTCTACCTGCGCCGACCACAGGGCTTCACTGGTACCTTCCCCCCTGGGACCCAGTGGCTTCTCAGGCGCCCGGTCTACGGCCTGCGTCAGGCTCCCAGCGAGTGGCACGACACGCTGAGTGCCACGTTAGCAGACGTGCAGTTCTTTCCGTCCTTTGCTGACCCCTCACTGTTTGTGCGTTCCGGCCAGACTCCGTTCTACATCCTTGTCTATGTAGACGACCTGGTCTTCGCTACTGCTAACAGGGACGCACTGGCCTCTGTGAAGGCCGAGCTGCTGAAGAGACACACCTGCACTGACCTTGGAGAGCTGCTTCGCTATCTTGGCCTGCAGATCTCTAGGGACAGACACACCTGCACTGACCATCTCTCTGACACAGTCACACTTGGTGCGTCAGGTCCTTCAGAGGTTCGGTCTTCAGTTCTCCTCTGCACAGCCCACACTTGTACCTGTAGACCATGGGCTCTCCGCTCCCGTTCCTAAGGAGTCAGTACAGCCCAGTGGCCCCTACGCAGAGCTGGTGGGTTGCCTCATGTTCCTGATGACCTGCACTTGCCCAGATCTCGCATACCCTCTCAGCATCCTGGCTTGCTTTGTGGCTACAGGCAAACACCGACCTCAGCACTGGTCTGCCGCTAAGAGGGTTTTGCGTTATCTTGCTAGTACATCGGGCATGGGGTTAGTGCTAGGAGGATGCAGGCCAGTGGTCCTTACTGGGTACACAGACGCTTCTTGGCCAGACGACTCTGAGACGCTCAGGTCGTCGCAGGGCTACTGCTTTAGCCTTGGTTCGGGTGCTATCTCTTGGAGATCCACTCGCTCGTCGTCTGTGGCTCAGTCCAGCTGTGAGGCTGAGATCTACGCTGGTGCCATGGCGGCACAGGAGCTCCGCTGGCTGACCTTCTTGCTCACAGACTTAGGTGAGCGGCCTAGCTCTGCCCCGGTCCTGTACGCTGACAACAGGGCCATGATACTCCTGTGTTAGGAGCCTCGGCTTGAGGGCAGAGCGAAGCATATCCAGCTGCGGAACTTCCTCCTGCGTGAGTTACAGCAGCGCCGCCAGGCCCGCGTAGTTCACTTGGCCTTAGGTGCCAACACAGCTGATAATTTTACTATGGCGCTTGCGCCTAAAGATCATCAGCGGTACTGTGTACAGCTTGGTCTTGTTCCGGTAGCTACTCACCTGTTAGGATCCTGATTGTGTACTCTCTATTATATATACCTGTCAGACTGGCCTTGTGGCCGTACCCCCAGTGGCTGGACTAGTAGTGCCGCCCTGGCTTGCTTTTGTCTTGTTTGTACTCTTGCTGACAGGTCTCCAGACCCCTGCCTCAGTGGTTGGACTAGTAGTGCCACCCTGAGCTGTTTGCTTCTTGCTTAGCTTCACCCCTTGTCTAGCCTAGGGGGTGTGTCAACTTATACATATTAGCTATGTATAAGTTATAGGCTAGACTGGGGTATGCTTCTAGTGAGTATAACCAACTAGTATTTGTTCTAGGTTTCTTCTTCTAGTTCTATTATTCAGTTCTTACTTTAGCAGTTGTGACTGTCAACGTTCAGGCCCTGTTTTCAAACTTCTTAGGCGCGCCTTTTTTAAACAGGCGCGCATCCGTACAGTAAGATTTTGACGCGAGCAGATTCGAAGCAGCTGAGAATTGTGATACTGAAACGATTTTAGCTTGACAAGGAACATTCGAACGTGCTGGTAGGCGGGTCCAAGTCTGCAGGAAATAAGGAACCAGGAAAATCGAAGTCTAAATTGCAAGTGCCGAAGTTTCATGCGGAAACATTTTCGTCTGAATGTTCAGACTTGCATTAAAAAATCGTCTGAAATATGAGAAATTTTTTGTAGTAAAAAATTTACAGATTGTGATTCGACTAGAAGAGGAGTTTGCTGTAAAGGAGACAAACTCCTTCATCTATCGGCAGGTCTTTCAGACCTGCCACCTAGTCTCATTTGCATTTTTCTGTTCCAACTTGTATACCACCAGCACACTCTAAACCTCTATGCCCAGATCTGGGCATAGAAGTCTCTTGCTGCAAGACGTTATTTCTGTTAGATACTCTACAATGGTTAGCGGACTCATTTCCGCTGCAAGTGGTAGGCCTCCTGCTCCTCGTGTGAATACTAGGAGTGGTGGAAGGCGTGGGTCCCCTGTACGTGAGGGGGACCGAAACTCTTCATCTCAGCATAGAGAACGATCTCGTTCTCCTCGTCCTGGCGGAGGTAACGGCGCAGTTACCGCTTTGGATTTGCTGCGTGGCGCGCGTCAAGACCCTGTTCAGCACGTCGAAAACGCGGCAGGGGACGCGGATCGTAACACGTCACGCAATCGCGATTTCCCCCCCGGATTTCAAGGCGAGCGGCGCAACGAGCAGAACCGCGTCGACACGAACCCGACTGCCGAAAACGCCCCCTCCCGGCCCCCACCTACCGAACGCAATCATGACGGTCCTGCGCGCGAGGACCACAATCATGATCGTGATACTGCGCGCGCAGGGCGTCATCATGAGCGCGATCTCAACGCCCCAGCGCCCCAGATTCGCCAGGATCGCCAGGTTCGGGACCGGGATCGCGCAGATCGCCGCACAGATTTTGCTCCTGCCGCAGTGAATCCGCGCGGGATTCCGCAGATCTCGACCCCTGGAGCAGCAGAAATCGCCGAAATGATTGCGCGCCTGGATCCTGCAGCCCAGCGCAATCTCCAGCGAATCTTCACAAGAGCTGCTGGCGAACGCGTTACAGCACGCTCCACTGCATCTACAGCGCCTCATTCTGCAGAACATAATTCTGCTCGCTACACCGACAACAATGTTAACGCCGGCACCAACAACGAGGCCATTCACCACGTTCTTGGTCTTCTCGCGGCGCTCCAGCGTGGCAATGGCGCCGATCCCGCACCGCCACCGGAACCAGCACGCGTCGCAGCGACGGTGGCCCCACGCTCTCGCCTCCCGGCGCCCGCCCCCGAGCCCGTTGACGACGAAATGGACGAGGAAGCACCCCATGCCACGCTCGACGAAGGTAATGCCGCCCGCCCGAAATCCGCTTCTGCATCGCTCACCCTCGCTCCTATTCCACCTGCACGTCCTCAGTTGCGCTCTTCCTTAGTTAAAAGCGATGGAATTCGTACGCAACTTTTTAGTTTTGAGCGCATTCAAGCTATTGCACGTCATGCTATCTCGGTTTTACCACTTGACGGTGGAGAACAAGCCGCCGACTATCTCCAGCAGATAGTAGAGGAGGCGGAAGAGAAGATTCATTTTTTGTTTACCGCCGATCAACGCGGTTTCGAAGTGGCCAATATGGCCCTTAAGATTAAGTATGGGGAAGTGGTAGAGGATAAGAATGTGAAGGCCGCTTCTCAGATTGTAGCGGCCAGCAAGAAGAGGCCCACTCGGCCCACCCATCCCACCTCCCGTCCTGAACCCCCTCTTCGCCCTCGCGGCCAAGGGGAGCGCCTTTGGAACACATGGCGTAGGGACGGCGACGGCCGTTGTTTCTATTGCCGTGAACCCGGGCATGGGATGGCTAATTGCCCCCAAAGGGGCCAAGGGGCCAATCGGCCAGCTAAGATTGGGTAAAGTTTGCTTAACCTCTCCGATGTTGTAGCGTTCTTAATTTAAAAAAAAAAAAAACACACACACGCACATTTGTGCATTCAAGCAAGATTAATACGCGCGTCATACGGCCACATGGTCTTGCACGTTGGGCCCGTGCAAGAAGACGTGAGCGTGCCCACAAGACGCATACACAATGTGTGTGCGTCCTTTAAAGACTGACGTTGATAAGATTCATCACAAGATTTCTATGTCCATCGCAAAAAAAAAAAAAAAAAAAAAAAAAAAAAAAAAAACCGTATGCTCGCAAAACGATTGCGTAGCATTTGCGCAAATGCTTTGCAAACGTTTTGCGAACATGTGGGTGAACACTCCTGGCAGACTAAGATTAGAACACTTGGCGAATGCTTTGGCAACATTTCCCGAAACACTTTTTGGTTCACGACAAGGAATATATGACGACCAACTACAGCCCAAAATGCCAAGTTCACATTCCCAACCCATAGTTTATCACTTAAGGGATGACGTGGCCGAATAATAGCGAGCAAGCGGGCACCTATATCTAGCGTTTGCCTTCCTTCCAAAAAAAAAAAAAAAAAAAAAAAAAAAAAATCGTTGCGTTCGGAACTACATGAGGTACCTTCCTGATTCTCTACCGTCCCTATTTGTGTTCCCTCTCCTACCAGAGCTCGGAACCATTTCGGCCTATGCCGATGACGCAACCAAGATTACCCGCATGCAAGGCCGCCTCCGTGACCGCGCTGCATGGTGGTCCGCCTGGTGCGACAGCCGCTTGATTCTATCGGTGATTACATCTGGATATCGCCTACCATGGGTTGCCTCTGAGCCCCCTCCGTCTCGTACTAAGAACCATGCCGGTGCTTTGCAATTCACCTCTTTCGCCGTAGGCGCAGTGGCCGAGCTTCTCGCCACCGGCGCAGCTCGGGTCGTTCCTCCTTCCACAACCCTCACATGCGTTAGCCCCTTAAACGTGATTGTCCAACCCTCAAAAAAGAGACTGATATTGGATTTGCGGCATGTCAACTCATTCCTCTCAGTACCTCGTTTTCGATACGAAGGACTTACTCGCGTTCCTGATTTGGTGCAAGAAGGCGATTGGCTATTCACGATCGATCTCAAATCTGGATACCACCACGTCGACATTCACCCCGCTTTCTGGCAGTTTCTCGGATTCTCCTTGCAAGGGCAGGACTACCAATTCCTCTCTTTGCCTTTCGGGCTGGCTACAGCGCCGTTTGTGTTTACCCAGTTAATTAAGCAACTCGCCAAACGCTGGCGTAGCCGTGGCATCCGCCTTATTCCATACGTCGATGATATCCTATTCATCAGTGCCACTCGAGCGGAGGCTCTTCACAACCGCTCCATAATCATTGCCGACCTCGCAGCCGCGGGCTTTGTTGTGAATTTCAAAAAATCACAACTCGCACCGGCACAATCTTTGAAGTTCTTGGGCCTCTTGCTGGACACGCGCACCACCACTTTCTCGGTCGATGCGGATCGGCGCAACCGGCTTTTTGCCGAGCTGGATGAATTAGGCACACTCGGCACTAACGAGCGTCGCATCCCTGTTCGCCGCGCTGCCCGCATCACCGGCATGTTGGCCTCCATGTCCTTGGCGCTTGGCACTGTCGCGCGCGCTTTCTCCCACCACCTTCTTACGCAGATCGCCGAATGCCACTCATGGGGGGCGGCCATTCTCCTCACCCCTGAGTCTGTTGAAGAACTGCGATTTTGGCTTACACAGTTCGACGTTTTCAACGGCGCCCGCTTCCACAACCCGCATTTGTACGACGTGGTCATGTACGTGGATGCTAGCGACCATGCTTGGGGGGCTTGTTATTCAGCGCCGGATGGTCGTGTCGGCTCGCTCTCCTCCCCGCTGCCTCTAGCCCTCTTGGGCTCGTCCAGTACCCTTCGCGAGCTGGCCGGAATCTTTTGGTCCCTTTCGGCCTTTTCTGTCGAAATCCGACGTTCGCACATCTTGCTCCGCAGCGACAGTCAGGCGGCCTACTACATCCTCCAGAAGGGAGGCTCTCGCCGTCCCGAGCTTACCTTCGTATGCCGCGCGATTATTCAATTGTGCGTGCGCCATATGATCCGTCTTACGGTCCAATGGATTCCCCGTGCGCTGAATACCGAGGCTGACGCTCTGTCCAAGATTGAGCTCCACGACGACTACTCCTTGACACGACCTTGGTTCCGGCTGCTTGAGAGGCATTGGGGGCCTCATACTATCGACTTGTTCGCATCCCCTGCCAATGCGCAGCTCCCTCGTTTCTGCTCCCTCGAGTTCTCACACTCTGCGGTTGCGCAAGACGCTTTTTCTATCAATTGGGGCCACGAGAATTGCTTCGCCTTTCCTCCACCCACCCTCATCCCGGCTGTCCTAGCTCATGCCCGTCGCTCGCGCACTTCTCTCACTCTCGTGATCCCATATTGGCCCAGTGCCTTTTGGTGGCCTTTGCTAAGCTTGGACGGCTCCACTTGGGGCCCGGAGGTCGTTATGGCCCTTCGCCTTACCCTTGGTGCTAGTTGTTTACGCGTTGGCAGTGACCGTCATGCCTTTAGCGGTGCTGGTCTTCCGAACTCTCCGATGTATGCGCTTCGTTTTGCATTCAACTAATGTATCAATTTATTTCACTGCGCAGGCTCATATATTGGTCGATTATTGTCGGACCTTCTCACACTCACCGTTGATCTTCGGGCGAAGTCTACCCTTCGCACTTACGAACCCTACTGGCGACAGTTTCGAGCCTTCTGTTTGGCGCACTCACTTCCCTTCCTTCCCGCCACCGACCTGACAGCGTCCCTCTTTCTGCTGCACTCGGTCCGTCGCGGCGCTACTGTCTCAGCTGTGCGCACTGCGTGTTCCGCCATATCCTGCGCCCATTGGCTGGTTGGCCACCCCTCCCCGATTCGCGGCCCCTTTTCTTCGCAAGTCAAGGATTATGCCATGCGTCATTGTGGCAAGCCATCTCAAGCTAAGGAGCCCATTCCTCCAGCCAAGATTTACGATATCTGTGACATCTACTTCTCATCGCATGATCCGGCCACATTCCAGCGGGGCCTTATTCCCCTCCTCATGTTCGCAGCCTTCCTTCGTTTCTCTGATCTCGTCTCCCTCCAGTGGCACCAGATCGAGTTCGATCGGGACTGCATGTGGTTGTTCATCCCTCGTTCGAAGACCGACCAAGCTGGCACCGGTGTTTGGGTCCCAGTGGCTGCTTCTTCTGCCCGCCACTGTCCGGTGTCGCGTGTCCAACAATTCCTCTTCCTGGCTGGCTATTCTCCGCGGACCCTTGGCCCCCTTATTCGTATATTTCAGCCGGGTGCCCGAGCTTCCCCCTCAGATCGCTCTCCCTCGTACGCCGCCATTCGGGGTTGGTGTCGAGATGCTTTCTCCCGTGTAGGCCTTAACCCGGCCCTCCTGGGCACCCATTCTTTCCGCAAGGAGGCTGCGACGGTCGCCGTTGATATTGGAGTCCCCGACCGGCTTTTCAAGGCCCTAGGTCGCTGGCGAAGTGATACAGCCAAGGAGCTTTACATTACTCAGCTTGACCGCGAGCTAGTGGCTGCTTCTCGCGCGCTACAAGATCCTACTCGCTCGAGCGCGACCGATCAATACCAGGCCACCCTCGAGCGCCACCGCCGACGACCTACCACTTGATGTCTCGTTTGACCTATGACGACTGCACTGCACACTCCTCTGAGGTCGTGTCACAATATGAGAAATTTTTTTGTAGTAAAAAATTTACAGATTGTGATTCGACTAGAAGAGGAGTTTGCTGTAAAGGAGACAAACTCCTTCATCTATCGGCAGGTCTTTCAGACCTGCCACCTAGTCTCATTTGCATTTTTCTGTTCCAACTTGCCCACCCTTCCCTCCCATGCTTTGATAACTAGCATGGCCTGCTCACCCTTGTTCCCTTGCCATGTATTTGCCCTATCTAGTGTGCTGTACTATGGAGCTATGATATGCTATGACGACTGCACTGCACACTCCTCTGAGGTCGTGTCACAATCTCAGACTCCTTGAATTTTTTCGTCTGATGGTCAGACGAAACTTTGGAACCCCGTCTGATTTTCAGACAGCCCTAAATCCTAGCTGAAACCCTGCAGACATCATCTGGTTGCCACTGATCATTGTAATTGTATAAATTCAGCATATTTATTCAGTAAATGGTAGAGAATACAATTGGCTGGAATCTCTCATTTCATGCATAGGCTATCTCAGGGTGTCTGACTTGTCAGAGGGTTTTGAAGCTGTGGAATATGGTATCAAACATCTGACGAGAATGTAAGCATCAGAATATTATATTTACTTTTTAACCGCGTGCACTAATCAGCCCAATCACCACTCTCCATCGTTTACTGATACGTATCCCCTATACAAACGTCCATTGGTGTTCTTGAGCTCATTTATCATCCTATTCCAGTTTGACGCGAGGACGCCGACGAAATAGTCGCACTCTGAAGCAATCAACAGGTTTGCAAAGCTTATTCCCACAGTGCGCGCCAGGCCAAACATCTCCGTGTATTCAGCCATGCGCGTTCTGCCTCCTTGCCGGGGGACCTTGGAGTAGAAGAACGTCCAGTCTAAGAAGCGATTCGATTGATCCACTACGCTCTGCATCACATGCACAAGAACAACACAGAAAATACTTACATCCTCTCTATCTTCCCCTCTCACCGCTTTTTTGTGCCATTCTCACCCCCACCTGTGTGTTGAGACCCTCTCACCCTCTCTCACCCGCACCTAGGTGCTGAAACGCACTCATCCTCTCACCAGCATTTCTGTGGCAGTACTGAATGACAGGGCCTTTGAAGCACCTCACCACTCGCCTGCACCTGTGTGTCATCCTACATCTCTGTGGTGCCACCGACCCTCTCAGCTGCACCTGTAAATCCAAACCCCGAAGCCTAAACTCTAGACCAGCTCACCTGCATCGCTAATCCCTGATCCTAGACCCTCTCGCCTGCATCTCTAAGCCTAAACTAAAACCGGAAACCCTATCCTACGCTTTAACCCTCTCACCCTCTCACCTGCATCTCTGTGCTGAGCCACGCGTATCTCACTTCGGGGTCCAGGCGCCTGACCCGGTTGGCCATAAACATGATGGCGTAGAACGAGAAGAGCCGCATCTCATGCGCCTTGTCGCCCTGCCGCACGTGCACGCTCACGATCGGACGCGGGATGTACGGCTCACCCCCCACTCCCACGTAATTAGCCAGATAATAATCGCCTTCTGAGCCCCATAGGCCTCCATCACCACTGCCGCTGCTGCTGCTGCTGCTACCAGCGGCTGAGGCATGGCCTAAGCTGCACCCCTCGTACCCTGCCCGTGGCCATGCAGCCGTTTCCAAGCTGGGCGCTCCTTGCGTCAGAACATTCTTCCTTAAGTTCACCATTCCTCCTCGATCCTGGCTGGTACCATTCCTCCTTGCGTTGGAACCAGTAGCAGCAGCAGCAGCAGCAGCAGCAGCAGCAGCAGCAGGAGGGTGCCGATTCTTCTTAGAAGCAGAGAGGTTCTGAGGAGCCTCAGAAGCAGAGCGGTCTTCAGGTGTCTCAGAAGCAGCAGTGGACGAGGACAACGAAGGTCCAAGGTCAAGCTCGACCTTACGTTCAAACTCCCTCCACCGCCCCATCTCCTTCTTTCCACCATCAGCCCCACCCTCTTCCACCCTCCTCCCCCTCCCAACCTCCTTCCCTCCTGACCCCCCTGAGCGCTCCGAGAACTTCCGAGGCACCTCAGCGAGCCTCTTCCTGCGGCTCCGAGCCTCTTTCTCCACGTTTCGCTGTTCCATCTGGGAGGCCACCACCTGCCGCGCCACCTGCATGCCGTACACGTGGTGCCTCTCGCGGTTGATGATGTGGCACAGGTACGCCGTGGGCCACCGCAGCATGAAGCGCGTGGCCTGGGCTCGCCACCAGTGCGTCTGGAGTGAAGGAGAGGGGGTGGGATGGGGGGGAGGAGTGGGGGGGGAGATACACACGATGCAAAGGTACGCTGTGGGCCACCGCAGCATGAACCTGGTGGCCTGGGCCTGGGCTCGCCACCAGTGCATCTGGAGTGAAACCAGTGCGTCTGGAGTGCAACCAGTGCGTCTGGAGTGAAACCAGTGCATCTGGAGTGAAACCAGTGCGTCTGGAGTGAAACCAGTGCGTCTGGAGGGAAGGAGAGGGGGTGGTCGGAAGGGGGAAGGGGAGGTGGGGGGAAGTGGGAAGTGGGGGACGGAGAAAGGAGGGGTGGGGGGAAGTTGGGAGCGGGAAGGGGGGCAAGGGGGAAGCGGGAAAGAGGAAGTGGCCAGCAGGAAGCGGGGGAAGGGGGAAGGGGGAAGGGGAAAGGGGGAAGTGGGGTTGAGCCCCTAGGTGTGAGTGAGCTGCGCCCTGCAGTGCACGAGCTGACTTTGTTGAGCCATGCCAACGCAGAGGGGGCTCCGCCCTGGGTGGAAGGGGGAAGGGACAGATGGCTGAGTGAGCTCCGCCTTGTCGACTCAGAGGGTGTGACGTGCCGTGCTTTGGTTAATTTCCGCGCAGTCGTGAACACGTGGTGGTGCGCGAGTTGAAACTGTGGCACAGGCAGGACGTGGGGCATTGCAGCAAGAATTGGTGAGCCAGTGCAGCGTGGGCATGGCCCAGAACACCTTTGAGTCGAGTCAAAGGACATCATGGCTGTAGCAAGAGCTTACCTTCTGAACAACTTGGACATCCCGGCTGTAGCAATAGCTTACCTTCCGAACAACTTGGATATCGCGGCTGTAGCAAGAGCTTACCTTCCGAACAACTTGGACATCCTGGCTGTAGCAAGAGCTTACCTTCCGAACAACTTGGACATCCCGGCTGTAGCAAGAGCTTACCTTCCGAACAACTTGGACATCCCGGCTGTAGCAAGAGCTTACCTTCCGAACAACTTGGACATCCCGGCTGTAGCAAGAGCTTACCTTCCGAACAACTTGGACATCCCGGCTGTAGCAAGAGCTTACCTTCCGAACAACTTGGACATCCCGGCTGTAGCAAGAGCTTAACTTCCGAACAACTTGGACATCCCGGCTGTAGTAAGAGCTTACCTTCCGAACAACTTGGACATCCTGGTTGTAGCAAGAGCTTACCTTCCGAACAACTTGGACTCCAGTGCAGAAAAAGCTTACGTTGTGAAGAGAGCGCTTCGAGTGCATGGATGGATGGACAGTGTGGCGCAACTGACCTTCCTGAAGAAATTGGACATCCTGGCTGTAGCAAGATCTCACCTTTCTGAACAAATTGGAGTGCGCACCCATGCGCCCCATGACCTCGTTGGGCAGCGGGCTCTTCAGATACGCCTTGCCCCAGAGACTGGAGATGGAGAGGAGAGGGAGAAACACAGAGGGATATGGAGTGGGAGAGGACCCATGCTGGTGTGTGAGCGCCCATGCGCCCCATGCCCTCGTTGGGCAGCGGGTTCTTCAGATATGCCTTGCCCCACAGGCTGGAGACCGAAAGCGGGTGGTGAGGGGTTGGCACATAAGGGGCGTTGGAGCGAGAAGAGCTAGAGCCCTAGAGAGTGCACGCCCATGCGGCCCATAACCTCGCAAGGGGGAAGGCTTTTCAGATATGCCCTGCCCCACAGGCTGCAGATGGAAGGCAGGGAGGTGAGGGAAGGGTTGGGGCATTAGGGGCCGCGGCATGAGACGGAAAGGGGAGGGGAGCAGGGGGGTATGCCCTGCCCCACAGGCTGCAGATGGAGAGGAGAGGGGAGCAGGAGGGTGAGGTGGGATTGGGGGGAGCGGAGGGAGGGTAAAGATACTCCGGCCTTGTTGAGACGAACATTCGGGCGACGGAGCAGATACCCTGCGTGTCACACAGCTTCACTTGAGTCACATCAACCCCACTGGTACATCAACCCCACTGGCACATCAACCCCACTGGCACATGCACTCAGTGTTGCTGTGTGTGAAGGGCCACTAGGATGACTCAGAGATCTCCTGGAAGATGGCCCACTAGGCTGACCCAGAGCCACTACATGTTCACCCATCCACCAATCCAACATGCCCTTCTAGCCCAGTCGGTTAGCAGATTGCTGTTTCCAGCACATGGATCACTCCCTCTGCAGCAGTGGCGTTCAGCTTGGGATAACGTCCCGGCTCCACTATAAGCACATCAACTCCACTTGCACTAGCACATGCATCACTCACATACACATGCATCACTCACTCTGCAGCAGTGGCATTGAGCTGGGAGATGACGTCCCCCCCTCCATCCACGTTGAATCCCGGCCGTGTCGAGAAGACCACAAGGGCGTTGGAGTTCTTCAGACACTCTGCATTGTCACATGGCTCCGCTACAATCACATCCTCCTCCACTCCCCCACCTCCTTCAGCCTCCTCTCCACCACCACCATTCGACCCATCGCCACCACCAGCACCACCAGAAGTAGCACCAGCACCAGCAGCGGCAGCACCTGCACCAGCACCAGCACTAGCACCAGCATCACCACCAGCACCACGACCGCCGCCGCCACTGCCGCCACCGCTGCCGCCGCCACTACCATCATCAGCATCATTTGCGTCCTTTTCTGCTTGCAGGCGCCTCCCACTGCCCCCCCCTGCTTGGCTGGACACCTCACCACCCGCCTCCGCCTCTTCAGATGCCTCTCCACCCTCCCCTTCCACCCCAGTTGCGTGACCCCCTTCCTTTCTCTTTGCACCTTCGTCTCCTCCCCCTTGCCCCTCTCCCTTTGAACCTTCGTCTCCTCCCCATTGCCCCTCTCTCTGTGCTGCTGCGTGCTGCTTCCTCGCCTCAGCGTCTTTCCACGCCTTATGCGCCTTCAGGGCGATCTCCTCGCACTCCGGGGATGAGAGGCGGAAGAAGTAGCAGGTGAGGGAGCCCTTGTGGCCCAGCTCTGCCAATAACGAGTGCAAAGAAGGAAAGCACTGGCTCAGAACAATCTCCTCGCATTCTTGGGATGAGAGGCGGAAGAAGTAGCAGGAGAGGGAGCCCTTATGGCCCAGCTCTGATCAGGTACCAGGCCAGGGAGAAAACAGGGAGACAGGGAGAAGGGTAGGGGGGAGCAGTATCACCGAGTGAGATCCTCGCACTCCGGGGATGAGAGGCGGAAGAAGTAGCAGGTGAGGGAGCCCTTGTGCCCCAGCTCTGTAAACAAGGGAGAAGCAACGAACAGAGGGGGAAGCCAACGAGCAGAGGGAGAAGCAACAAACAGTACAAGGGAATATAGCCTAGTGAGTTGTACTCTCTGAGGCACAACCCTATATAGACTACAACAACATACTCAGAGTAGATGAAGAGGAGATGAAGAGGAGATGAAGAGGAGATGAAGAGGAGGGGGGGACCAACGATGATGGCGTCCAGTTGTGGCATCCCAGGCGCCAAGAGGAGCCCAGCACATGCAGCTGTAATGACAATGTGCATCCCTGTTGTGCACCATGGCACCACTCAGCACCGCTCCCAGCACATGCAGCTGCGACCCTATTCCACGCCACCCCACGCTCGCTCCCTTACTCACTCCCTCACTCACTCACTCACTCACTCACTCAGTCCCATACTCACTCCCTCACTCTCTCACTCCCTCCCCCACTCACTTTTCACTCACTCACTCCCTCACTCACTCACTCCCTCACTCACTCTCGCATTCCTCGTGGTCTGCTTGGGGCAGCGTCCCCGGCATCAAGACGAGCGTCCTCTTGTGCACCATGGCAGCACTCAGCACGGCGCCCAGCACATGCAGCTGCGACCCTATTCCATGCCACCCCATGGTCAGCCACTTCACCAGCACCAGCCGCCGCCCCTTGCACCCATTGGGCGGGAACTGGTGGTGCCATATATCAGCTTGTGCCTCTCGGGTGGCTGCCAAGTTGGCAGCATCCGAGCCACGGATCTGGAAGGGGGGAGGTGGGCAGGGGGGAGGAAAAGACTACATCAAATACTTGTTATAAGTCTTGAATTGTGGTGCCAGTTGGCAGCATCCGAGCCACGGATCTGGAGGTGGGGGGAGGTGGGTACGGAGGAGGAGAATGCTAATGTAAAACGACGAGGTCTTGAACAGTGGTGCCAGGGGGTGGTGGTGGTGGTGATGTATGCTCGTTAAATCTTGGATGGTTGTGAAAAAGACGACGATTTCCTGACGGTGTGAGCACAGGCCAAAGACGGCAGCCTGCTCATGACTGCACGGAGAGACTCTTGACTTGACTCACACCCGGGTAGCCTCGGGCTCACCCAGAGAGGCTCTTAACTATCCCCCAGGGAGGCTTTTAACTCTCCCCCAGGGAGGCTTTTAACTCTCCCCCAGGGTGGGTGTCACACGTTGCCACTGTGCATGCCTATGAGCCTCATCGCGTGGCCCAGCAGAGACCTAGACTCACCAAGCAGGGTGGTTGTCGAACGTTGCCGCAAGCGGAGGTGGGTATTGCCCAGTAGGGTGGTCCCCCCCTCTTCCCCCCCGTTCGTTCCCCTTCCCATGAGATCAAGACACCTTGACTCACCCAGGCTGGTTGGCACACGTTCCCACACACGGGGTTGGGTATAGCCGAGAATGGCGGTCCCCCACCACTTTCCCCTTGCCTCAGTAGACAGGCGGAAGGCTGGGCGCGCAGCAATAACCAGAAGGCTAAACTCTCACCCAGGGTGGTTGGCGCACGTTCCCACAAGCGGGGTTGGGTACTGCCCAGTAGGGCGGCCCCCCCTTATTCCCCCGTTTCTCAGTGGAGAGGCGGAAGGCTGTGCGAGCCTCACAGTCCTCCAGGTGGGGCGCGGGGGGGACTTCAGGGGGGAGCGAGATGGCGGAGGGGGGGAACGGATTTTCCACCTGCAGCCCATAGGCGCTGTCCCAATGCTGGTTGGGGGACGGGGGAAAGGGAGGGGGGGAGACAAGGAGTGTGTTGGGGGAAGGGGGAGGACGGGAGGGGAGAAGGTAGATGCCGGGGGGGGGGAAACGGATTTTCCACCTGCAGCCCATAGGCGCTGTCCCAATGCTGGTTGGGGAAAGAGGGGAAGGGGGGAAGGGGGGAAGGGGGGAAGGGGGTAAGGGGGGAAGGGGGTAAGGGAGGGGGGGAGACGGCGGAAGGCAGAAAGGAGCTAATCACTGCAGCCCGTAGGCCCTGTCCCAATGCTGGTTGCGGGAATGGGAAGGGAGGAAGGGGGAAAGGGAGGTGGGGAGACGGCGGAAGGTCTAAAGGAGCTATTCACTGCAGCCCGTAGGCACTGTCCCAATGCTGGTTGCGGGAAGGGGAAGGGAGGAAGGGGGACGGGGGGAAGGGAGGGGGGGAGCCGGCGGAAGGCCGAAAGGAGCTATCACTGCAGCCCGTAGGCGCTGTCCCAATGCTGGTTGCGGGAAGGGGAAGGGAGGAAGGGAGGAAGGAAGCGCGATGGCGGAAAGGGGTTGTCAAGTTGTCCTCATGCTGGTGGGGGGACGGAACGGGGAGAAAGTGGGGAGGCCCGGGGGGCACGGGGGAGATTGGTTGGGAAGGGGAGCATTGGGGTGACTGGAGACGGCCGATGGCGGTAAAGAGTGGTGTAGAATATTCAATATAAGTTACACGCAGGGTTATAACTTATACCACACGCTTGCTACAGGTTGTGATGCAGGGACGTTAGATCAGAGCCTGAGCCTACAGGACCCGATACAAGCATACCTGATACAGGTTTCGCACGGCCTCCAGAAACGTCTCCCCCTGGGACGTAAGATAAGGGACCGCTCGCACGAGTGTTGGGGAGAGCGCAACGGCCATCGTGATGAGTAGGAGGGTACTATTAGTAGCCACGGACATGAGTAGGGGAGGGAGTAACGGTCGCGCGGACATGGGCCGGATGAGAGTAACGGTCGTGTGAGCCATGATCGCACTGCGACGGACCATAGTCGCACTGCGACGGCCACGCAGCTATCAGCACCGTGCTCTGGCAGACCACGTTCGCACGCGGTAAGCCACGAAGCACCGTCGCACGAGGCGGCGTCCCACGGATCAAACGGACTAGCGACAATGTCAACCGCTCGATTTGTTCGTGAATTCTAAAAATCGAGCGGCGTTGTCAACCGCGCCATGTGAAGACCTAAGCGGCATCCGCCAAGGGTCAACTGACCTCCGAATCCGTTGACCGCTGTATCAGCAAAGTCAGTCAGCCACAGCGCGTCGCTCGTTAAACGAGCTTCGTCTTAACGCTACTAGCGAAATATATGTTAGAGAGTGATCCAAGCCTTTCCAGTGACGCGACGTCCAGGAGCCTTCGCCTTATCAGAGATCAGGCTCGCGTCGCAAGCCGCGAAATATCAGATTCGCTCGACGCAATTACGCGGACGACCTCATTTTCGCTAGAAATGCACTTCCTTTCCGCGCTACAGCTTTTCTAGCAGGCATTTGACGGCATCTGTCTGTTGGTGTTCCTGCATCTGAATCTCACTGAATGATTGACGGAGTCCGTCTGGATGGTGTGATTCGTGATGTGAATCAAAATTGGTGGTGTCCTCCTCTTCCACGCGTCGGCCTCGCAGTGACCTGACGAGCGGCGTACGGGGATTGCCCATCAGGCATTCCCGCGCTGAACCTGGCAACTGGCAGAGACCGCGTCGTCAATTAACATTTTCTACCCGTTTTGCTCACTGTTATGAATTATAACTTAGAGTATAGCGCAGAATACTATAGGGGAACGTGATTCCAGAGTCCTCCTGAATAATGAGACCTAGGGCTTATATAGTGCGAGTTAACCAGGTCAAAATGTCGAGGGTTGGACCAGTCAAGGGCTCGACAGTCCGAGGGTGACGGGGTCAAAACGGGCTCGGGGCGATTCGGGGTCAGGCTGGGGCCGAAAAGGTCGTCGGGGGCTGGTTTGGCGCGAAAAACCAGGGCCGAGCCTGCGGACCCGCGCTGTTCGCAGTACTCGCTGTGGCGAGTCCCTGTAAGGAATCGGAATTCCTTACACTCTCCCCCCTTCTAAAGGAAAGCCCTCCCTTTATGGAGGTCGAACCTTTATCTAATTTAATCCCCGAAATGACGGTAAGTCTTCAGCCTTGTGACGAGCGTAATGATTACGCCGGCCTGACGAGGTCTTGAGGTCGAACTCAAATCGATGGTCAGAAAGCGTCGAAACGATCGCTTTTAATCGCCGCCGTCGGAGATGGTCGAATTCTTTTGGTGGCCAAACGGGCAAGGGTAAATACTCCAGCGGAAAGACAGTGAACAGTGAAACCGATTGATGATGGTGCATGTCCGTCGAATTTCTTGAAATGATGACGGGCGAATAACGTGGTGGTCAATGAAATGAAGAACCCATTCGTCAAATGCGAGGTCGTTCGAGTCACTTGCGAGCGCACGCGTCCTTGTCCCATGAAAGTCAGCGAACTCCATCAACGAAGTGACGAAATCAGGCGCAGAAGCGTAACGATGACGAATGTCGGTCGCAAATAATTAACGGAACACGCCAGAAAGTCGTCGGAAAATTGCAGCACAGCTGCCCTTCTCCCCTCTTCAAAAGAAAACAGCTCCCAATCTCCCAGGTAAAACTTCATAAAACCCAAAGTTCCGGGGGCATCGAAATACGCCCGAACTGCTGCTGAAAACCCCAGAACTCAGCTTCCAGGATGCTGCTGCAAAACTCCAATCGATAGAAGTACCAAAGGAGGCTCCAAACGTGAAACGTCTCCGTAGGGTGAACCGCTTCACAGGTCATGAAATTCCGCAAATACTGCTCCAGAAGACTCCCACACGGATTTTTTTTTTCTCCAGAATGTAAACACTCCCGGCGAGCTGGCCCCAACACAGCTCCACAGTACTCCAGCAAAATCTTCTCGTTTTTGTACTGCTCCTGATGGGTGGCGAGGATGCGGCGCGGTCGTGTTCAGTTTGGCTGGCGAATTGAAAATAGGGGCGAGAGGCTGACGACGAAAGCGATGACCAGTAACCTGTACCGAACTACTCCCGTGAATATTTTCGAACACAACCCGATTTCAAATAACACCAGCTGCATCCGCCTTTTTGTCCGTACATGCCGAAAATTTCGGGAAGAACCGAAACTGCCGCTGCTCCCTTTCTGCTCCATATAACCAAAACACTCCGCAAATTTCGGTCGATGTCGCTCGTACCCCTGAAGATAGCGGGCACAACTCCAGCTGTAAACGCTCGAACCGCTGCACAAACTCTCCGAAAATGTCAGAACCACGCAGTACTTAGTAGATACCGTAACTCCGCTTCACAACTATCCGTAAAAATGCCCAGGCGACACAACGTCCTTTAGCAGCGCTCTCCACGGTTTCTCCACCAGCTGTACGCATGGACTGAACCCTTTATCGTAGGGTTAACCAGAGTCCACCGCCTCGGCATGATGTTTTGGCCGTCGATCAGGGTCAATGCGCATCATACGCCGTCGATCTCCGCCCAGCTGCTACCCAATGTTCAAATACTCTGGTACCCCTGCCCGCTAGCGGCGCAGACGTTCACCCATCTCGCGGCTGCTGCTTAACTAACTAGGAGAATCCGCAGAGATAGGAGTGCGCACGCTTCTAGTCAGAGGAGCTTTAACGAGCTCGCCTACTGACCGCTGGACCGCTCCCGCCTCCGTCGGAAACTCGTCGAACTACACCCGCAAAAGGCGGAACCTCCTTTTGCCGCACCACGTAAACTCCCTCAGCTCCACTGCAACAGTAACTCCCTTTATTTCGTTTTCTTCTTCAGGGACACTCCATCAGCACAGTGTAGTTTGCAGGTTCACCCCCTTTATTCATCCAAGAGTCGTCGATGAACAAGTCGACACTGCTACCTGGTGGGAAAGGTGATTTCCGGGCGACGTAGCTGAGCGAGTAGTAGCCCGAACGCCGCTAACCCGTCTGCTCCACTACTCCCGTCGTTCTTCTCCCACTGCTTAGCTCCTGACAGGTAACGCATTCGGCGACCGGTGGAAGAACACTTAATACACACCCAGGGGTGGTGGCCTCCGTTTCCGTTGATCGTGGGGGTATGAATCGCTGGTCCGCGAAAAACGCCTCCCCACGAGGGAAGTCGCCCTCGCTGAGTACACTCACTCCAGCACAGCGTCATCTCCTCCAAATGGCCGTTGTGTGAATAGCGCCGAGGTCGTTAATCCCAACGGCTCCCACACAACTGCACACCCACACGTGCTTCGTGCGATCTTGTCGTTCCGAAATTGTCGGATCCGCCCATTGCCGAAATAGTGTCGAAGTCCCGTCCATCGCCTGCAACTAGCCTGCCGGAAACGCCGACGCCAGCGACGCAACTGCATTTCACCATGCAGCTACATGGCACGACAAACGCCCATCGCGGTGCGTCCCGCCATTTTCGCCACCCCGCACGTTCCTGACGACCATCTCCCGGTCGCCTGAGGACTCCCGAGCACTTGTCTCCTCGCGACGACCATTTCCAGGCCGCTCGACGACTCCTCGCTATTTTCGGAAGCCAATCCGAACACTTCGCTAGAAACTCCCGAAATTTCGAAACACTAACGAACATACCCGTAAAACACGGCGAAAACGTCGCCACCTATTCGACAGGAAATAATCCCGTCTACGCCCGGGGAAGGTGAGGACCGGCCAATCCCTGCCGTCCATCGGACAAGATCTGACGGCATCGGCAACGCCCGCGCAATTAATTTCCTCGACGTGCGCTCGCCATCAGCATCCTTCCGCCCCCTTCCCCGATAGGGTCTGCTCCCCTATCGGAAACTAGATGGGCAGAATCGGGGCTCTGATACCAGCTGTTATGAATTATAACTTAGAGTATAGCGCAGAATACTATAGGGGAACGTGATTCCAGAGTCCTCCTGAATAATGAGACCTAGGGCTTATATAGTGCGAGTTGACCAGGTCGAAATGTCGAGGGTTGGACCAGTCAAGGGCTCGACAGTCCGAGGGTGACGGGCTCAAAACGGGCTCGTAGCGATTCGGGGTCAGGCTGGGGCCGAAAAGGTCGTTGGGGGCTGGTTTGGCGCGATAACCCAGGGCCGAGCCTGCGGACCCGCACTGTTCGTAGTACTCGCTGTGGCGAGTCCCTGTAAAGAATCGGAATTCCTTACACTCACGGCCCGGGCAACCCCGAACTCGGATAAACATTTTCTACGCGCGAGTCGGGAAATGCGTTTTTGATTACGTGAGGTCTTTTGGGCAGCTTCGACGGGTTTTCGCCTTTCGCGTTTCTAGCAGTTGGGAGTTGTCAAGCACCTGGCGGGCAAGTTGTCGGCTGTCCGTATCAAATCCGCTGAAACAATACGTATATTTCTGCACATGGTTTCAAAGCCCAATTGGTAGGATGCAGTGTTCGTCACTTGCTTCAACTGTTGGCGCTAAATGATGACGTGGCTGTACATTTATGGTAGTGGCGCAAATTGAGGTTATGGTGCATGTGTTCTCGTGAGTTCTCGTGGGGGTGCACGAACTCTCATATTTCCCTTGCCGGAAATGGTGGCTGGTAGCCAACTGCATGATAATGCTAGCAAAATAGCAAACTCCCCACGCGACAATTGCACAGAAGGCCGCAACAATACAACCAATCGGAATGAGGGAAAGCCAAGATGGCACAACCAAGAGCAAAAAAAGACAAAAACAAGGGGGAGTTACATGAGCGGAAACGTGGAAGAAGGGGCGCCCAAAACACTAAGAGGGGGGGGGGGACGTAACGTGCCAACCAGCAGAGGCGATGGAGAAGCTACCAAGCACACGGACAAGAGCGGCTAGGGGCGTGTCCCGCATGTGCGTTTACACTACAAAACAAGGTACAATTCTCACCGTTTTGTATTGTAATCATGCCAGCTTACCTGAGCACACCCGAAACAGACTCGCACTAGGCGCGGCACACCCTGTGAACACTTCACGAAGTTCCCGAAACAACTCGAGAACATAAAAATGGCAGCCAGCCATTGGATCCCGGCAACTCACGCGGTTTCGCCTGCTCCGAACGACAATCGCAAGCACGTAACGAAAAGCCCAGGGGGACACAGCAGTGATTTGGGAAATGAATCCCGCACGTTTGCACTTTTGGGTACAGCGTCACATTTTTGTGTCGCAATGTACCCTCCCTCGTACTGGCGGAAAATGCATTCGCGGGACACGACCTGAGAACAGCAACACTTGCACTGGTAGAAGGGAATCGACACAAGGCAAGGTGACCCAAGCTGAGCGCACAATGCCACCACGCAATACTCCAGCAGACAACAGCAATGGTACCCACAACTAAGGGCATCAGACAGCAGTAGAAACCAATATTAGCGGCAACCAACGATAGACGACACTATCGGAGCGCGTAATAAACTCGACAGCCGCGGAAAAGGCTGCGGGAGTGCAGCACGACGCGCGAGTCCACGTGGACAGCACGCATTGGAGGCCGTACAGCTCATGGCCCGCAAGCGACAAAGACAGGCAGGCGACAAGTGAGTGTATAGACCCGGGGTGCTCTAGCAGCACGCGCAAAAAAGGGCAGGGGTTGCGCACGAAAGGAGGATCGAAAAAAGAAGAAAGAAGAAGGAGAAGAAGAAGAAGAAGAAGAAGAAGAAGAAGAAGAAGAAGAAGAAGAAGAAGAAGAAGAAGAAGAAGAAGAAGAAGAAGAAGAAGAAGAAGAAGAAGAAGAAGAAGAAGAAGAAGAAGAAGAAGAAGAAGAAGAAGAAGAAGAAGAAGAAAACACGAGAAAGGCGAGACGCACACCGAGGGAGAGCAGATACTAGCGCGGCGGGAACCACACATGCGCGCGTTGTTAAGCGACGCACACGTTGGGTCCCAACGCCAAAGCAAGCCGGGCGTCG
Organism: Closterium sp. NIES-67; assembly: GCA_027943415.1. Lineage (NCBI taxonomy): Eukaryota > Viridiplantae > Streptophyta > Zygnematophyceae > Desmidiales > Closteriaceae > Closterium > Closterium sp. NIES-67. Next base: position 305,484 of record BQMB01001983.1, read on the forward strand.
TGACGCCACATTACCATACAACAAAGTCCAAAGAACAAAACGTGAGGAGAGGAGAGAGGAGAGGAAGGGGAGAGTCGAGAGGAGAGAAAGGGGAGGAAGGGGAGAGCAAAGAGGAGAGGAAGGGGAGAGCCGAGAAGAGAGGAAGGTGAGAGCCGATAAGAGAGGAGAGGAATGGGGGAGCCAAGGGGAGAGGAAAGGGAGAGCCGAGAGGAGAGGAAGGGGGAAGCCGAGAGGACAAGCAGGTGAGAGCTGAGAGGAGATGCAGGGGAGAGCTGGGGCGGAGAGAAAGGGGAAAGCCGTGAAGAGAGGAAGGGGAGAGCCGAGAGGAAAGGAAAGGGAGAGCCGAGAAGTGAGGAAGGGGAAAGCTGAGAGGAGGAAGGGAGGTGCAGAGATGAGAGGAAGGGGAGAGCTTAGAGGAGGGGTAGGGGAGAGCCGAGAGGAGAGTAGGGGAAGAGCAGAGAGGAGAGGAAAGGGAGAGCCGAGATGAGAGGAGTGGAGGGGGGGAGCTGAGAGGAGAGGAAGGGGAGAGTCGAGAGGAGAAGAAGGGGACAGCCGAGAAGAGAGGAAGGGGAGAGCAGAGAGGAGAGGCGACACAATGGGCAGCTGGGAGGTGGTTCAGGGGGGAAACTGAGAGGCTACACAATGAGCAGCAAGGAGGTGAGTCAGGGGGGAAGCTGAGAGGCGACACAATGGGCAGCAGGGACGAGTGTCAGGGTGGAAAATGAGAGGCGTTGCAATGGGCAACAGGGAGGTGAGTCAGGGGGGAAGCTGAGAGGTGAGGTGGGACAGAAGTGTCCCCAACAAAGCCACCCCATGTCACCCCTTTCAGCACCTACTCCCAAACCTGCCACGGTTGACCTCCAAGCCCCAACCATCACCCAACAGGGGCCGGGCTCCAGCGGACCCAAACAAGGACAATCCAGCAGCAGCACTGGGCGAAACACATGACGCGGCCATGCACGGTGTTTCTAAGAACGTGAGGCCAGCTGTTTGTCTCCAGCTGGGCGAACTGTCGGCGCTCATGCAGGGGGCAAAGAGGGCGACAATGGCGGACTTGCTCTGCTACTATATGATGAACTCCGAGAAGGCGCACCAGCAACTAATGCGTGCAGGCTCCAAGGCAGGTAAGCAGGGGATGTTCTTTCATGCGGGTTTGCCAGCCAAGCTTGTGCGTCCATGCCCCCCCAAAATCCCATCCACTGCCCATTGTGTGTGCCCGTTGATCCACCTAGGTGCGCATGGAGGTGATGCTCGAGCCAAGGCGGAGCAGCACCTAGAGGCGTATGGGAAGGAGTTTGACACTAGGGCTGGGCACGGACCGCCAGTTGAATGGGCTGACCTTTTATTTTCCTGCCTACGAAGAGGGCACGAAGGGGCGGGGCCCATCCGCATCCATGGATGGGGCACGAAGAGGGCATCCATCCGTATCCATGAAACTACGGCCTACGCATGGATGCGGATGGGGCGGGGCCCCAAGAGGGAAGACGTTTGAGAAGCAATGTGAAAAAGGTGAGAAGGGGTACGGGTTGTAGACCAACAAAGGGGTACAATGGTAGCTTCCTCGATGCGCGAACAAGGCCCCCACACAACGAAGGGGGCGGAAGCCGAGTCGTACCACATGATCACCCTCGGAAATACAAACCCTTATCCAAACCAACCCATGCATGGGTGGCAGGCCCCAAAGAGCAGAGCTTGGCTCCTTGTGCCGGGGCTTCCGTCAACCTGGGAGTGCAGCCTGGAACGTTGGCACCGGCTAGCCCTGCCAGCCGTACATGCGGGGCTGTTGATGATGCGACGCGATTGTCCGATCTGTAAGAATTAAGGTTGGCTTCTGTACTTCATGGATGGAAGAAGCATGCTTTCCGTAGGTTCAACCAACATGTCTCTCCTGCCCCTGTTCTGCAGGTCTGGCTTAACCAAACCATCTAAGCGAGCAAGGCTGTGCCGGTTCCCAGGGGATGATCAGCAAGCCCATCCATTAACGATGTCCCAGTAAACCGGATATGTCTAATGGAGGCGAAGCACATGCTCGCAGAGCTTGCCACCCTGTGATTGCATTGCCTGAATGAGGCATGTACTGGCACTGTGATTAGTGTGCAAAAAGCAAGGAAATATGGTCCAGTCCGAAGAAGGAACACTAGACCACCACAAAAAAGCCTGGCCCACATACATCCTCACACATGATCCCATGCTCCCTTGCGAGCATGCTCCCCATGCTCTCGGGCTCTCCATGCTGTCAATGCTCCCATGCTCCCATGGTCCCCTGATCCTATGCTCCCATGCTCCCATGCTCTAGTGCTCCCATGCTCCCCTGCTCCTATGCTCCCTTGCTCCCGCTCCCATGCTCCCATGCTCCCATGCTCCCCTGCTCCCCTGCTCCCCTGCTCCCATGGTCTCATGCTCCCCTGCTCCCCTGCTCCCATGCTCCCCTGATCCCACGCTCCCATGCTCCCCATATCTCTGGCTCTCCATGCTGTCAATGCTCCCATGCTCCCATGCTCCCATGCTCCAATGCTCCCATGATCCCATGCCTCCCATGCTCCCCATGCTCTCAAGCTCTCCATGCTGTCAATGCTCCCATGCTCCCATGCTCCGATGCTCCCCTGCTCCCCATGCTCCCCTGATCCCATGCTCCCATGCTCCCATGCTCCCATGCTCCCATGCTCCCTTGCAAGCATGCTCCCCATGCTTTCGGGCTCTCCATGCTGTCAATGCTCCTATGCTCCCATGCTCCCCTGCTCCCATGTTTCCATGCTCCCATGCTCCCCATTCTCTCGAGCTCTCCATGCTGTCAATGCCCCCATGCTCCCATGCTCCCATGCTCCCCTGATCCCATGCTCCCATGCTCCCCATGCTCTCGGGCTCTCCATGCTGTCAATGCTCCCATGCTCCCATGCTCCCCATTCTCTCGGGCTCTCCATGTTGTCAATGCTCCCATGCTCCCATGTTCCCCATGCTCCCATGCTCCCCTGCTCCCATGCTCCCATTCTCCCATTCTCCCATTCTCCCATGCTCCCCATGCTCCCCATGCTCCCATGCTCCCATGCTCCCGTGCTCCCATGCTCCCATGCTCCCATGCTCCCATGCTCCCTTGCTCCCCTGCTCCCATGCTCCCATGCTCCCATGCTCCCTTGCTCCCATGCTCCCATGCTCCCTTGCTCCCTTGTTCCCATGCTCCCATGCTCCCATGCTCCCATGCTCCCTTGCTCCCCTGCTCCCATGCTCCCGTGGTCCCATGCTCTCTTGATCCGCTGCTCCTCTGCTCCTCTGTTCTGATTCCCGCTGTTGCGGCCCTCAAACGCCCTGCGACAAGGGAGGCGGATGGGGAGAGAAGGCAGTGGGGGAAGGAGATGCTTGGAGTAAACCCGAAACGAGCAATCTGGAAATCTGATTTGCATTACGAGCTACACACATGCAAAGGCACCATCTGGTAGACTGAAAAGCACTAGTGAGAATGAGAACTGACGGCTCGGAAAAAGCAAGAAATGCATGCGTGGGAGGGAGAAGGCGCATGGCGGCTGACCCACGGCCCTCACACGCTGCCTTGGGTAATGAAGCCGCATGTGCAAGGGGTACCTTTCTTGCCGTTTACTAACCCTAACTCCCTCGTCGCACTGCTCGAGCTGATTCCTTCGGTTTTTGCTGCTGGATGCCGGGCTGATACTGGCGCGGATTTAGGCGACGTTGTTTTCTGGCCCGCGGGTTGAAATTGCTAAGAAAAGCGGGTGTTTGAAACGATGCGACTTGACGGTGCGATTTGACAGTGCGGTTTGATGGTGCGATTAGACGGTGCAATTTGACGGTGCGATTTGGCAGTCGCGGGAATGCTAATGCAGGGCCTGTTGTCGTGAGTCTGGCTTTCAGGGGTGGGAAGTATTCGGAGTAAATCGAGGTCCTGTGTCTTGGACACTTCGTGAAAGGCAGGTCAGCTGTGTGTGGTGCATACACTGCCTTCAGTGTGTTGGCGCTGGGCTGGGTTATGCACATGGAAAGTCCCAAAATGTATGCGCGCAGTTTCAAGTTTCCTTCCGCCCAAAAGCTTTGTGTGTCTGGGGCAGGGGCGGAATCGGCAAGGGGTGGCGCACGCGTGTCAATTGTTTCCCGACCTTTTGGCATGCGATAGTGGGTTCTGCTCTCGCTTTGCGGAACTATAGTAAGTTACCAATCGTGGGGGTTCAAGATTAATAAACTTGAAACGAAATTTCTGCAATTCGGGTCAACGGCTTTAAATACTGCGAAGTAGCGAGGGACTAGCACTTTCGAAATGCCATCTGGAACGCATCCAAGTCCGAGGCGCTTTGGTGGTTGGGTGGGGCTGCTCTGAAGATGGAAATATGGGCCAATTTGCAGGAGGAGAATGATTATTGTTGCCTATCCATCATGTAACGTTGTCGGATTGACAAAATTCGAGCCGCACTGTTGGGCGGCTTTCTCGAACTACATGGATTCAGAGCAAGACGATTTTTGGAGAACGTTGAATTGCCTAAAAGAGCTACCTGGAACCTGAGCAATTATTGGAGCTCACTTCTCCGACGTCGGCGAAATTGCTGCTCGCCTGCCGCTAACCCCTCAAGAATGGATTTTACGGGCCAGTTAGAAATACGCCAGGCTGAACTAGGGTCACTTGAAAACAGGGATGCTCTGGATGCTTACTCAACTAGAAACACAGCTGAAAACCCTCTGGATGCTTGCTTGACTGAAAGGTTGTACAGCGGGTATGCTCTTTGCTCCAAATCCGCAACTCGCAAATATTGACTACGACGAATAAGAGCGGTTCACAACGGGCAAAATGGATAATCGAGTAGCACGAGTGGTTTTAGGTGGGGTGGTGTAAGCCGTTTGACTCGTTCTGTTCACGATGGGTGCCTTGGCATATTGGCCAATGGGCCAGGTTACCAACGATTTCGCCGCGTGTCATGTGAGGGCTCATGTGGCTTCTTAAAAAACGCTCAGCGAATTTGTCGTCTGGTCAAAATTATCGCGGACAAAAGAAGTAACACCTCGTTCTCGATCTGCCCGCAAGCAACGCAGGCTCAAAACGCGCAAATCAAATAATTTGGAAAACCCTTTTCGTGGTCTCACGAAAAGGGCTTAAAAAAAAGAAATTTTGACGACTGAATTGAGCGGTTTCGTTAACCAGTCACACGTTTTAACGATAGTGAAAAAAACCCCTTGAGGAAAACCCTTTTCGAAATGTGCAGTTGTTAATGGTGATTGAGGGACCGTGGGTCGTGTTTTCGTATTCGTAACGGACATGATTGTGTCACGCGGGAAGCCTGAAAATTTACGTGATTGGTTCTAAAATATGGAAAATGCATCAAATGCTCTTGACACGAGGATTAGAATAGGGCCGTAATAATAAGAAATAATGGATGAAAAGGGGGCACTGATTCATGCCCATGTCAGCGCGCATGCAAAAGAGCCAGGTGGGCGGGGGTCTATGATTTTGTGTTCGCCCCCCCGGTCCGTTGTGCTTGCGTTGGATCGCCCTGGCAAGCGCGTATTGGCCAGGCAATTCCAAACACAATTCACGGGGAATTTCCGAGCTCGCACTCGCGGGTTGGTTGGCGACGCTCGCAGACTGCGATCGCACCCAATTCGGGTGGCGCGAATCGATGGTCGGTGGCATTATGCGACTGTCGTGATTGGTCACTACGTTCTTTTGCGCTTTTTTAGCGAAGTCTAACAGTAGATGTATACCGAACAGACGGAGTACATCGTGGTGGATCTTATCAAAATCCGGACCTTGGAGTATTATATGGAGTAAAATGTCACGGACCTAATGGCATACCAACTGTACAAGGTTGTACAAAGCCCTGTGTGCACGCTATTTGTCCACACCATGCCGCGCCACGCCACGCCACGCCACGCCACGCCATGCCACGCCATGCAACACCACGCCATGTCACACCACACCATGCCATGCCATGCGTCCACGCCACACCTATCACATCCCTCCACCATCCCCACCTACCGTTGCTCTCCTTGAAGACCTGCGCGAAGCACACGCGCGCATGTGGTCCTGAGAGTCCGGTGAGCAGACAGAGAGGAAGGGAAGGGAGACGCAACGCGGGGAGCGGGTGAGAGGGAGAAGCGCAAAGTGGGGATGGAGGGGCATTGCACGGATGGGAAAAGGAGAGAAACAGCGCACCGCGGTACTCAGTCCTGCAAGACGGCCCGCCCCCTTGCGGCTGGGAATCCCACCAGCCACCACCGAAGCTGTCTCATCACCATCCCATGCACCGACCGACATGCCTCCAACCAACGCACCGCGGTACTAAGTCCTGCAAGACGGCCCACCCCCGCACAGCTGGAAGTCCCCCCGGCGATCCCCGAAGCTGCCACCTCCGCGGCCCCCATGCGCCAGCTCCACTAGCAGCCTGTGGCCGTCCAAGTCATGGCCAGCTCTCTTATAGCGTCCTCCGCATCCCTGGGGTCCGCGAACTGGCAAGCGGGCGGACAGAAGTTAGCAGGGGGGAGGAGAGAGGATGAGAGCCGTGCCCGCCATGCGCCAGCTCCATGCGCAGCCTGTGGCCGTCCAAGTCGTAGCCGTCCCTGCCCCTAGTGGCGTCTTCCGCATCACGCGGGTCCGTGAACTGTCAGGTAGAAACAGAAGACAGAAGGGGAGGGGGGGAACAGACGACGGCAGGAGAAGGGGAGGGGGGGTACAGAAGATAGCACGAGAAGGGGGATAGCAGGGGGGATGGCAGGGGGGATAGCAGGGGGGATGGCAGGGGGGATGGCAAGGGGGATAGCAGGGGGGATGGCAGGGGGGATAGCAGGGGGGATAGCAGGGGGGATAGCAGGGGGGATGACAGGGGGATAGCAGGGGGGATAGCAGGGGGGATAGCAGGGGGGATGGCAGGGGGGATGGCAGGGGGGATAGCAGGGGGGATGGCAGGGGGGATGGCAGGGGGATAGCAGGGGGGATAGCAGGGGGGATAGCAGGGGGGATAGCAGGGGGGATAGCAGGGGGGATGGCAGGGGGATAGCAGGGGGGATAGCAGGGGGGATAGCAGGAGGGAAAGCAGGGGGGATATCAGGGGGGATAGCAGGGGGGATAGCAGGGGGGATAGCAGAGGGGATAGCAGGGGGATAGCAGGGGGGATAGCAGGGGGGATAGCAGGGGGGATAGCAGGGGGGATAGCAGGGGGGTAGCAGGGGGGATAGCAGGGGGATAGCAGGGGGGATAGCAGGGCGGATAGCAGGGGGGATAGCAGGGGGTTAAGGGATAGCACGAGGGATAGCAGGACAGGTAGGAGGGGGGAGGTAGCAAAGAGATGAGGCGACTCAACAGCCACGCGCCACCTGCTTAGCTTGCTTACTTGCTTGCTTCCGCTTATGCCTCTGCAGCAGGAAACCTTGAGCGGCATGTGACTTGACATAGCGATGGCGAGTGCGAGCGAGGCCCGGAGATGGAGTGAGATCGCGAGCTCGAACCAGAAGTGCAGCGAGAGGGAAAGATTCAATACCTTGCGCATCGGTCAAACCTGAAGCGCCACTGAATTCCACGTACACATCGCGAGCGCGAGCGAGACTTGGACTTGGAGCGAGACCGCGAGTGTGAACCGGAAGCGGAGCGCGAGCTCGAATGGGAGCGAGAGCGGGATCGCTCCACGGCGACCTGGTGACTTGCTGCGATCGCGACCAGTCTTGCTCTGCTCACGCACCTGACGGGACGGTTGCGGCAGGCCAAAAGGCAGGAGAGGAGGCCCTGCTGCGATCGCGGCTGGCCTTGCTCTCCTCACATACCCGAAGGGACGGACGGGAACAGGGACAGAGGCAATGGGGTCTTATCAAGGGATGGTGCTGGGTGTGAAGGGATGCTGCAGGATGTGGAAGAAACGGGAAAGACTGCATTGCTCAGAAGAGGGAGGGCAGCCGTGATCCCCCTTGCTCTCCTTGCGCACTTGAAGGCACGAGAGGGAAGACGGAGACAGAGGCAGGAGAGCAACGAGGGGCGGAATTTGGTTGGATGCGGTGCAAAGGGATGCTGCTGGGTGACCAGCTGTGGTCGTGACCCCCGCGCAGGAGCAATAAGGGGCGGAATGGTTGGGTGCGGTGCAAAGGGATGCGAAGGGATGCGGAGGGAGTCTTATGAAGGACAAGGGGATGCGGTGACCTGAAGCAGCCAAACGAATGGCGTCTACCGAAAGGCGCCGATCGAAGGCGCCTAACGAAAGGCGCCGATCGAATGGCGCCTAACGAAAGGCGCTGACCGAATGGCGCCTAACGAAAAGCACCTATAGAAAGGCCCCAATAGAAAGGCGCCTAACGAAAGGCGCCGATCAAAGGCGCCAAACGAAATGCGCCTGGCGGAAGTCGCCTATCGAAAGGCGCCGTTCGGATGGCGCCTAGCGAAAGGCGCATTTAGTTAGGTGCCTCGAAATTGTCAAATCAAGTGCAAAATTCGTTTGAAGTTGGGGGGTGTGTGTGTGGTTTGGGCGGAAAGATTGGCTGCGTGGTTGGTTTGGGTGACGAGGTTAATCTAAGTGGTTAGAATAAGTGGAAAGGCTTACCTGTTTGGCTGGTCTTGGTGGGAAGGTTACGCTTCCTGGTTGGGTTGGGTTGAGAGGTTTTACCGCGTGCCTGGTCCGTGAGGTTGACCAGCCATCCGTTTTGTGCGATGCCTGGGCTCCAACTTTTTTTGGCACCCCCTCAGCTCACACCTCCCCCATTGGGCTTCCCTCCGCCCTCCCTTCGCGCCCACTCCCTGTCAGGCTGCATTGTGTCATTCAGGATTTTGCACGTCAAGTTTGCCATCCGCTACAGCTTTGAAACGAAGAAGCGTGGCATTTCGTCACTTAGAAACACGCCTTCGCAATGAATCTTCTCCTCTCCCCCGTCTACTAGCAATACGCCAGCCCTCTCTCCTCGGGTGACAAGGAGATATGGTGATGGCTCATTTCTGCCCAACTCAACAGCCATCCCCTCCCCTTCCTCTACTCGTGTCCTTCTCGTCAATCACAGGTTTTCCCAATCTCCTCGCTCTTTCCCTCAGCACCGTATGTTCGCAACAGCACAGGTTTTTCACATCTCCTCGCTATTTCCCTGAGCACCGTATGTTCGCAACAGTCCAGGGTTAAGGGCTCCTCTGTGGTTGTGGCCGTACACTATTCAGGCTTCTTCTATCACTAGGATCACGTTTATTGAAGATAGGAATCGAACATTTCGAACACATGCGAGGGCAATGAACGCAACAGAAACTAGACTTGTAGGGCGAGGTGCCGATCAGGCACTGAACCACAACGCGGACACTTTTTATTCGACTATTCCGCACCATCATCGCATTTATTTCGGAGTCTGATACCCGTCGCCACCGCAATGCTGAATCCGCATCTGCGGTGCACGGGAGAGCCACGACTACCAATGAGCACGCCTCGTTGGACTCTGCTGATGAGACGTCTAGAAGTTGCCGTCCGCATGGTAGGTCGTTCCCCCGCTCCACCCGACGGGAATCGCACTGGTCCACACCAGCGGCTGCTGCGCGCCTCCCACCGGAGTCACGCGCAGATTCACTGCCACGCCCACGTCGACGACATCCTTCGCGGGATTTAGGGTCCACGTGGCGCTATTCCCCAGCTGGCTCATGCTCGTCCAATTCTCGCCATCCGTTGATAATTCCAGCAGATCCACGCCGCCCGCGCCGGCCGCTCCTATGACCTGGATCGCGAACTAGTACGGGTTGCTGCCGGGCATGATCTTAACCACGATCCTGCCGTTGTTTGGGCAGTCCACGCCGCGGTACCTAATCTCCACGTGGCCCGCGGACCGGTCGTTGGAGATCTCGTCCCACGCGGTGTTGGAGAGCAGGAAGTCCTCGCCTTGAAGTCCCACCATCAGAAAAATCCTGAGTCAGGCAGGTACAGCCCGGGGCGTTTGCCTTGGACAGGAGGTAGAGGTTTCCGTGAGTGTTGATGGTTGGGTTTGGCCTGGAAGGTTCTGTGCTGTTGATTCTGGGTAGGTGTGGCAGCGTACGTGGCAAATTCTCCGTGCTCGACCGAGTCCCAGGCTTGGCTGTTTCAACATGGTTCGGGGTGTTAGTCGAGGGGGCTTGTTCGCGCTGGATATTGCACCTCTGCCCACGCAAACCGTGCAGCAGTGTTTCCCCTTTGTTTCTGTTCCATTGTGTGGCTGTCTGGGCCTATATCCTCGTTGTTGTATAACCTGTACACCTACTGTTGCGAAATGCGGCCATGTCGAGGCGACTATGATTGCGTTGCGATTAGTATCTTATGAAACTTTACACTATTTTCCCATGTTATGGTTATTGTTATCTATATGAAATTAGGTTTTATTTTTGTTTCTCACCATAACTGATTGTATCTCTTGTGTTTGTTTAGGCCCATACCTTGATGGTTTACTACATGTTTGTAAAGCGTTACATGATAAGTTTTTGGTTGGTGGTTGGGCTTGTCAATTCGATTGCAACGGTTTAATTGGATGGTTTGTCGCGGAGCGCTACGTGACGCGCACGCATTTGTCTGAGATTATTTCGTGACGCACACACTTTCGTTGTCGCGCGACCATCGGGTAAAAGCGGGGGAATCCACACGCTACGTGGTTTGGCGAAAATTGCGAACGGCAAGGGACCTCGTTACTCCTGTTCGCAATCAACACCTTGCGTTTGTTCACAAGTTTCACGGACTTGAGCTCTTGCCGAGAGAGAGCAACCGTTCAGTTCTATTCTCGTGAGCTCCTCCTGTCAACCTCAGCCACTGCATTGGCCTGAAGCGATCTGAAACATCGGTTTCAAGCGGGCTAAGTTTAGGCCGCCATAGAACCGGTTCAACTGCACAACCGCGTCCTCCGAACGATTCTCACGGTTCGCCGCGACTCTGCTCCGCACGCCAAACCGCCGCCTCGTTCCTCTCTGCATTCCACGACCCTCGCCCGACTCCACTCAACGCAATCCATACGCACACATCCAAGACGCCTTAGGTGAGTTGTAGATGACTAGCATGCTCAGTACGGTGTCCCTACCACTAGATTGCTGTGCAATCGAACGAATCACACCGCCTCGTCGCACTCGTTTGCCCGCCCGGTTCCGTAGCTACACGCCTCGACTCGCATTGTCCCGCAGTGCGTTCCCGCCATAGCATTCGTCGCGCGCATTCCCTCGTCGCGCATTCCCGGCTCATTCCCTCGTCGCGCGCACAAACGCATTCCCTCTCTGCATTCCCCCTCTCTCTGCATTCCCCCTCTCTCTGCATCCCCCTCCTCTCTTCATTCTCCTCCTCTCTGCAGTCCCCCTCTCTCTGCATTCCCCCTCTCTCTGCATCCCCCTCCTCTCTTCACTCTCCTCCTCTCTGCATTTCCCCTCTCTCTGGATTCCCCCTCTCTCTGCATCCCCCTCCTCTCTCATTCTCCTCCTCTCTGCATTCCCCCTCTCTCTGCATCCCCCTCCTCTCTTCACACTCCTCCTCTCTGCATTCCCCCTCTCTCTGCATCCCCCTCTTCTCTGCATTCCCCCTCTCTGCATTCCCCCTCTCTCTGCATTCCCCTCCTCTTCATTCTCCTCCTCTCTGCATTCTCCCTCTCTCTGCATTCCCCCTCTCTCTGCATCCCCCTCTCTCTGCATTCCCCTCCTCTCTCATTCTCCTCCTCTCTGCATTCCCCCTCTCTCTGCATTCCTCTCCTCTCTGCATTCCCCCTCTCTCTGCATTCCCCCTCTCTCTGCATTCCCCCTCTCTCTGCATTCCTCTCCTCTCTGCATTCCCCCTCTCTCTGCATTCCCTCTCTCTCTGCATTCCCCCTCTCTCTGCATTCCCCCTCTCTCTGCATTCCCCCTCTCTCTGCATCCCCCTCCTCTCTTCATTCTCCTCCTCTCTGCATTCCCCCTCTCTCTGCATTCTCCTCCTCTCTACATTCCCCCTCTCTCTGCATCCCCCTCTCTCTGCATTCTCCTCCTCTCTGCATTCTCCTCCTCTCTGCATTCCCCCTCTCTCTGCCCCTCCCACCTTTACATGCATGTGGCTTGCAGGATGCCATATGATTGCATTAGGTGTGGCGCGACTGGATTTGGCGGGCGAGGTCCGCTCCGCAATCACCAAATCAGCGACGGGTGTCGGACAAATGCAGCAAATGCCGCCGCTGCAGCATCAAGGGCCTCTCCCTTTCTCGTATCCCGCACGGCCCCTGCATCCACGCCCTCTCCGCGACTAAACATCTACCATCCCGAACAACCAGGATTGAGCAGCCATGTGCCACTCGACAAATCAACGGCGCGCCGTCCACCACTCCCGTCTAGCATCCCTCCACCCCAATCTCAGGTGGACCTACCGGACGGGCGAGAACGGTCTGCTGAGGATGTGGGCGTGGGCGGTGAGGAGAGTGGGGAGGGGCCAGGACCCGTTGAGAACACATCTGAATTCAACTTTCGAGACGCTTTTGTGCATTTTCTCCTCACCAGCAAGTTGTCTACGAAAGCTATTGACTCTTTATTACGCATTTTAAACCATGATGGTGCAATGATTGACGAGCTTACGGCCTTTCAAACAGTGCGAGACGTTGAGAAATACGTTCATGACCATGTGCCAAACCCCCATCGCAATTGGAAACGCAGCCAAGTGCGCGTTGGTGACAAATCCACTCTCAAGTTTTTCTTCTGTGACTTTATCATAGCATTGAAAGACCTTCTTACCCACCCAAAAGTTGGGGAGAAGCTTGTTCTAAAGCCCACACCTCGCATCCCTCGTGAGACTCATATGTACACCACTCCTGAAACTGGAGATTGGTGGTTTACGTTGCACAATGAGATCCAAAAGGTTGATGGAGAGGGTGTTGTGGCGGCACTCATTCTATCGAGTGATGAAACAACAATGGATCAGCGAGGAAAGGCTAAAGGCCATCCGGTGTACCTCACGTTGGGTAACATCGACAAGCATGATCGTTGGCAGCCATGGGGTCATGTGCTATTGGCCCTTCTACCCAATTACACCCCTGAGTACGATGCTTTAGACAAGTTGGTGGTGTTCCAACACATCTTAACTTTGGTTATGGAGCCATTGAGAAAAGCATCTCACACTGGAGTGAGGGTGGATGACCCGAGTGGTGCATCCTATAATGCTTGGCCAGCACTGTACGCATATGCATGCGACTACCCTGAGTCATGCAAGGTGACGTGCACAAAGTCTGGCGCTACGGACCATCCTTGCTCGTTATGCATGGTTACGCTCAAGGAGACCAATATGTTTAAAAACCGGATTTCCCCACGATTGCCCCTAATCCAGAGAGCTATAACTACACTAGTGCAGCGGAAAATGCTTCCACAGGGCATGTCAACGCTATCGACCCACGCAGTCAAATGTTTTCTATGGGGTTGGCGGTGGGAGTCAATACCCATATGGAATCCCTATTTGTGTGTCATGCCTGATATTATGCATCAAGCTGACTTAGGGATAATGGTGCACATTGTCGATCTACTGCGTGCAAAGCTAACGATGACTGAGAGGATAGAAGCGGACGAGAGGCTCAAGTACCTAAAGGAGAACAACCGCAATCCTTTTTTGCGTCTACCAGGTGGGGAGTATTTTGCAAAAGGTGCGAGCTACCAAGCTTATGAGCATCGGAGTGTGCTACAAGTTTTGCCCTTGTGAAAGATTTCCCACAGCGTGTTCCACAGGCGCAGCTTGATGCAATTGCGGCCTACATCGAGTGGTACAACTATTGCACAAGGACGAGCGAGCACACCATACACTCGCTACGTGAGCTCAAGAACAAGGCAGAAAGGTAAGCAATTGGAGTTGGATATAGGGAGAGAGATAAGGGAGATATAGGGTTTGGGTTGTACTCTCCAAAAACACACCTATTCCAGCCTATAACTTCTACTTGCAAATCTTGGTATAACTTGACAGTCAGACCATATGTCGTCTAGTGTGCATGATTTAATCCTCATTGACTTGACTCATTCCTTCTCCCCCTACCCTCATGCAGGATGATCGAGGGCTTGGTTAAGGCTTTTAATGATCAAACATCCAATTGGAGGTTCATCAAAATGCACCTACTAAGCCATTATATTGACTCCATCACTAGAACTGGGCTTCCAGAACACTACTCCACCCAGATGTTCGAGCACCTTCACATAGAGCACATTAAAAACCCGTACCGCGCATCCAACAAGCGCAGCGCTACCAGTCAAATTATGGATGCTGAGGTCAAGAGGCTACGCTTGGAGTGCCTGGCACCGGTGCAGGGGCCACGGAAGACCTATGACACCTCGATGGTCGAGGTGAGGATGTGCTTATCAAAGTGGTTTGCATGCATTCAGTGGACGCTCTTTATTCACATTGATCACACCTAACATGCATTCTAGCTGTGATTTTGTTCTATGCAGCCGCAATGCACAGGACATCGTGTGTTGTCCAGAGATAGTTGGCGCATACTCGTCCCAGCACGCCGTCGCGAGCCACCCTTCATCGTCCCACTAACTCCAGACTCAATCCGCGATGTTGAGTTCATGGCGTCGCTTGCAGCAGACCTGCCCCACCTTCGTCGGGCATTGAATGCAGCCCCTGCATGTGCGGGAACAACTATCGACACAGTACATGTAAGTATAGCTTGTACAAAAATATGTAACAATGCTAGAAATTTTGTCATGGCCCTCACTGACTTCCACATTCCGCGCCTATCTCCATTCCCTCTCTTTCTGCGTTCCTCCCCACTGTGTTTTTCCCATCTGTCTGTAGTACCAGGGCATGCAATTCTTACACATATCCCCTTTAATTAAATCATTTTAACTCTCCCAAAACCTCTGCAGGTGCACAACAGCGTTGCAATACGAGCCGCATTTGACGCAGAATTCAGTCGGCTTCCGCATACCATTCGTGCGATGGCCCAATTTTATGGGAGGCCTTGGTACTCCAATGTTGCTGTGAAGGGAGAGACGGATGAAGGCTTGGAGGAGTGGTATGCCCAATGTCGCATAATATTCCAGCTGCGTATTGGGCGGAATCTGATGCCATATGCCTTCATAAAATATTATCAGAGGATGGCTGTTTTGACCTGCAAACGAGCTGCATTCAACTACACTGGGCTCCATTGGCAGACTGATACCGGGTCGTCGAAATGTCTAGCATTCTTCGTGCAGTGGAGCTTGTACGCATTAAGCCGGACGTAGATGCATGGCTAGAAATAAGTTTATGTTCTAAGTAAAAAAAACTTCGACCATGCTGACTAATTTAGAAGGAAGTCTTCTTCACTAAAATTGATGTGGCTTTTTTCAATAATAAGTCCTTTCCAAATCTATGCATGTTTAGTGGCACGCTCTATAGTACACGTAGCACAACATGAACCCCACCCAAGTATAATTAGGTGTACAACCCAAGCGACGCGTGTCCACAGAATTCAAAATTATAAAAATCGGAGGATTGTGGTTTGCCGGATGATATATGCCACGCGTTAAGAATGTGAACAGCTACCCCGGTTAGGCAGCCACCTTTTATCTGACTGACAGATGGCCATTGCGTGCCAGATTTCGCATTTCCTGAAAATACATTCCAGTTACCTGTCATAATTGCCAGGGTCTCCCAAAGTTGCACAAGGCGGATCGGTTGCTGGTTCGCTTACTGGCACTTTCTCCGGGGTGCATGTTTCCCTTACCAAACTCGAGCTTTGCCAAGTTTGATGCTCCCATAATACTGTTCTGGAGCTTTTGGAAATGTGCCAACAAAACATTGTTCACTGCCACCGTTTGATTCGCCGACCATCTTTGTTTTTTCGCGTCGCCCTTCCAACGATTCATTAAATAGGCGGGAAAAGGCCCTCAGTTTACGACCACTTCTCGTCGCCTGCGACTTTTTTTCAATCGCAACCCCTGCAGTATGGAGGGCATTGAAGGTACTTCGTGCGGCGGGAAACGGACTATGGGCAACAGTCAGAGTCGCAGGTGGACACGTTGGCGCCAGGAGGACGACTGGTGCATGATCAGTCGTGCGACGACGACTGCGACCAGCTCGACGAGTACCTGGCGATGGCGACATATCTGAAGGCCCAAGGGTTCGTCCTGCCACCCAACTTCCGCAAGAAACAGAAACAAGCGGAAATGACCGCGGTGCTAGCGAACTCCTCCTCGATAGCTGGTCAGACTGCCCACACAGCATCTACTGCAACGCTTCCTCTTCCACATCCAGGAACCTCCGCCCCTCTCGATTTGACTGAGCCACTAGAACACACCGCCGATGGCGTTCCTCCCGAGAGTGTGCTGCCGACAGTCATCACCGCTCACGGCTTGGCCGTACCTGTTAAGGGGCGAACTGGTAAACCGTTTTCTCCCTTAGCGTACTCGTGGAGACCCGTTGCCTCCTCACCGTTTTTATCGTTTTAATGATATCCGTTTCCGTATTTTGTCAACTTTCCATAGCTTTCGCAAGCAAAGTTATCATGGGGTACGACCACCCCTATACCCTGCAACTTTTTTTTTACACGAACTTGTGTCTCCACTATTTCTTATCCGTATCGTCTTACCTTATTACCCAGAGGTCGCGCCTGCACGTACGCAAGAGGCGATGCGACTGCGCTCGGAAATCGCTGATCTGAATGCAACTCTTCTCGCCACGCAAGAGCGCGGTCTCGACTTGACATTGGCGCTCGAGGCGAAGGAGGCCGAGTACGCCGCGTTATCCCTGCACTACGATGAGCAGACTCAGCTCGTGCTCGCTCTGCGCCAACAGCTGGTGAACACTGGCGACATGCAGAGAGCCCTGGTGTCGACAGCGTTGCACCCCACGTACGATCTCAACGCGCTTCCGCGAGATGCCAACGGTTGTGTCGTCGTTCCCGCGTCTCTTGAGCAGGACCACCTTTTCGCGGTAGGTTTCAACCCATTTCTCTTAACCCCATACGTAATATCTTTGACGCGTTGTCTTATTAGCATCTGCTTGGTTTTAAACACCCTCAATGCTCTCTTACTGATATCTCTGTATTTTTTACTCATGCTGATCCCATGCTGTGCTTTTCAGAAAAAGTCATTGGAAACCTACACATACCAAACTAACTCCGCCCCAGCCTGGCCGATGAGGTTCTACTCGTCATGGGCTGAGCACCGGGAAGCAATGTCTGACAAGTTCGCGGAGATGGGCGTAAGCAAGGACATCTTCTACTACGTCATGTCAACAACCCGGGCAAGGAGAACATTGCGATGAGGAAGATTTCAGAGAAGAGGAGTAACTACAACGCTGACATCAAGCTGTACGGTCGAGGGCCCGGGGGTTGCGTGCCCGAGACGAAGTGGAAGGAGCTGGCAGAGGAGGGCGTGGCACCCACCTTCAGCAGGTCGCCGATGGAGTGGACTCTGCACCACATGCATCGTAAGTTTAGATCCGCCTGCATAAGCTGCTCTTGCCATATCTCTCTGAGCTCGGACGCCCATGCAACATTTAACTCTTTCCTTCGCATCTCTCCCCCCCCCCCCCCCCCCCCCCCCCCCCCCCTTTCCAGCCGTTTACGGCTCAAAATGGCATGTGGTGACTGGCGGCCGCTATCTCGCCAATCGCAGCTTGGAGCTCGTCCTGCTGCGCGGCTTTGGCAACAAGAAGGCGAGCACCATCACGGTTAAAATCCCGATGGTTGGCTATGCCCTGAACGTGGTAATTACTTTTCTTTCTATGCTGTTCCAAGCTTCTCAGGTTTCAAATGACTGCCTAGTCTAATGTATTATGCCCTTGTTTCTCTTGCGCAGGTCGAATGGCCTCTGGCCAATGCCAGGGGCCGGCTCAATCCGTCTCTTGACGCATCAGAGATGGTGAACCAGGAGAACGTCCAGGTGAAGATCCAGCACGTTGTTGCTATGATCAAGGAAATGTATGACAATGGGGATGTGGCTATCTGGGAACCTGCTGCCCCTGCTGGCTTCAAAATGTCCCGTAATGTGAAGATTCTCATTGAAGGCTACGAGTCGGAGATTTTTCCTAACGGCCTGCCCGCGCCTGGTGTTTAGTTGCAGGTGGTAGAATAGGAATCGTAGTGCTGACTGTACATGACTATTGATTAGTGAATCATCACTATTGCTGTTCATGGTATGGGTTGTCTAGTATTATGAGAATTAATCATTTTTTATTTCACGACCCTTAATTCATATTAATATGCGAATATGTATTCCCTATTTTTATTAATGAAGATTGCATGTATAACATGTACAACACAACAATAACGGAAACACAAAGGTGTTTACGAACAATTAAAACAAATGCGAAACTATTGATGCCCTAAACGCATGTAACACACTACAATACGCGGCAGTTACTTCGTTTTACGCCATTCGCAATGGTGGGTCGTGGAAGGGGTAACCAGAACAATTAGCGAAACAAAAATCGGAACAAATGGCCACAAGTCTCTCAAAAACAAGTGGCACCCGCGTAAAGACGACCTGTCCTTGATACACGTGTTGCCAGCAACACCAATCGATAATGCTCTCCACGCGTTCTCATGGGGCCCTGCGAATTACAGCAGTGCGAGAAAAGACGAGAAGCAGCCACAACCATTCAGAACAGTGTCGCGTGCAATCACCCCGTAGGCTACGATCCACACTCCACTCGGTCCACAACATATTTCTGCCTAACCCATCACAACTAGACAACTGGTGAGGGAATCATACCGAAGCGAACCCTACAGACCCCAAACTAACCCAAATCATCCCAAAACAGACCCCGGTTTTTTCCGATGTCGCCGCGCATCCCCCCCTCTCTCGCTTTGCGCCGTCGGTCGTGAATGCGTCATGGATATGCCCTGCGCACTCGTTTTTGTTGCCCTATTATGCGCTCAGTTATAATGCCCTAACTCAAGGCGCTGCCTCTCGTCTATTTCAGAGCCTTATTTTGCTAACTTTGCAATGAATCCTTCGTATTCCTTACGCTTAGAGGAACGCATGGCCTTATCTCGAATGGCGTGCCATTTTGCGATCCACCGATACTAGTGCGTGCTATTTTTTCTTTACAGAAAATCTGGAAATCCGATATGCGTGTGACCTTCGGTCGAGTCTACTCTGAGTTGCTGGCGAAAAAAAAAAAATCACGCTAGCAGAAGTCCTGATATTGCACGCAAAATATGGGCTACGGAAATGCCTGGCGTCTTTGGTTGCTCTCTGTTGCGTTCAGCGCGTTTGCCGGAGTGTGGCTGGTTGGTGGTGTGACGCGTTAGCCTACCTTCTGTACCGCTGTACCATCTGTTGAGCTCTCCTGCCCTTGTTTTCCTTCCCAACCTTTGTTTGAGCTTTGGTTTGTGAAGTACGATTTGCATCTGCGAGTGTCGCAAACGAATTTCTCAGACTTTGGGCTCTCGTCACCCTCGCAGCCAATAGCAAGTCTCTCGCTCGAACCTAAGCCGCGCTCTCTTTTCGCGGCTTGTAACTTGGGATCCGGGCTTTAAACCTCTAGGCTCCATCATTCTTGTAAGGAATGAGTAATTCCTTACTGAGGCTTTCTACAGGGCGTACGACTCAAACATTCCCGAACCAGCGATAGGGTTCCAGACCTTTCAGTTCGGGCCTCCTGGGCCTTTCCGGACCTCGCTTGGACACATCGAAGCCCTTCGATACCTTTCCCGAACCTTCCGATCCTACGTCCAGGATCACCCTAGGCTTTCTATATATTGTATTGTCTTTCACTCGTTCACAGTTTCGTCATTGCCCTCCGCGCTACTCGGCAGTCCCATTCATAACACTTGGTATTCAGAGCCACTTTCCTCACCCGCTAGGCTTCTGATGGCATAACGATTTTTTTGGGGGGGGGGGGGGAGAGCCATCCCGTCGAGGGCGGTTGTGTCCGTCCTGACATGGTGAATCTTTTGAAGAGTGTTTCCGGTATGTTGTTCATTTCGCATATCATTAAAGGGGCTTCGGTTGCAATTTCGGAAATTTTGGCAAGGAGCAACGACGATTCGGATTGGTGTCCGAATGGAGCGAGGAGCTCGTCACGAGACGACAAGCTCGCGGAAATCCCCAGGCGAAATGGATTTCGTCAGGAGCGCGTGTAGTAGACGTGGCTGCATGGTGAAGTGTAGCTGATGTCCAGGGCTTGGCGTTTCCGGCAGGCGACACGCAGGTGAAGACGGGACTTCGGATACTGTTCAGCAAACGCGGCGTTGGAGTTTTCAGCATGACCAAGGATCGCACAACAGCACACGTGGGGCTCAGGCACGGAAGATTTTCGGGGAGTACTGACCTCGAAATTGTTTCGCGTGACCTGCCTGCTTGGAAGTGTAATTCGTCTGCCCTGGAGTTTCGAGCTTGGCGAGTCTGGATTCCTACAGAGGAAGCCATTTTCGTGGTCAGAAATTACACCCCACGATCTACGGAGGACGACCAGCAACTGCCCTCGGGTCGAGTTTAAGTGTCATCGCCGAGTCATTGCTAAAAGTCAATGATGAAGAGCTAAAGCAAAGAAGGAGAATGACTGAGAACAGCTGGGAAATTTTACGGAGTCAGCAGCAAACGGATCCCCCCGAGTGACTTGGCTGGGTCGCCCGATTTTCGGCATCTCCACCGGGTGGTAGTACAATACATGCTATCGACCGCTCCCGGACGAATAAAGGAGGATGAGCTTGCGGATCACCCTGTGCTGATAGATCAAAGGAAAATTTTCGGCGCTACACGACAGTTGCACGATTTGTGAAAATTGTACGCTATACAATGGGACACGCGAGAAGCAGGTTAACGAAAAAGCGAAGGATTTTTGCGATAATGATCAGACGGTACGCGGAGCTCAAGTCAGATACGAACGGCGAGGATATGTCGCTGCAAACGACGGAGCTGCGAGTTTTTCGAAAGAATGTGCGCGGCACTGTTCTGGAGAACGACGAACGTGGGCGCTGGGTGAACAGTGGCCTACGGGGGGTTTTTACTCTGGAAGCAGCAGTTGAAGAAATTTGCAGCAGTTTGGAGTAGATTTCTTGAAGAGACGCTTTTTTCAGGGAGGGGAAGGAGAATCCCTCACGTAAGCTGCAAAGCGGTTGCCCGCGAATTAGACTGATTAATTCGCCCAACTACGATAGCGTTTGCGCTTACCTAAGTACGGGCACACGATGGATTCACCCCTGCTCTGGAGTGTAGTCAACAACTGGAGCTTCGGGTTACTGTTGCAGTGGGAAAAGCGTGTTGTCGTCATGGAAAATTTAGAGTCACGCGGGAATCTTCACGGATTATTCCTCAGTTGGGGGGCTATAATCGAAGACTCCGCTGCGAGGACTCATTCGTGGATTTACCTAGACGGGCGCAATGATGGGTGAACGTCGGCGCGTCGCTAAACATCGGGTATCTTCAGGGTGGGAATTCTTCAAGTTTTTGGCTGGAGCGGTTGCTGGGGTCACGGGTACCTACCGAGCTGTACGATGGTTTAAATACCAGCATGGTTTGTCGGTAAAACTGCAGAAAATGCGTTCTTCGGAGCTGAGATCTGTACCCAAGTTTTTCTGGGATACCTGTCGTAGCCGCGCGATGGGTGAACGTCTGCACGGTGAACCGGTCAGGTGGAGTTGAGAAAAATTCTACGGAGGGTAACAACACGAAGTAGATCGACGGCATTCTGCGGAGAAGAATATTGATCTACGGCGTCGGATGGAGCTAGAGTTTACGTGGCGCAGCTGCCCTGCGTTATAGGGTCGCACTGAGACTGGTCCCGACGAGCAGAGTTTGAAGATACGTCAAGTTTCGGGTCTGAAGAAACTTGAAGCAGGGGATTTTTGGCATCAACGACAGAAGATTTTCTTTTCATGGAGGGGGGAGAGAGGAGCTGTGCAGCAGTTGTTTTTTTGGATTTACCCTCGACCGTTTGACATCCGCTGCATGGGCATCGACGGACAGATGCTGTTTGACCGACTAAATCGACGGACAGATTCGAGTTGGCTTTTCGGGAATTTCGCTGGTGTTCGCGAAAGTTGAAGGTGTGTTTACATTAAACCGCCTAAGGTGACATTGACTACGGTTACCGGACTGATTGGGCTTTCGTCCATGTGCTGATGGGCTTCGCTGACTTTCGTGAGACACGGACGCGTGTTCTCGCATGTGTCGCGAACGACCTCGCACTTGACGAATTGCTGGAGTTCGTTGACTTTGCGAAATACGGATGCGTGTTTTTGCGAGTGTCACAACTCGCGTGAAATTAAACGAGGAGCAATCTACAATTACGGAGCTACGGACAAGTTTGGCGCTATGCAGAAGATTCGGCTCGCCAGCTTGCAGCAGCGTGAATATCGTAGTGTTACTGTGCGGATACAATACACGACGACGGGGTTTGTAATTCTCGGCGAAGGACCCGCTGGAGTCAAGGAAGCTGTGGTACGGTAGTATCCCTACTGCCCATTTTGTTATCTAGGTAATTCAACCAAGATTCGACGGCTACGACTGATGGCGATCGTTTCGACGTGTTTCGACCGTTGATGGAGTTTCATTGAAGAAGCTCGAGATTCTCAACAGTGGTGGCTTCACTACTACGAGATTCAGTTAGAGTGTGTGTATTTTTGTTTATTTGTGTGCTTATCTAGAAGGGGGGAGAGTGTAAGGAATGAGTAATTCCTTACTGAGGCTTGCTACAGGGCGTACGACTCGAACAGTCCCGAACCAGCGATAGGGTTCCAGACATTTCAGTTCAAGCCTCCTGAGCCTTTCCGGACCTCGCTTCGACACATCGAAGCCCTTCGATACCTTTCCCGAACCTTCCGATCCTACGTCCAGGATCACCCTAGGCTTTCTATATATTGTATTGTCTTTCATTTTATTGTCTTTCACTCGTTCACAGTTTCGTCATTGCTCTCCGCGCTACTTGGCAGTCCCATTCATAACAATTCTCTAACTTGTAACCAGGGCTCTTGCTAGTTTTGAAGGAAGTCTGAAAATCAAACGGGTTCTTAGAGCTTTGTCTGACCGTCAGATGGAATTTTTTTTTTCCTGTCTTACGATTCAGACGAAATGCAAGCACGTGTCTGAGAATTCAGACGTTTTTGTAAGCGCTGGACTGTTTTGCTACCGCGCTCGGGGTAGAATTGAATGCGCGTGTTGCGGTGCGCATGGGACTGGGTGGCAGGCAGTGGCCCAGTGGGCATGTGGACTAGTGCCGCTGCTGCTTGAAGGGCAGATTTGTTGGTCTCAGACGGAAAGAAACGGCCGGTCTGATAAATCAGATGAATATGTACACCTAGTCTGATGTTTCAGACGAATTCGTATAATTTGTCTGAACAATCAGACGAATATATTTGGCTCGTGAAAAAATCAGATGAAACATAAAAACCCGGTCTGATTTTCAGACCATCAGACCGATTTGGTCTGATAACGGGAGCCCTGCCTGTAACATCTAAGTTCGCCTTTCCCAATGAGGAGACACCCAATAATCAGATAACGCTTTGCTTCCTCCTATCATCGTTTGTCGTAGGTGCTATTCGATAAATATAATTATAATCCAGGCTCTGCCATCTCCTCATCGTGACTGATCGAAGTAGTTACTGATCTCAGAAGAAGAGTTTGACTTTTCTAAACATGTGACTGGAACTTGGCTGTGTGGGAAAGCAAGAAGTCCTTGGAAATGAAGGGGAGAATTGGGGCTGAGAGAGTTTTGTTCACTGGAACGTACTTGGCCTCCTGTTATCGGTTGAGCAGATCAAAGGTTGACAATTGGCAATGTGGTTGTAGGTGCAACTCTTCTGATTGGGTGATCGAATTTGACGAAACTCTATGTGTTTGCGTAGTGAGGGAAATATTCGTCAATGATTGGGTGCATGCAAGGGCTGTCAGAATTCCAAAGTTTCGCGTGGCGCGGGGTCGGGGATTGGCTGTCCCTGTAATACGACCAGACCATCGCGCGCCTGTAGGTCTGACTGACCCTCGCTCCCTGTCTCCCCACAGGGGGCTCTTCTTCCGCGCTGCCCACTCGCGTCAATCAGCTGCTGCCAGCTCCTGCCACAATGCAAACGGGTTCCGCAGGGTGACGTTTCGAGCGGACCCTCCTCCATACCCACAAGCACCAACCGCCGAATCCACGAGAGTAAGCCGGATTGGTCACGGACTTCCCCCGCTGTAATCTTGTTTCATTTTCGGAACACTCCTGCTGAGAAATTTGAAGGTGGAAAGGACTGGAATTTAATGGATAGTGTACTACATAGTGTTAATTGGTAGTAACTTCATGCATTTTACTCGCATTTCAAAACAAATACATTGTATTGTAATAAAAAATGAGTTTTAATTTATTTTAGCACTAGCGATGGATGTATTAGCATTCCGACAACCTTAACATAAACCCTAATTTCGATATAGAGCAAATTGTTTTATGGAAACATTAGGATCTAAAAGTAATGCAAAAATAATATATTCCTTCATAAGATCAAGAAAGTAATGCATTCTATCATTTGACAAATTATGAATTATGTATACATTATAGGACAACATGTATTTCATACTGATTCAAAAGCGCTAAACTACGGTGTTAGCTGAACTGCGCGCAGGCTCCGCCCCCTGGATTGGGTCTCAAAATCGTCTCGATGAGAAGGCGCAGGCATGGAGCGACCAGGGGCAGGTTGGCATTGATGCAAAAACATGTTGAATTCTTCTTGCACATACGGGCAGCTTTCTTGCATCCTGCCCTCGATGTCAACATCCTACCAATGAGGTGTTGCCTCAAAATCGCCCACCACTCGCCAGAAAGTTCCGACCGTGTTACCCCAAAATAGAGTGACCCCCACAACACTGTTTCAAGTCCGAAACCTCGGACCCCTATTCTCTGATGGGAAAAGTGAAGGTGTGAAAGGGGAGAGTAACCACCTTTCCAGGGAGAATGGCCATGTAATATTAGGGACGCAACCAAGGGGGCTCAAAGGAGGATATAATGTAAACGGATGCCTCTGTCACCTCATGGCATGCATGGGCATGCGTGGGAAACGAGTGGCAGCAAGCATGCATGCCTCTGTTACCTCATGGCACGCATGGGCATGCGTGGGAAACGAGTGGCAGCAAGCATGCATGCCACTGTTACCTCATGGCACGCATAGTCATGCATGGGAAACGAGTGGCAACAAGCATGCATGCCTACCTCATGGCACACATGGGCATGCGTGGGAAACGAGTGGGAGCAAGCATGCATGCCTACCTTATGGCACGCATGGGCATGCGTGGGAAACGAGTGGGAGCAAGCATGCATGCCACTGTTACCTCATGGCACGCATGGGCATGCGTGGGAAATGAGTGGCAGCAAGCATGCATGCCTCTGTTACCTCCTGCCAAACACCCTTGTCCCTTTAATGTTCTGGTTAATGCAGGATGCTCCCGCCCAACGTGCTGCAGCACATTCAAGAGTTATCGTCTCAGGCTTCTGGGCTTCTAGGCTTATCCCCAGATTTCCGTCCTTGATGGCAAATATGAAGGCACAAAAAAACTGGCAGCTGACGGGTGGAGCATCAAAAACAACTAGCTCACCGGGGGTGCCGACAAGATCACCGATCGGTTTCTTCCGCTGACCCGACCTCTTCACTGGGCTACGAAGCCCGCCCAGAGCGACGTCCCCGTAAGGGTCCTCCAGGGCCTCGTCCTCGCCATCCGACTCGGAGGAGTTGGCATCACTTTCCCGCCCGTCGCCCTTCTTCACCGAAAGCTTGTTCGCATTCCGGTATTCGCGGACCCCGTTCGCAAATTCCTCTCTAGTTATTCCGTTTCCCCCCCCTCCATTTACCCCTGGCAGGTTCCTCGTATGAGCCGCTATCGTAGTCCTTTAGATCTACGCACTCCTTGCAGCACCTATCTCTGCGTCTGACTTCGTCGCATGTCATGGCTACTGGTGGAGGGGAAAATGAAGGCACTCACAAGACCTCTACCGGAGTGTCTACTAATGCGCTAACCTGCTGTCAAACTGAAATCTGAAAATGTGCATAACCCAATGCTACATTTCTGGGGCGTTCGGACAGGGTGGGGGGAGGGGAAGGGGTGACCTGCTAGAGTGATGTGTTTAGAGCATCGGAAAACCCCCAGAATCCTCTTGTACCCTTTGTTTGGTGCGAGCGCCGCGAAACCCTTGGATTGCATATCGAATGGTCCACAAGCTCTTTCCCCAATCCGCCCGAACATGCCTGATTGTTGGGGAAAAATGATCACTGCATGACGTGCGAGAGTACATTGTGACCGACGTGGTCACGCCCCGTAATAGCATTGTATACACCAGCTGCTTTGCTAAGAAAATGCCTAGCCATTGCTAAAATGATCAAGCGTAGAAACATTACAGGGCCAGTTATGCGTGCTTGCGGTCGTGTCGGACCTTTGAGCTTCCTCGGTTCCACCGTCAACGACCGTTGCACTTTGTGCCTTGCATCATAGGCTCAAACTCGACAACGGTTACGGCTCGAGTGTCACTTACAGGAATGTATCAATTCCCTTTATCGTAACACTCCCCTTCTCTGCTGAAGTTGCTCGAGCTTGGCGCGCTTGGAGACTCCATAGTGCTCTACGCAGTGCATGTATTTTGACGTGTCAACTGTTTGGTGAGGAAGTGAGCTGCCATCTCGCCAGTGGAACAATACATCAGGTCCACTTTCCCCTTGTGGATTTCGTCTTTGACGCAAAAGTATCGCAGGGCGATGTGCACAGTGCGATTGACGAAGCCGGGTTTGTTGGCGATCTTGATTGCACTTTGGTTGTCGCAGTGTCACTTGAATGTTGGCGAAGTGCTGAGCTTTGCTTCCAGCAGCTGATCTTGTAGGTGGGGACCTTCATGAACAGCGGAGGTTGCTGCGATGTACAGGGTTCAACCGAGGTTAGAGCAGTCAGCTCCTGTTTCTGTGAGTTCCAGGAGATGGGGCCAGTAGGCTCTCGTCAAAGAGGAACCCCGTGCAAAAACGGCGGTTAGGGGGGTCTGCGATGTGATGTGCGTCGACGTACCCAGCGCTTTCGAATGTGGGTGTGGTGACGGTGGAGTATGTGAGGCCGATGTGGGGAGTCGAGATGAAAAAGAGAACAGGTCGCTGTAGATCTCAGGGGTTCTCCAACATAAGGTCGCCGAGAATACTGGGCGAGCTGGCTGGCGATGTCAGAAAGTTCGGGTCGGCACGTCACGGGCGATGAACAGCAAACATCCGCGCTGCTGCTGGTAGAGTAGATGGGCAGCAGGAGCGAGTGTTTAGGTGTCAGGCTTGTAGCCAGTTACGCGAGTGCGCCAGGGTGTGGAGAGCGGCCCCATGGTTAGGTTCAATTTCTTCACGAGATTCTAGGCATACTTTGAGGCGGAGAGATAGATGGCTTGTGGCATGTAGGAGATGTTTAGCCTGAGGAACTGGGTCGCGGTCGTCGAGGTGGTGATGTCAACGCGCTGCCCTAGCTGTGCTCGAACTCATCGAGCTGGTCGGGGTTTGTGCTGTTATAGAGTAGGTCGTTGATGTAGACAGTGTGGAGGATGTAGTCTCCATGGAAGTGGAGGCGGTGCATCCCGGGATCGAGAGGTAGCTCGATGTGCTAGCATGCTGCGACGGCTTGCAGGATGCGCACGGAAGTGTGAAGGCTGACAGGCGCGAAGGTAAGGTCGAAGTCGATGCCCTGGCGTTGGTCATAGCCACGTACGACCCAACGAGCCTTGCAGCACTCAACGTTCCCTTGGGCTTCTGTTTTGAGGCAGCAGTCTAATTTGCGAGAGAGGATACTCCTCCCCTTTACTGTAGCGCGGTCGACTAGGAGACAGGTGTTGCGGTCGCGTAATGTGGCAATTTCGGCGTCCATAACCTTGCGCCATTCAGCGCGGTGTGGACCGGTGAGAGCCTGCCGTGGTGTCGCTGGCTCAATCACGGAGGGATTCTTGTGGACGTTGACTGCCCAGACGTAGCGGGTGGTGGCGTCAAGTAGGTGAGGGTGTACTGCTCCCCGTAGAGCCCTAGTTGGGGTGTACTCTCCAGTTGGGGTTGAAAGCCATGTGAGTGTGTTGTTCGCATGGGTTTGGTCACCCCGTTTCATCAATGCAGTCAAGAGCCACGTAGGCAAGGACGTGTTCCAAGTGTTCCATTGAGTCGTGGGGAGTTACTATGGTTTCCAAGGAGGACCAATTATAGCTCCATAAAAGCGGTGGTTTGGATCCTTTGCTTGTGCCGCTCTTCCGCTGCGGTGTAGGGAGCCCAGGACCAGGCCCTCAGATATCAGGGTAAATCACCCTGAAAGCCTAATTTTCATGGTGTGATCTGTTCTTGAGCCTTGAGACTTTAGGGTATTCATTTTGTTTGGCCTGAAATTTTAGGATGTGAATTCTATTGAGCCCTGTTATTTCAGAGTGTTGTGATCCGCCTAGCCCTGAGGCCTCAGGGTATTACCGGGAACAGCCTTGACCTGATACATGCCCCCTGTACTGACGGGACAATACTAGGCTTATCCCCAGATTCCCGTCCTAGATGCCCGCGAATTGCACTAACACCCCCCTTCACATGCGTTTCCCAGGCTTCGCTGGTAAGGAGTGGACTTCCGCCCATACACGCTAGAACATTCGGACTTGCACAATGCCCCCCTTGCCTGCAATTTCATCTTTGATAGACCTATCAGGGCTGCAGCATAGTCCACAGGCCACACTTGCTGCAAGACATTGTGTTATCCAGCGCACCACGCAAGCTGCAGCAGCCGAGCTGTTTACAGCCAGAGACAAAATTTCGATTGGTCCAATGAATCCTGCATGCCTATTCCCTCCAATTCCGTCCCTCTTTGCACTGCTGTGCAAGCCACACTTCGTTGTTGCTACACCTGAAACGCCCTTCCCTACCACGCGTCTCTTGCACACCCAGCTCCGCACTGCTGAGCTTTTAGGCCACTAGCAAACTAAGAGACAATGCCTTTCCTCCTCGTCAATCTGTTTCTGGCGTCGACCATGCGTTTGGGCATTGCTGCCCGCCTATCGCCATAGCGGAGCCAGATAGGGTTGGCAATTGTATTCAGGCCCCCGTCGAGCTCGCCCATGCCTCTAAGTTCCGTGGTCTGAGGAGTTTAGATTTCCTGAGGCGAGTCCACGCCGTACCTGCCTCTTCCACCCCACCATGGAATGCTGCTGGCATCTGTCCCATCGGCAGCATCACTGCCTAGTCTTGCAGCACCGGTTCCAGCAGCACCAGTTCCAGCAGCGCCAATTTCAGCAATGCCAGTTCCAGTAGTGCCAGTTCCAGCAGCGCCAGTTTCAGCAACGCCAGTTCCAGCAACGCCATTTCCAGCAGCGCCAATTCCAGCAGCGCCAGTTCCAGCAGCACCAGTTCCAGCAACGCCAGTTCCAGCAACGCCATTCCAGCAACGCCAGTTCCAGCAGCGCCAGTTCCAGCAACGCTAGTTCCAGCAACGCCAGTTCCAGCCGCGCCAGCGAAACAAACCACGAAGTGTGCGAGCTTGCAAAGCAAGCGAAGGAGTTTTTTCTGCAGGTCCACAAGATTTGTGCAGCAAGTAAACTCTTGACCAACCATTGTTTCAGAGTGGTTGGAAGATTCAAAGAGAGTTGATAACCCAAAGATTAGGGACAAGGTACGAAACACCGTCTCAAAAAC
This sequence comes from Closterium sp. NIES-67, assembly GCA_027943415.1. Lineage (NCBI taxonomy): Eukaryota > Viridiplantae > Streptophyta > Zygnematophyceae > Desmidiales > Closteriaceae > Closterium > Closterium sp. NIES-67. The sequence continues at coordinate 334,944 of BQMB01001983.1, forward strand.
AAGTAATTTCTTATTAGTAGGTAACTAGGCACTATCGTCTAGCAGTGCCAATTCCAGCAACGCCAATTCCAGCAAGGCCATTCCCTGCCGCGCCGATTCTAGCAGCACCTTTTTCAGCAGCAAGTGTGGCATCGTTGGCGTATAGTGCCACCCGCATGGGTCCCAGCACGTCCAAGCAGGTGCTCGATGCCCAGTGCTAGATAAGGAGAGGAGGATGGTGAGCCCGAGGATGATGATGACAGTAGCTGTGGGTTTAGCTCTGATGACGAAGGAGATTTTTAATCTGATGTACAGTGACAGAAACAATTGTCCGGAAGTTTTGCATTAATTAGGGTTTTTGGGCTTTCCGATCACTGTACATAAAATCTTAATGTTTAATGGTGGTACGCTTTGGGAGGGGCACATAGTGGATGTGTTCACAGCTAAAAAATCCATGATAGTACACTGGATCTAACTTAGTGCCAAAAGTTATACAAAGAGTACATCCGGACAATTATTTCCCAGGACAAAGAGCAATCTTCCGCACAGCGTTTCTAGTACCTAGTCCACCAACACTTGGCCTTGATCACCACCTGCACCCTCCTAGGCATGTTATCTACGAGGTTAGTGCAAACCTTTACATGGATCTTCTCGCCCTCTTCCTGGACCCACGCTTTTGCATAAGAGGGTGAGCACTAGGAAAATTGTGCAGGATTTGAGCGTATGCAAGAGTATTGTGAACGATTTCTGACTGAATGTTATCTCTGAGACTAGCCATGCTGAGGTGTGGCCAAAGATGCCATAAGTCGATTGACTGTGCCTTATCACGGATCGTCTTTGTCGTACCGTTGTAGGGTAAAATTACGAGCATAGTGGCGAAAACTAGGGTATCTGCCATGAAACTTAGGGTAACATAGCACGGTCGACTATGCACCCTTGCACTATTAGAATCACGCTAGGATCCATAGGTCTCGGCACGGTGCAGCAGTCGAAGAAGCCGCGACTGTTCAGAAAGAATATCCGGATTGAGGTCTGGTGAGGAAAAGGGTCACTTTTGTGCAACATACTCATACTCTCCAAGCCATTCCAAGCCATGTGTCCCGCCTAGGCTTGGAGTGGCTTGGAGAGCATGATTTGAAGGCACTCGAGTGACCCTCATCCTCACCAGACCTCAACCCGGATATTCTTCCCCACCAGTCGGGGCTTCTTCGACTGTTGCGTCGTGATGAGACCCGTAGATTTTAATGTGATTCTATTACTGAAAGGGTGCACAGTCGATCGTGCTATGTTACCCTAAGTTTCGCAGCGAACACGCTAGTTTTCGCCACTCAGCTCGTAATTTTACCCTACAACGGTACAACGAAGACGATCCACTATAAGATGTGACTAATCGACTTATGACATCTTTGGCCACACCTCAGCGTGGCTAGTCTAAGAGATAACATTCAATATGAAATCGTGCACAATACTATTGCATACGCTCAAATATTTCGCGATTTTCCTAGTGCTCACCCCCTTATGCAAAAGGGTGGGTCCAGGAAGCGTGCGAGAAGATCCCTGTAAAGGTTTGCACTAACCTCGTAGATAACAAGCTTAGGAGGCCAAGTGTTGGTGGACTAGGTAGTGCAAAGTTTGCTGTTTGTCCTGGGAAATAATTGTCAGAATGTACTCTTTGCATTTCTTTTGGCACTAAGTTAGATCCATTGTACTATCATGGATTTTTGTGTTGTGAACACATCCACTATGTGCCCCTCCCAAAGCGTACCATTATTAAACATTAAGACTTTATGTACAGTGATCGAAAAGCCCAAAAACCCTGATTAATGCAAAACATCCGGACGATTGTTTCCGTCACTTTATCTGAAGTGTAATGGATGATGTGCTATTCTGCCATACCGTGTGTGTGTTTCATGACAAGTGTGGTGTTGTTGGTTGGATTGGAACATAAAAGCTGATCTCGGAAATTTACCCTGACAGGGTATTGTGTTGACATTGCCCTGTGTAAACAGGGTGTGCATAGCGCTCAAACCCTGAGAGGTGCACGCTTTTCAGAGGGTGATTCCTGAGGGCTCAGGGTGACTAAATTTGAATCTGAGGGCCTGACCGGGACCCACGCTACGCCCCCCCCGACACCCCTGGACCTAGTTTGGGCAGCAAAGGGCAACAATTGCCGCCGCAGCCATCATTGAGGAGCTTGCACACAGGGTGAATCGCTGCAACTGGGTGAGCTGACACAAGATGGGGCAGGTGCATCGCCCTTGCAGATCTCACACTGAGCTTGTAAGGTGACAAGGGGCTTTAAGAAGGCCAGTCGTTCACCTCCACCAAGTGCTAGTAGTAACGATTACCTGTCGCGTGCTCAACCTTCGTCTGCACTGGAGCTTTTCGGTCTATTTAGCGTTAAGACTGAACTATTATATGATGTTAATTGTTGCCGTGTATCGTATTCTTCAACCGTCGGCCCCAATTTGGCGTATGGAAAGACCTCTACTATCTCGGATGTGATGTACGTTTGGACAGCTCAGCGCAGGGTCGGGCATATGCACGACCATCGAATACTGCCCAATACTGCAAAACCAGTGGTGGAGGCGTCGACCCACCTGTGGACCAGCTCAAATCGCCGAAGGTATCCTCGTGCAAAACATTTCAGTGCCCGCCCAACTCCGCCCCCATACTCACAGATTTTTGGGGCCATCTGCTCCACGCCCGTCTTGACAAAACTTAGGACTATACATTAGCAATCTCAGAGTGCCCAGCATAACGCACGAGTTCTTTGCCTAAACATGTTCTGTTCCGCAATCTCGCTCAGACTGGTACCAACTCGTTGACGCTCCAGTGGAACTGCGTGGCCAGCCGACACCGCCGAGCGGGCCCATTTGTTGGGTTTTTGAATCTCGTGTCAACCATTTAGTGCCGGTCGCGTTTTGACTACTCCTGGGCTCGATAAATCGCCACCACCGTTGCAGCTCAAAAACAAGTCTCATGTCGGTGCCTAAGATTCCTTCCTCTACACCCTTCAAATCGTTCAGCATGCCCCTGCTGAACAGTGATGGGTGGCTCCTTGTAGAAGAGAGAGATGCAGACACGCTTCGGGGGAGAAACTGGATCGCAGGAGCCCTCATCGACTGGGTGGGACTGTGAGTTGCCGTGCCAGTGTGGTGCGTCGCGTGGCTAAGAAAAGATGATCCATTAATCATGACAGCATTTCCCCCGCAGGATGCTGAGTTAAGAGTCCACGGAGAGCGAGCCAAACGGGCTATACACGTCGACCTATTTCTGGGAGGTTGCACGGCTCAACGCGGGTGGGCATCGGAGGCGGGATGGTCTAAAGGCGGACCCTCTCGAGTACTCATTTGTCTTCATCCCCGTTCACTGGGAGTGAGTCATCTGACAGTACATCAGCAAGGTAGGTCACACTTTGAGTCTGGTGCAGGTCTGCGGAACAGCAAACATGCGCACTGCTGCTGGGCCCCGACAAAACAGCAGTCATTTGCACTGCGCAGGCTTGACCGGCTCGCAAAGTGTTCAGGTATCAAGTGTCGCTATTGCGCACGGTCAGCATGTCACAACTCTGCCAGCAGAATGTTTGCGAAGTGTTCACTCGAATGTTCCGCAAATGTTCCACATGTCAAGGGCTGCAGTCCGCCCGCGCATATCTCTCATTCCCTCTTCATATCGCAAACCCCCCCCCATAATGGCTTCTGGCAGATCACATTGGAACTTGCTGGTGCTCCATTTGCGACACACCCCGCAATCCCCGACGCCTCTGGATGCCCATATCTGGCACGCGGATTCAAAGGACCTGCATGGGGCGCGGATGCACAAGTGCGCGAGTGAGTTATGCAGGTGCCCAGTCCACCAGATTCCAAGTTCACCAGGCTTCCCGGTTGTAATGTTTTTCCACTATCCAACCATTGCAGGTACCTGCGGTGCCTTGTCGTCCGACGTTTTCCCACATTCAATAGGGTGGAGGCAAAGGAATGGGCTACATCCTTACCCTTCACCCCAATATAGGTGCGCGCTAGGGGAAGGGGGCCGGTAGGCCATGGGTGCATAAGGGATCCCAGTGCTGGTTCCATAGGTTTGCCGACCAACCTATTCCCGACCCTTGCCACCTGCCAACCGCACTTTATGCTGCCAGGTGCCCAAACAGGACGGGACCCGCGACTGCGGCGTCTACACCATGCGTTTCATGCACCATCTAGTGGAGTCGAGCTTTGCTGATCTCGTGCAAATCGAGCTGGAGGGAGATCCAAGAGAGTGGCGCAGGCAGTACCGGCGAGACCTGCGGAAATGGTCATTGTACTACAATGAGTATGAGCGGAAGCTTGCCTGCCTCTCAGATGCCACATCGCATGGAAGTTACCTGTCGGGGACGTATGACCCATGTAATGCCGTAAATGCCTGTGTGCTGTTTGATAGGTTGCTGGATAAAACCCCTTATTTGCATGTTTCGACAAACTGAAACGTGTACAACATACATCCCCATCCCCATCCCTACTGTCCTCACTGTTCTTGGTAAACGTAGGGCTGTTGATGTGGCCGTTGATTTGGCGTTCTCCAAACCCAAACTACCAAACCGAGATCACCACAGCTCCCCCCTCGCCACATCAGAGCACGCCTGAGGTAGCCTCTGCCATACTGGCATTTTCCTCTCACATTGTAGCACTACGGTCCGTTGGCGGTCCTCAGTGTCGAGCCGTTCCGACCTGAACCAGCGGGTACGTGCAGTGCGGTTGGGTGACGTACGGTTGGGATGGGTTTAGACCAACAACGAACGCACTGATCTGAACCATGCTGTCGCCCCTCCACCTAGTCTCGAACCCCTAATCGTACAGTGTGTCTAACAGAGGTGGCCTCTCGCGAACAGTTTGCAAAGTCAGGTTACGCTATTATATACTTATGGAGCATGACGCCCATGAGATGCTCATCCTGTAAGCTATGCTTCCGATGCTACCAAACACTAAGAGCACACCAGATTAGAAGCAAGCGGTGCAAGAGGTTGCAGAAGCTTGCTAGGGCACATCGGCAGCAGTACGGTGTCAGCCTAAGACGCGAGTCCAATGGAGTATACAAGCTCCATGATTATGGTTCCGCCCCGCTTCCCCTTCCGCGCCTTCCAGGGTCAGAGGATGCATTGCCCCCCGGGTGGCCCGTAGAACCCGTACCACCGACAGAATCCTCTGAGCCACCGCTACCCGACCCTGGCGATGTCGCGGATGTAGGGGAAAAGGAGCTCTTTGACCTTAAGGCCGAGATCTGTATTTTTGCCCATAACTTCGGCCTAAGCAATGCCGCCGCTACAGCTTTGATCCAGATCTTCCGACACCCCGACCTCGACCCACGGCAGATCGATGGCTGGAACAGCCATCGGAATCTCGAGAAGTACGAGGAAGAGTTCGAGGTCGGCGAGGAGAATGAGTGGCTGGAGACCGAGATCCCTGTGGATCATGAGGTCGGGTTCCTCATCTTCCGACACCGTAGGGTACTCAAGGTAGCACACACAAGCCTGCGGATGCATTGTAGCCTGAACACCTGTCCAGCACATGTTGGTTCCACTGTGTAGAGGCACCTGTCATCGACGCTTCATGGCCTTGTGCCTATTTTCCCCACCACCGTAGGTATTGGAAGCTTTCTACAAGTGGCAGTCTCGGTAACTTCCCAACCATCCCCAGTGACTTGTCGCCTGAGGAGAAGGGCTGGGCATTCCAGGCCGGCCTTGATGCCCTGGCGGGCCCCATAATCGAAAATTCCAACCTTAGAGGGTGAGCCATCACTGCGTTGCAGTTCTTCCCACGGTTGCCACTACACCCCACCCTTACCATCTCCTGTGCCGGTCTCCACACGCATCCGCATCCCGTCGCCATCGATCCGCACCCTCAGCCCACCACCCCCCATCCCCCTTCCTCTACTCCTCCCCCCCCCCCTCCCCTTCCTTTCATCTCCTACTAGAACATCCCTCAGTGGCAGGCTGTTGTTAGAGGATCACGCGGGAAACCACACGATGGGGTTCCCGGTGCTGTATGCCTATGTTAGTGACCACCCCGAGTCCTCCAAGGTCTTGTGCACCATGGAGTGCCAGTCGTTGTGTCCATGCTCCATGTGTCTAGTCGAGCAGTACAACTTGAAGAAGATCCTCTCGACAACTCTGAAATGCACCGTGAAGGGCCAGAAGGCTGTGTACAGGCTTCTCAAACGCTCAGAGCGGGTGGAGACGCCGAGCGCCCTGGCTGCCCTCAAGTCGAAGTTCTCGACGCACGCCGTGCCGGTAAGTGGTAGGGGACTGGTTCCGCCCCTTTCGCAGGAGATGGGGGGGTGTTGGTGATCGAAATGCTATGGAAATCGTAACGCCAATGACACCTTTGCGAAGTGTGTGTGGAAATGTTTTGTAAACACTTCGAGAAGTGTTCTCAGATTGTCGCATCAAAGGTCAATGTGTTGTCCTTTATGCTCGCCGCATATTTCCCGCAGCCCGATCGACGGGTCACTGTCTCTTGTCAATTCGTCGCCGCGTATTTCCCGCAGCCTAGTGGACGGGTCACTGCCTTTAATCATTGAAGCTGGCTCGACGTTGCTCATTCCACGGCATTCCATTTAAACCTTGTTCCATTCTTGGTTTCGAGTCCCTTGCACGCGGGGTACGGCGTACCGCCGAGGTGCACCACATGTTGATCTGCCAGTCGCATACTGCAAAGGCAAACGCCTGCTATCACCATCCGTCGCGTACTCACTGATTCGTGCGCCTGCGCTGCCCAGGCAAGTCCGCATATCCTTGCCGTCCTTTCTCGAGTTCTCGCTCTCCCGCCTTTCCCCCCCCCCCGGTCCTTGCTCTCAGCCGCTACGTAGCTTTTCCCAGACCCCAAGCCGTGTCCATCGGACGCTGCTGTCCCGTTTGTTCATGTACCCCCCCTTAACCCAGCACCGTCCTCTCATGTCCCCCCCTTCTTCCCCCCCCCTCCCTTCCCCCACGGGCTATGCCAACCTGTTCCCACCCCTCCTCCCACCCTAAACTAACCCTAATCCCGACCTGGCACGTGTGCCCGTGTCATGGGTAATCCACAGTACGCGTTGTGGGAGTGGGAGTTCTCCATGACGCTGTGGGGGAACATCTACCTTGCGCTCCCTCCCTGCATCATGCACATGATAGAGCAAGGGTGGTGGCTGCATGTCATGAAGTGCCTGGTCGCTAAGCTCACTCCGACAGAGCACGGTATCCTGCTGAAGTGAGTTGCTGCTTCACACGCTGTGTGTTGCCATTTATCTTCTCCATCTCATAGAGGTCCTTGTAGCCCATGACGTCCTTCCACATGTCCCCTGCCTCCCTTGTCTTCCGCCCTCCCCCCAACCTTTGCTTGTGCTCCCCCCCCCCCCCCCCCCCCCCCCCCAGCTGATACTCCGCTATCAAGGCAGTGACGCCGTCCTTCCTTCTGCGTCCACCCGGCGGGTGGATGTACTTTTCCACGACCGCCGGGTTCGCAGCGTCTGAGCACCGTGCAATGATGCAAGTGCTCCCCCTCATACTCATCCTCGACAAGCGGGAGCCATAGTGGAAGGCGGTCGTGCGCATGGTGACGTGGTACAAGGAGCACATCCATGCGGAGTACCACACCGACGAGTCGCTAGTGAAGCTGACGAGCGACAGCAAGGAGTACGTTCACTTTGCTTTCCTGCACCCACTCCCCACTCCCACCAAGCTTGGTCCCCCCTTACATCCGCGGAATCCCAGGCCTCTGCCGTGCCTTTGTTGTGCACCCTAAAGACTATCACACCTCCTCCAACCCGCCCACCCACCCCCAACTTCCCCCACCCCCAATCCCCCATGACCCATTCTCTGCTCGTCTGCACCTCATAGCACGGTCGACTCCCTAGATACGGCGTCCGACAACCAGAAGTCGGGGTGGGGGATTGTCAAGATCCATGACATCTGCCACCTCTCCTAGATGATCAAGCCCGTGGGCTCCCCCACGAGCACTCCAGCAACTCCTACGAGCACGCCCACAAGACCACTGTCAAGTGGCCGTCCCTGGGCTCGAACTGGAAGAATGTCGACCAGAGGATTGTGAAGAAGCACATTCTGCATGCGGTCCTGTGGCAACTGATGAGCGAGGTGGGAGGCGACGCCACCTATGAGACGGCAATGAAGCAGTTATGCCCCCTTCTCCCGTACCCCCTGTTCCCCCCCTCCCCCCCCCCTTCCCTCCCTCCCCCCCTCCCACTCCGCCTTTGTATTCACTAGATGTTTCACATTCATGCACACTCACATCTGCCTCTCTCCAACCTTGATTTCACCCTCCCCCACTCCGATCTGGCCATCGGCAACTCAGTCTGCACCCTCCCCAGCACGTATCCCCATTCCCAATCCCTGAGAGCACACTTACCCACTCCGATTCACCAGCCCTCCTCCCCCAACCCCATCCGCCCTCCACCCCCTTGGGTTTCACCCACCCCCCCTACTGCTACCCCTCGCTGGCATCACCCTTCCCCACTCCCATCCGCCTTCCGACCTCCCTAACAACACACTCCCCCATCCCCATACTGTATCCCCCATCCTTGAAATCAGCCCTCCCCTCTCCCACCCGCCATCCTTCTTCCATGCATTCACCCTACCCCTCTCTTGTCTGCCTTCTCGCCTCATTGGATTCCCCCTTCCCCACTCCTTTCCACCCCTTCCCCTCCGGGTTGTCCTTAAACCCACCCCGACCCTCCCAAACGCCCTAACCACCCCGTGTACCCCACACCACCCCCCACAGGTGGCCCTCCTTGGCAAGAAGGTCATGACAAAGACCTGCAGGCGCATGGTGGTGGGGGACTAGATGGACACCGTTTTCATGTCCTACATACATACTGCTGGCGTGGAGGCGATGCGAGAGATGACGAGCTAGATGGACCTCGCCAAGATCAGGACGCGCACTATCTGGGTATGTGCTTAACCATCCCAACTCCCCATCCGCCACCCCAACGCTCCTGTGAACTCGCAACCCACACCGGTGGGAGGTGCTGGTGTTCATGATTCCATGAATTAAGCCCTCTAAACCTGTCTAGTTAAGAACCATGCCAGTCTTGACCCTGACCAAAACCCTATCGCGTATTGCTTTATCTCATCCGCCCCCCACTCCTCCCCCCCAACACCACCATCGCATGTGCATTACCCTCATTTCCGCTGAGCCCTTCACCGCATGTCCCCCCCATCTCCGCTCCCTAATCCCGCCTTGCTGTTCCGCCCGTCCATGCCCCTCGTACCTGCGTGCTTGCAGATGCACATGGCCATGGCCATTCCCCCCCACGACCGCATGGAGTGGACTGCCAAGGGGCAGTTTGTGAGGTGACCCCGTATGAGTGGCTCTTTTCCGACGTCTCTATCAAGCCCGCAGATGGAGTCGGGCCACCGTGGTACGGCCGGGCCCTCGTGCTGTTCCACTACCGTGACGATGCGAGTGTGGAGGGTCGTGCCGCCTACATTGAGTACTACACTGAGCACCCGCGGCCACGCCCGGACACCAGGTGCAAGCGCCTGAGCCCATCTGTGAAAGTACGACCTCGTTCCATTCCTCTCTCCTTTCCATATTCCCTTTCCATTTCATTCCTCTTTTTATCCTGATCCATTTGGTTTTCATCTCATTCCATTTGGATTCCTATTTCTCATTTTCCATAAAACCTTTGGTTTATCCTGTTATTTTCATTGTATCACCGACCAATCTCAGGATGTACTGGTGCGCTCTATCTAGCGTAATCCTGCCGTAATCCTTTAAAGCCAATAGCCTCGCGTGGCTATACGCAGGGTGATTATATTTTCTAGAAGGGTCTATTCCCTTGGGATAAGATAAACCTAGTTACCTGATGTACTTTGGAAGTATAAAGGCGCCTTGTACTGATCGATAGGGCAACCTTTCCTCGACTCATTCGATCCTGTAACACTTGGTAATAAGAGCTTTTCTCACTCGGCCGCGCTCAACAAAGCAGCAGCAGCGGGAAAACCTGCGTCGAAAAACCGTTGGGGGCGACCAATTCGACGCCGATTCTGGTAATTCGAATTACACCCCCCCCCCGCGCGTGTTTTGAGCATGTTGGCGACCTTCGACAACGCCGAGGTTACCCAGCAGCTCTTTGCGAGCATCGCAGCCCTTCAGGAGGAGATGCGAGGGGATCGCGAAGCATGGCAAACCAAATTCGAGCGAGTAACTCGACTCGCTGGAATGCAACACGAAACGACAACGGCGACAACGCAGCAGTCGCAGCAGTTTCTCGAGGCTCAGAAACCGCGCCCACCTGAGCCGTTCGATCTGAGCAATCGAAACTCAGACGTCCGCAGATGGATCACCGGCATGGAGATCTACTTCGCAGCTGTCAGATGGAGCTCGCCAATCTGGGACGGTCAACGCGTACGACTCGCGGCGACACTGATGCGAGGGTCGGCACTCGAGTGGATCGGCGGCAACAGCACGTTCATCCACGGCGAAGCCACGTGGCAGCAGTTCCGCACCGACCTCCTAAAACGTTTCGAGCCAATCAATTCCGGTTTCCTTGCCCAAGAAAAAAATCATCGCCATCGACAGTTCGGGAGTATAGCGTAGTACACGCAACAGATGGAGGAATTTTATAACCAAATTCCCGACCTGACCGAAGGGGAAAAAGTACAGTCTTACCTCGTCGGGCTGAAGACCGAAGTCAAACGACAAGTAGCAGCGACAAACTACGCGAGCTACAGTGACGTCGTATCGGCCGCGGAACGCTTCGACATGGTCAACGCCGGGACACGATGGACGCACGTCGGCAGCACGCGACAGGGCGACCGCTCGGCTCACCCCACGTTCGCCGACCCGATGGAAGTCGACAGGTTTGAAGGGCGGCCACGTTCGAAAAACACCAACTTCACGTGTGATTTTTGCGGGGTGCCGGGTCATCGAATCTTCGACTGCAACAAAATGAGAGCCGCACGCGCTAAGTATCGAGCACGCAACAATGGCAGAAATCCTTCAGCCAATCAGAAGCCAAAAAATGGAATTCGCCAGTAATTGCGGATCTAGCTGGCGAAAAAGAAAAGATCCGAAAGCGGCCGCGGACTTCCGGAAAAATCAACTTCGAGGCAGCTGATTCGACGCGAAAAGGAGAAAATGATGGGGAAAAATCTCCACCCCACGACCAGTCTTTGCCAGAGGAATTCACCGAGGAAAAATCTAACTCCGGGAAAGAGGACTCTGCCGAAACGGGGAAACTCCTTGAAGATCCAAGAAATTATAAGAATTCGTTAAAGTTATCTTATAAAGATGCTTTAATGAAAACTTGTAATTCTCCAGGGGCTAGAGCCTTGGAGAAATTACGGGAGGGACTCCAGAAGAAGCAGAAAATTGTGGAGATCATACCGATACATGGCTACGTCGAGCTGGTGGTAACTGGGAGGGCAACTGCTGAGTTGCGATCATACTGGAGGGCAACAGCAAGGGTAATTGGAGATCATACCGGTGCCGAGACCATAGAACAGCGCAAGCAAGATTCATCCCAAATTTGGGTCCTCGGCAGCAGCTTACACCAAACGCCTTAAGGCGGTCACAATACAGCGAGACGTCTTCAAAGGAAAAGATGGGCTAAGTGGGGCACACGGGGGGAAGGAGGAAGCAAAGGGAGGGGGATGGTTGCTGGGAGAATGCTGGGGTGGGCAAGGGAAAGGCGGGGGAGGGGCACGCAGATGGGTGCACATATGGATGGCGAATGGGAGGTGGGAGATGAAACAAGAGTCGTTTAGCTCTGCACACAGCAATGCCAATAATTTGGGCGAAACCCCCTAAACAAAAGGAGCTCCCTGTGAGAGTACGGCCCCGTTACACCAATTTCCCCTTTCCATAATTCCTTTCTATTTCATTCCTCTTTTGATCCTGATTCATTTGGTCTTTATCTCATCTCATTTGGTTTCCTATTCCTCATTTTCCATTATCCTTTGGTTTATCCTGTTATTATCATTATATCACCGACCAGGCTCGGGATGTACTGGCGCGCTATATCTAGCGTAATCCTGCCGTAATCCCTTAAAGCCAATAGCCTCGCGTGGCTATACGCATGTTGATTCCATTTCTAGAAGGGTCTATTCCCTTTGGATAGGATAAACCTGGTTACCTGATGTACTCTGGAAGTATAAAAGCACCTTGTACTGATTGATAGGGCAACATTGAGCAAACCTTTCCTCGGGACAGTCGATCCTGTGACACTTGGTAATCAGAGCCAAGGTTTCAGATCAACGCTTTACTGCTGGGCCCCCAGGAGCACGCGGAGGATGGAGTCGAAACTTCTTTTGCTGTAAGTACAATGCACTTTCATTTAAGTTTCGACTCACCTCGCGCAGTTGCACCTGGGGTCCCCTTCGAAGGCGAGATGCCTCGCCAACCGTTCGATGGACTGCATCGACGGTGCCGATTTTTCGCGGGGGCAAACGGCCTCGACCTGGCGAGCGCGTCAGTTCCAGCGGAACAGTCCCTGCGACATTCGGAGAAGTTCGCAGTTCGCGACAACACTTGGAGTTGCGCGGAACTCTGCGGAGGTTCGACAGACGACATCCGTCCGATGGAGATTCGACGCTTCAGATCGACCGAGGCGAAAACGAAATCCATCTGAGCGAGTTTGCGTTTCGGCGCGAATGGGAACGGGACCTCGCAAGCCACGAAGTTTTTCGGAGCGTCCGATCGTTCGACAGCCGACATCGACGACCGAGAATTGCTGCAGGAAACGAGTTAACCCGGGCGCTGAAAGCTGCTGAACGCGACTCAGGAGTATCCTCAGATCGCTTGGAGTTTGGACCGTCGGATCGACTTCTACTTCAACGGACGAGATGGAGCGCGACTTCTACACGAAGGGAGAATGACGCGCAGAACCAGAAATTGGCCGCCTTCAACATCGTCGACAACATCTGGACAACCAAATTCGAATTCCTTCATTTGGTGACGAATTTGGTGCGTAAATCATCTGCAGAGTCAGAAATCTGCCAAAAAATTACCTACTTGGTAATAGCTGCAAGCAGAAAACTGACAGGAGAACGTGGATCGTCGGATCGGTGCGGAATCAACGGCACGAATGCAGCAGAGACTACACTATGGGAAAACATCATCATGGAGACAACATTCGTGACCAGTGACTGCACAATCGACGCATCTTCTAACTAGTGTCGATAACGATCTATTTATTTTGACGAAGTCATCTTCGTTAAAAATGGATCGACATCAACACGACGGGATCTTCACCCAGGAAAAACAATGGAGCTGCGTGAAGACATGTTCTCCATCCACGAGACACTTCTTCATACAAATTGATCGACAACCTATGGGATTGCAGAGAAGTAGCCGTGTTCTCTTGCAATGCTCTCAAGTTCAAGTTGCTGCGAAGGAGCAGATTTCGCACGCAACGACGACGCAGTGAACCCATCTCGTCAAGGCCAGCGAGACACTACTTCGTAACAGGAGCTGAACGATTTGTCTTCATCAAGAATCTCAGCCATCTCAACATCGACCTCACGAGACGACACACCAATCATGCGTCGCGATTCCAGGTGTTAATGACCTGCGTGGAAGAAAATTCCGTGCACGTCACGATACTTGACAGATTGAGTAATTAACCTCTAATCCGGCAAGCACTCGTTCACTAGCGACCCTACGACACATGCATTGGAGGCTATTCTACCAGAAGTCGAAGCGTTACAAGTATCAGCGTAACTTCGACGATGCAGGAGAACGTCAAGCAACACGAGGTGTCAACAAACGAGGGAGATGCGGACTACTACAACACAATCACGTGCTCTACCGACCGTACATCGGAGGCACGGATGAGCATACCAGAAATTGCTACCCGTGGATACATTGAGGGGAGAAGCAAATTTCTTTTCACACCCTCAAATGAAACAATCACCGGCAGCAATGGAGCAACACATGTGTACTAATGTGCACGTGTTCCTGGTAGTTACGCCTGTTACACCCATCAGGAACACTCTACTGGGAAGAGGGAGTTGATGGATTCTCCTTCAACTGGTACGAGTTGAGAGAATTCTCTGCAGCAGCTGCCGCCGTCGCCGTCGTCGCAACCGCCGCCGCCGCCGCAGCAGAAGACTCGACACAACAGTCACAACCAAACCCTGATGGATGATTCTCCACTCAATGGAGATAACACTGGATTATATTCCAGTATGATCATGAAGTCCCGGCCAGGCACAGTACTATGATTTCCAGCTAGTGGGGAGGAGATACCACTATGCGAGGAAACAACATGGCAATGCCATACACCCTCAAGAGCTGAAGATATTTGCTCGTATGAGGATGGGAGGACCACGGTACTCTACCGGTATACAAGTCATAAAACCTGCGTCACAACCAATCCATCACCAGCACAAACTCCACGGAAGCAGATAGGCGTGGAATGGAGCGCCGACGCCACTCCGGATAGTGGGCTCCGCGTATCTCCAACAACACCCCTGTTTGCCGAAATGGAGCAGACTTCAACACTGATGCTGAGTAGCCGAGACGTCTTCGACTGCAACGCTACTTCAAGGACAGTGGCAGAATAAGACAACACATGATGGCACCAGAAGACCTATCCCAATATGTGCGCCCAGACACCGATGCCTACCGATGGCCTCCGTGCTAAACTGGAAGCGCATAAGGTCATACTGGATTGGCTGTCACCAATGCTCATTTGGAAATGGGAGAGGATTACTTGGGAATACCCGTAACGTTCCCAGATATCCTAACCCATCACCATGGGATATCTACGCAGCTGAGATTCCTTGCCTGAGCAACCACCGAGGGAAACTACTTGGCGCCGATTCTGGAAGTTACCAGCTCCGCGTTTGTGGTACCAACCCCTCGCATGGTTTTGAACACAAGGGATACGCTGAGCAGCACTTTGCATGCGCTGTTGTACTCAAGCCAGTGTGACTAGCAGACCGCGTGGTGGACAGGGTTACTACTAGTGATTCTGCTCTCCATTCCGCAGCACTACGATGCCGAGTGGGTACGACTCGCGACAACAATATGGCATGGACCAGCATTCGACAGAAGCTGCATGTAACAGATACAACACTGCGACAGAAGCTGTACTATGACATAACTGCCATACCACCAACACTTGGTGATCTTCACACGTGGACCAGATGCGGGTAACAGCATGCACGGATCGGACAACATAGCCACTCATCTGCACGTTATAGCACACTGTTCCAACCATTCACATCTCCAACTCCGACTTGCATCTGCCCGTCCTGGAGTTTGCCTACAAGTATGCTCCTGACGCCGCTACTGGACAGACGCTGTACTTCGTCTGTTACGGACGCCACCCAATCACACCACAACAGCTAACCATACCAGCCACAGTCCAACTGGCTTCCGATTTCATCGCCATCGTCCACCATCTTGTACATCGACCACACAAGCACCCTCTTTGACATCCAACATCAGCACAAGCACTTGGCAACTCATCACTACCCTTCTCGAGACCATAATCTCGACATCAGCCAACTTCCATCCAAGCTTCAACCTTGCTTCTGCGGGACTATCCTCTTTGAAGCACAGGTCACTTCATTCACCTTCCGCTTCCGCCTACCAGCCACTTGGAAGATCCATAAACCTTCCATACCAGCTTCTTAAACCCTATCAAGACCACACACGCTCTACACCGAGCGCCATCCACTGCCGCCGCCCGTCGTCGTCAGAATGGCACTCTGGAGCTTCTTCTTTGTTGGAAGGGTTATGATACTTCTGAGGCTGTAACCATGAATCCGACATGGGTAACGCCCGTCGTCCTCTTCGCGACTACCTTGTCAAGCAGGGTGTTATTTCTACCACCCAGCTTTGAGGGGGGGAAGTGTGAGAGTACGACCCCGTTACACCAATTTCCCCTTTCCATATTTCCTTTCTATTTCATTCCTCTTTTGATCCTGATTCATTTGGTCTTTATCTCATCTCATTTGGTTTCCTATTCCTCATTTTCCATTATCCTTTGGTTTATCCTGTTATTATCATTATATCACCGACCAGGCTCGGGATGTACTGGCGCGCTATATCTAGCGTAATCCTGCCGTAATCCCTTAAAGCCAATAGCCTCGCGTGGCTATACGCATGGTGACTCTATTTCTAGAAGGGTCTATTCCCTTTGGATAGGATAAACCTGGTTACCTGATGTACTCTGGAAGTATAAAAGCACCTTGTACTGATTGATAGGGCAACATTGAGCAAACCTTTCCTCGGAACATTCGATCCTGTGACACTCCCTCCCGTTGGCCCCCTCCCGTTTCTACAACTGTGCATCATTTAAAGGAAACGTGGGTCCTTAGCTGATGCTTGATTCACACGACTGACAAGATAAGCAAGTTACAAAGGCTTCCAATTCCAACTAGGATGGGCCCGGTAAGCTCATTGACTGCTAAATCTCCAAATTAGAGAGTGGATGTAACAACCAATGCAGTGAAAATTATGACGTTCAACGGCCTGGTTCAGGTCAAAGCCCCCATGCACACTTAGCACGACTCAGCACGGCCCACTGCAGTACGACCTTGTTCAAAGAGGTCCGACTCGGACATGGCTACGCCGAGCTGGTGGCCGCCTCGCTCGTGCATGGTGGACCCGAACCCACACGACCATCTCACTCAGCAGTTGCCCATTTCGGCTGAGGCGGGCGACTGGCTACTGGTCGTCCCCTTCCACCCCTCGCTTCGCGACCGCGCTTACCTTAAACCTAGGCCTCCCCTTCCCCGGGGTGGATGCTGTCGCCTCAGCAAGAGTCGGCTCTGCCCGGGCTCGCCGTCCGCGGCCAAGCCTGAACTAAGTGCATGCCTATCAAATCCACCCAAATGGCCAACTGCTGCAGCAGTTCCGCCAGTACTGGTCGGTGATGCTGCAGCGAGGTCAAGCCGTGGCCTTCCTCCATAACGCCAATGAGGCAGCTCAGGCTCACCAGACGAGCCCCTCTACCTTGGGTACCCCAACACTATAGAGGTATTCCCCGAGCCACCTAAGACTGCGCCGGCAGCCTTCCTCTTGCACCTCACGTTTTGGTTTCCAACCGCAGGTTTGAACAAAGTCAATCTCTAGATTCAGCAGAACACCACACAAGCTGTACAAAGTCAATAGTGCAACGCCCATACACTGGCGCCGCCACTCGACCGTCTACAGGGATTGCGGCCCTCCATGACATCTCAAGCCGGACAACCAATGCACCAGCCGCGAAGGCGGGTTGACAGGTAGGAGTTGGCCAGGAGTGCAGGAGAAGTGGTACGAGGGCGAAGCAAAGCATAGAACTTACAGGCGAGTCAGTTGAGCAAGTGAGCTGATGCTGGCAGGGATTGAGCCATTGAGCTGGTTAGAAGCAATACAGCTTTGATGGCAGGACGAAAAAAGGGGGGAAGGAGAGGAAGATGTGCAAAACAGGAGAGAAGTGTGATGAGTGGAGGGGAGAGCGAAGGAAAGATGAGCAGTGGAGAAAGGTGGTACAAAAACCGGATATGTAGCTATGGATGGACGAATGGGATGCAGAAACACGCGGTGGATGAGAACAGGAGGTGGGTCATGACGGAGGGGAGGTGGGGGAAAAGGTGTTGGGTAGGGGAGGGAAAAAGAGAGGCGGGGACAGAGAAGGAGGGGGGGGGGGGAGGAGGGGGGGGAGGGGAGAGGGAGGGCGGAATGGTGGGGGGTGGGTAGCTGGACGTAGGAAGAAATAAAATCGTGGAAATTTAGACAAAGAAAGCATAGAAAGGAAGAATGGGGCTTCGTTAAGGAACCGTTGATCTAGAGAATGGAGAGACAGCCAGATCAAAGGAAAAGATGGGCTAAGTGGGGCACATGGGGGCTAGGAGGGAGCAAAGGGAGGGGGATGGGGGCTGGGAGAATGCTGGTGTGGGCAAGGGAAAGGCGGGGAGGGGCACGCAGATGGGTGCACATATTGAAGGTCAATGGGAGGTGGGAGATGAAACAGGGGTCGCCTGGCTCTGCTCAGCAATGCCAAGAATATGGACAACACCCCTCAAACAAAAGCACTCCCTCCCGTTTCTACAACAGGGCACCATTCAAACGAAAGGCGGATCCTCGACGGCTGCCAACTTCACACGACCTCAAGTAAGTCCACGCTACTAAGGTTTCTAATGCTAGCTGGAATGGGCCTGGAAAGCTGAGTTCCTTGCCAAGCTTCTTCTATGTGGGAGAGGGTGAAATGCGGGCAAGAATACTGCTTTGTTGATCTCCAAACTAGAGAGTGTGTGTAACAATCAATGCTGTGAGATTGATGACGTACAATGGCCAGTTTTAGTTCAAATCCGCTGTGCACACTTAGCACGACTCAAATCACGACTCTGTGATCTCCAAACTAGATAGAGAGTGTGTGTAACAATCAATGGAGTGAGATCTATGACGTACAATGGCCTGATTCAGATTAAAGCCTCCATGCGCACTTAGCACGACTCAGCAGGGCCCGCTGCAGTGCGACCTTGTGCTTGAGGTCCGAGGACATGGCTACGCCGAGCTGGTGGTCGCCTCGCGCATGGTGGACTGAACCCACACGACCACCTCACTCAGCAGTTGCCCTCCCATTTCGGCTGAGGCGGGCGACTGGCTACTGGTCGTCCCCTTCCCTCTTTGTGACCGCGCTTACCTTAAACCTAGGCCTCACCTTCCCCGGTGTGGATGCCGCCGCCTCAGCAAGAGTCGGCTCAGCCCGGGCTCGCCGTCGGCGGCCAAGCCTGAGCTGAGTGCATGCCTATCAAATCCGCCCAAACGATGAACTGCTGCAGCAGTTCCGCCAGTACTGGTGGGTGATGCTGCAGCGAGGTCAAGCCGTGGCCTTCCTCAATAACGCCAATGAGGCGGCTCAGGCTCACCAGACGAGCCCCTCTACCTTGGGTACACCAACTCTGTAGAGGTATTCCCCGAGCCCCATAAGACCGCTCCGGCGGTCTCATTATTGCGGCTCGTGTTGGCGGCCTCCAACCGCAGGTTTGAACAAAGCCAATCACCAGATTCAGCGGAACGCCACACAAGATCTACGAAGTCGATAGTACAACGCCCATACACCGGCGCCGCCACTCGACCGTCTACAGGGATTGCGGACCTCCATGACATCTCAAGCTGGACAACCAATGCACCAGCCGCGAAGGCGGGTTGAGAGGTAGGAGTTAGCCAGGAGTGCAGGAGAAGAGGTAGGA
This sequence comes from Closterium sp. NIES-67, assembly GCA_027943415.1. Taxonomy (NCBI): domain Eukaryota; kingdom Viridiplantae; phylum Streptophyta; class Zygnematophyceae; order Desmidiales; family Closteriaceae; genus Closterium; species Closterium sp. NIES-67. The sequence continues at coordinate 354,085 of BQMB01001983.1, forward strand.
GGGCGAAGCGAAGCATAGAACTTACAGGAATACGAGCTGGGCAAGCGAGCCGATACTGGCAGGGACTGAGCCACTGAGGTTGTTATGAGAAAGATGACTGAGATGGCAGGAGGGAAAAACGAGGGAACGAGCGGAAGGTGTGCAAAACAGGAGAGAAGTTGAAAGGGGGCGGACAGGCAATGGAGCAGATGAGTGGAGGGGAGAGCAAAGGAAAGATGAGCAGTGGAGAAAGGTGGTACGAAAAAGGATGTATAGCAATGGGTGGACGAATGGGATGCAGAAACACGCTGTGGATACTAACAGGAGGCGGGGCATGACGGAGGGGAAGATGGGTGAAAGGCGGTTGTGAGGGGAGGGGGAAAGGAGAGAGGGGGGGGAAGGAGAGGGAGGGGGGGAGGGAGGGGGGAGTCGGGGGGGGAAGAGAGTGGGGAGGGGCTGAATGGGAGGCACATGTAGGAAGGAATTTAGGTGTAAGAAAGTAGCGCACAAAGAAAGCACAGCAAGGAAGAATGGGGCTTCGTTAAGGAACCATTGATCTAGAGAAAGAAGAGACAGCCATCTGTTTTCAAAGGAAAAGATGGGCTAAGTGGGGCACACAGGGGGAAGGAGGGAGGAAAGGGACGGGGATGGTTGCTGGGAGAATGCTGGGGTGGGCAAGGGAAAGGCGGGGGAGGGGCACGCAGATGGGTGCAGGGAAGGCGAACGGGACGTGGGAGATGAAACAGGAGTCACCTGGCTCTGCTCAGCAACCAAGAATATGGCCAACACCCCTTAAACGAAAGCAGCTCCCTCCCGCTTCTACAATAGTGCACCATTCAAACGAAATGTGGATCCTCGACTGCTCCCTACTTCACACGACCTCAAGTAAGTCCAAGCTTCTAAGGTCTCTAATGCCAGCTGGAATGGGCCTGGTAACCTAAGTTCCTTGCCAAGCCTCTGTGTGAGAGGATGAGAAGTGAGCATGAATGCTGCTCTGTTGATCTCCAAACTAGATAGAGAGTGTGTGTAACAATCAATGGAGTGAGATCTATGACGTACAACGGCCCGATACAGATTAAAGCCTGCATGCGCACTTAGCACGACTCAGCACGGCCCGCTACAGTGCGACCTTGTGCTTGAGGTCCGAGGACATGGTTACGCCGAGCTGGTGGCCGCCTCGCGCATGGTGGACTGAACCCACACGACCACCTCACTCAGCAGTTGCCCTCCCATTTCGGCTGAGGCGGGCGACTGGCTACTGCTCGTCCCCTTCCCTCTTTGTGACCACACTTACCTTAAACCTAGGCCTCACCTTCCCCGGTGTGGATGCCGCCGCCTCAGCAAGAGTCGGCTCAGCCCGGGCTCGCCGTCAGCGGCCAAGCCTGAACTAAGTGCATGCCTATCAAATCCACCCAAATGGCGAACTGCTGCACCAAGTCCGCCAGCACTGGTCGGTGATGCTGCATCGAGGTCAAGCCGTAGCCTTCCTCAATAACGCCAAAGAGGCGTTTCAGGCTCACCAGACGAGCCCCTCTACCTTGGGTACCCCAACTCTGTAGAGGTATTCCCCGAGCCCCATAAGACCGCTCCGGCGGTCTCATTATTGAGGCTCGCGTCGACGGCCTCCAACCGCAGGTTTGAACAAAGCCAATCACCAGATTCAGCGGAACGCCACACAAGATCTACGAAGTCGATAGTACAACGCCCATACACCGGCGCCGCCACTCGACCGTCTACAGGGATTGCGGACCTCCATGACATCTCAAGCTGGAAAACCAATGCACCAGATGCGAAGGCGGGTTGAGAGGTACGAGTTAGCCAGGAGTGCAGGAGAAGAGGTAGGAGGGCGAAGCGAAGCATAGAACTTACAGGTATACGAGCTGGGCAAGCGAACCGATACTGGCAGGGACTGAGCCACTGAGGTAGTTATTAGAAAGATGACTGAGATGGCAGGAGGGAAAAACGAGGGAACGAGCGGAAGGTGTGCAAAACAGGAGAGAAGTTGAAAGGGGGCGGACAGACAATGGAGCAGATGAGTGGAGGGGAGAGCGAAGGAAAGATGAGCAGTGGAGAAAGGTGGTACGAAAAAGGATGTATAGCAATGGGTGGACGAATGGGATGCAGAAGCACGCTGTGGATACTAACAGGAGGCGGGGCATGACGGAGGGGAAGATGGGGGAAAGGCGGTTGTGAGGGGAGGGGGAAAGGAGAGAGGGGGGGGAAGGAGAGGGAGGGGGGGAGGGAGGGGGGGGTCGGGGGGGGAAGAGAGTGGGGAGGGGCTAAATGGGAGGCACACGTAGGAAGTAATTTAGGTGTAAGAAAGTAGCGCACAAAGAAAGCACAGCAAGGAAGAATGGGGCTTCGTTAAGGAACCATTGATCTAGAGAAAGGAGAGACAGCCATCTGCTTTCAAAGGAAAAGATGGGCTAAGTGGGGCACACGGGGGGAAGGAGGGAGCAAAGGGAGGGTGATGGTTGCTGGGAGAATGCTGGGGTGGGCAAGGGAAAGGCGGGGGAGGGGCATGCAGATGGGTGCACATATGGATGGCGAATGGGAGGTGGGAGATGAAACAAGAGTCGTTTGGCTCTGCACACAGCAATGCCAATAATATGGCCAACACCCCTTAAACAAAAGGAGCTCCCTCCCATTGGCCCCCTCCCGTTTCTACAATAGTGCATCATTTAAAGGAATTATGCAGCTCCCTCCCATTGGCCCCTTCCCGTTTCTACAACAGTGCATCATTGGCGGTGCAAGGTTGAAGGCTGTCCGCACGCGCATCGACAAAGGACTGCAACCAATTCGGGAGACTTGGGAAGGCACCGGCGTGACGATTGCCTCCGACATGATGACCGACCGGAATGGCCGACCACAAGCGAATGTCCTCCTTGTGAATGACTCTGGAGCTGTCTTCGTGGAGAGCATTGATTGCCGGATGGAGAGCAAGACCGGCGGCTACATCGTCGGCCTCTTGTGCCCCATCCTGCAGATTTTCGGACCAGAGAATGTGGTCGCACTCTGCATGGATGGCGGAAGCAACTACGGCAAGGCCTGCCGGGTTAGGATCCAGGAGAACCCGCACATCCAGCAGGTTTCGTGCGCAACCCACGTGCTGGACCTGATGATGGAGGACATCGGGAAGCAGCCGCGGGTGAAGAATGTCATCCTCCGCGCAAACGAAGTGATTACCTACGTACGCAACCACCACTGGACGAGGAATTGCCTCCGGGAGCCGGGGGAGCCAGGCGGCAAGGTGCTGAAGATGTTGAAGCCGGCGGGCAATCGGTTCGGCACTCAATACATAGCCGTGTCCTGGTTTGTCAAGCTAAGGGAGAAGCTAGCACAGCTGGTGTCGGGCGAGCAGTGGAAGGCATGGGCGGTTGGGAATCAGAAGGAGGCGGCCGATGAGATCCAGAGCATCATCTTGGACCGGGCTTGGTGGGCTGCAGCAGAGTTCGTCGTGAAGCTGTTGAAGTTGCCGTACAACATCATGCGGGCAACAGATTCGTCGGCAAAGGGGATGATGGGCAGCATTTATGAACTCATGCTAAAGCTTACCGAGGATGTGCATGGCCTGCTGAAAAAGGATGATGAGCAGCTGCGGCCAGCCGACAAGAAGGGGATCACAAAGATCCTGCAGAAGCGGTGGGACAAAAGCATGGCTTGCCCCATGCATGCGGTTGGCCGGATCCTCATTCCGGCCAACCAAACAGAGAAGATTTTTGGCCTAGACACTGAGTGCACCAAGATTTTCAAGGCATTTATCAGTGATTACAGCAAGAGCATCACCATCTCCAGGAAGGAGGTGAACGGCAAGAGCGCGGCAGTTGTTCTGCAGCAAGGGATCACGGCGTTCTTGAAAATGAGGAGGAGCTGTGGTATGCCAACTACAATCGAGCAAATGGCGGACGTGAAGGCGGGGATGATGACAATGGAGGAATGGTGGATGTGGCATGGCACCGATTGTCCCGAGCTTGCAACGCTGGCACGCCGTGTGCTCACGCAGCTGGCATCTGCCGCCCGCTGCGAGCGCGGATAGGCGGTGTGGGAGTCGGTGCACACTGCGCGCCGCAACCGGCTCGGATCAGAAAAATGCAAGGACTTCGTGTACGTTGCGCACAACTGGAACGTTGTGCACAATTGGCACCTGTCCAGCGAGGAGGAGAGGGTGGTGCTCGCCGGGAACATCCCAGAGCCCCCCACCCCGGCGGGCTACAATGTGGATGCGGAGGGGGAGCTGGTGGATGATGACCTGGAGGATGAGGCAGTACTGCATGATGAGTGTGGGGATGAAGAGGAGGAGGAGGAGGAGGAGGAGGAGGAGGAGGAAGAGGAGGAGAAGGAGGAGGCTGAGGAGGAGGAGGCTGAGGGTTAGGGGGATGTGCTGCAGGTTTGGCAAGCATGCACTTGGGGGAGATGGGGGACGTGGGAGTGTGTTCGCGGGGTAGTACTTACTTGGCTGAGGGAAGGGAACGGGCTTTGGGAGAAACCTTGACATGTCAATTATTTATGCCTTAAAGGCTTAACTTTGTTCTCTGTTACATATTGCAATGAAAATCTATGCCTCACACTACATTCCCCCTTTTTCCCCCAACCTAGGCGCGGTTTTTTTCCCTGCCCGGGGTAAAAAATTTCACCTGGCCGAAAAAGTGTATACCTAGCGTATACTAGGCCCCAAAAAAAAGTATAACGTATATACGCTAGCGTTTATACGCTAGCGTATAAAACGCCATACGCGTTTAGTGCAACTTAGGCCCCCATACACACTTTAGTACGACTCAGCACGGCCCGCTGCAGTGCGACCTTGTTCAAAGAGGTCCGAGGACATGGCTACGCCGAGCTGGTGGTCGCCTCACGCATGGTGGACCCGAACCCACTCGACCACCTCACTCAGCAGTTGCCCATTTCAGCTAAGGCGGGCGACTAGCTACTGCTCGTCCACTTCCACCACTCGCTTCGCGACCGCGCTTACCTTAAACCTAGGCCTCCCCTTCCCCGGGGTGGATGCTGCCGTCTCAGCAAGAGTCGGCTCAGCCCGGGCTCGCCGTCCGCGGCCAAGCCTGAACTAAGTGCATGCCTATCAAATCCACCCAAATGGCCAACTGCTGCAGCAGTACCGCCAGCATTGGTCGGTGATGCTGTAGCGAGGTCAAGCCGTGGCCTTCCTTAATAACGCCAATGAGGCGGCTCAGGCTCACCAGACGAGCCCCTCTTCCTTGGGTACCCCAACACTATAGGGGTATTCCCCGAGCCACCTAAGACTGCGCCGGCGGCCTTCCTCGTGCAGCGTGCGTTTAAGGCTCCAACCGCTGGTTTGAACATAGTCAATCCCTAGATTCAGCGGAAAACCACACAAGATCTACAAAGTCAATAGTGCAACGCCCGTACACCAGCGCCGCCACTCGACCGTCTACAGGGATTGGGGACCTCCATGACATCTCAAGCCGGACAACCAATGCACCAGACGCGAAGGCGGGTTGAGAGGTAGGAGTTAGCCACGAGTGCAGGAGAACAGGTACGAGGGTGAAGCGAAGCATAGAACTTACAGGAATCCCAGGTGGGCAAGCGAGCCGATACTGGCAGGGACTGAGCCACTGAGGTTGTTATGAGAAAGATCACTGAGATGGCAGGAGGGGAAAACGAGGGAACGAGCGGAAGGTGTGCAAAACAGGAGAGAAGTTGAAAGGGGGCGGACAGACAATGGAACAGATGAGTGGAGGGGAGAGCGAAGGAAAGATGAGCAGTGGAGAAAGGTGGTACGAAAAAAGATGTATAGCAATGGGTGGACGAATGGGATGCAGAAACACGCGGTGGATAGTAACAGGAGGCGGGGCATGACGGAGGGGAAGATGGGGGAAAGGCGGTTGTGAGGGGAGGGGGAAAGGAGAGAGGGGGGGGGAAGGAGAGGGAGGGGTTGGGGGGGGAAGAGAGTGGGGGGGGCTGAATGGGAGGCACACGTAGGAAGGAATTTAGGTGTAATAAAGTAGCGCACATGAAAGCACAGCAAGGAAGAATGGGGCTTCGTTAAGGAACCATTGATCTAGAGAAAGGAGAGACAGCCATCTGCTTTCAAAGGAAAAGATGGGCTAAGTGGGGCATACGGGGGGAAGGAGGGAGGAAAGGGACAGGGATGGTTGCAGGGAGAATGCTGGGGTGGGCAAGGGAAACGCAGGGGAGGGGCACGCAGATGGGTGCAGGGAAAGCGAACGGGACATGGGAGATGAAACAGGAGTCGCCTGGCTCTGCTCAGCAACCAAGAATATGGCCAACACCCCTTAAACGAAAGCAGCTCCCTCCCGCTTCTACAACAGTGCACCATTCAAACGAAATGTGGATCCTCGGCTGCTCCCTACTTCACACGACCTCAAGCAAGTCCAAGCTTCTAAGGTCTCTAATGCCAGCTGGAATGGGCCTGGTAACCTAAGTTTCTTGCCAACATTCTGTTTGAGAGAGGATGAGAAGTGAGCATGAATGCTGCTCTGTTGATCTCCAAACTAGAGAGTGTGTGTACCAATCAATGCAGTGAGGTCTATGACGTACAACGGCCTGGTTCACTGGAGTTGGCCAGGAGTGCAGGAGAAGTGGTACGAGGGCGAAGCAAAGCATAGAACTTACAGGCGAGTCAGTTGAGCAAGTGAGCTGATGCTAGCAGGGATTGAGCCACTGAGCTGGTTAAAAGCAATACAGCTTTGATGGCAGGAGGAAAAAAGGGGGGAAAGAGAGGAAGATGTGCAAAACAGGAGAGAAGTGGGATGAGTAGAGGGGAGAGCGAAGGAACGATGAGCAGTGGAGAAAGGTGGTACAAAAACCGGATATGTAGCTATGGATGGACGAATGGGATGCAGAAACACGCGGTGGATGAGAACAGGAGGTGGGTCATGACGGAGGGGAGGTGGGGGAAAAGGGGTTGGGTAGGGGAGAGGGAAAAAGAGAGGCGGGGACAGAGGGGGGGGGAGGGGAAGGGGAGAGGGAGGGGGGAATGGTGGGGGGTGGGTAGCTGGACGTAGGAAGAAATAAAATCGTCGAAAAGTAGACAAAGAAAGCACAGAAAGGAAGAATGGGGCTTCGTTAAGGAACCGTTGATCTAGAGAATGGAGAGACAGCTAGATCAAAGGAAAAGATGGGCTAAGTGGGGCACACGGGGGGAATTAGGGAGCAAAGGGAGGGGGATGGGGGCTGGGAGAATGCTGGTGTGGGCAAGGGAAAGGCGGGGAGGGGCACGCAGATTGGGTGCACGTATTGAAGGTCAATGGGAGGTGGGAGATGAAACAGGACTCGCCTGGCACTGCTCAGCAATGCCAAGAATATGGACAACACCCCTCAAACAAAAGCACTCGCTCCCGTTTCTACAACAGGGCACCATTCAAACGAAAGGTGGATCCTCGACTGCTGCCAACTTCACTCTGTTGGAGGTGGTTCGCGCTTGCCCCTAGTCAACCCGTGGCAGCATGGCATAAGCTAGGTGGCAGTATGACAGCGCTAACAGGTGGCGTAAGCTGAAGTCTACATACGGGTGTGCTAGGTGGTGAGGGGCTGCAAGGTTACGTGTTGGAAGGAGGAGGTGTTTGGGACACGCGGAGGACTTGTGAGCGACGAGCAGAAATTGGTACAGTGACGCGATGTTCGGAGGAGCAGAAATGCGGTTTGGTTATATTGTGTGAAATGCGGTTCGGATGTGCGCTACGCAATGTCATGTATCTTAGGAAATGTTTTCATATAAATCTGTTTCTTTGTATCTAGACATGGTCAAAACGCGATGCGATGCGATATCGCATCGCATTATTTCTTATTGCGCATTATATCGCAGCAATGCGATATCACATCGCTGCGATATGTAAAAAAAAAAAGCCGAAATCGCATATTGCGTTCTAGGGGGCGATATTAAAAGATATTGCCTAAAAAAAGCGATGCATCGCATTTAGGGGCCACTATTTTCCCGCCCTTAAAAAACGTGTTCCCACACCACAGGGCACGACAATGGTGGCTCTCCTAGGTTCGCGCGGAATTAGGTAAGTGAATTGACGGGAGATGGGAATATCGTGGTCCCTCTCATGTGGAGCGTGTTTGAGGGGACGGGGTTGGATTCTGTAGATGCAGGGGATTTTAGTGCGGTTGAAGTGGTGGAATTTGGTTGGAGTCCAACCAATTGACTTTGGGGGTCGAGATTTCAGTCCAACCCCCTAAATCCCTTCAAACGTACACCACCACATCCCATCCAGAAAACCCACTCACCCACCACCCACCACCAACCATAACAAATTTGAACCCCCACCAAACTCCCCTCCCTCAACCACACTGCACTCCTTCCCATCTAGAATTTCCAACCCTTCCTCTAATGTTCTCCAAGCTCTGCTCCTCACACAAACTCCTCCCCCCAAACTGCCGCTTGCCATTTCCCCGCGCCATTCAGCATCACCCCAAGAGAAACCTAGACTAGCTCACCTCCTATTTTTGCTAAGTTCAGTGCCCTCGCCCATGTCCCTCCCCTTGCTGGCGAAATTCCGGGATGCGAAACGCGAAAGTATCGCGCGCCATATATTTTTATCGCTTATCGCATTTTATCGCGCAAAAAATAGCGCGATAAAAATGGGATATCGCAAATATCGCGCGATATTATCGCATCGCATCGCCGCGATTTTCTTTTAAAAAAAAAAGAAAAAAAAGATACATCGTTATCGCAAAATGCGATACAATGCGATGCGATTTAACCATGTCTATTTGTATCTCTTTGTATATAGTGAATCTGAAAATTCTCCCTCACGTCGTGATGCCTATTTGCAACCAGAACTTGACTGGTGGCGTTAAGACTACCCTTAGTACTTGTGATAGTGCTGTCGGGAGTCTGTTTGGAGTGTAAGAACGACCTGAGAGTAGCGAGAGCACTGCCGGAAATTGTAACAGCTGGTATCAGAGCTTGGCGAATCCTTGTTGCGCACGGCTAGAGAGAGTTAGAATGCATACGCCATGACGAATGAACGTGGCGAGGTTAGTTCGGGATCGTCCGCTGGTGGAGGCCCGCAACTACAAGCTCTCCTAGAAGCGTTAGCGCAGGGGCATGTCGTTTCGAAGCCAACGATTGGCTTGAGCGAGGCGCAGCGTTTTAGTGGCAGCAACTATAGTACGTGGCGTCTGAAGTTTATCAGGAGGGCAGAGGAAGTAGACCTCTGGATGTTCTATCATCCTGACGAGACGACACAGGAAGGAGTACCACCTGGTGTAGGAGCGACTGCATGTGAAAAGACGACGCATAAAAAAAAGAGTAAGCAAGCGTTCTTTCAGCTATGTCACTCCGTTGCAGGCAGCATAGCTGTAGGGTTAGATCAGTTTGCAGGGGAGTTAAATCCAGCGCAGAGAGCGTGGGAGTATATGGAGACAGTTAACCTTGGTTGTACCGACACCAACAAAGCGATAGTTAGAAAGAAGTTGTTGCTGTTGAGCATGGAGAAGGAGAGTATTATCGAGTTCGTGAACAGGGCGCGGAGTTATAACGATGATCTGCAGGCGATGGGTGCGACGGAATCCGAGGGAGAGATGATAGGGTATATCATCAATGGGCTACTGAAGGAGTGGGAGATTGAGATAGGCATGCTGACTGGCAACCCGCCTTCATCACTCACAAAGCTTGTAGAGATGCTGCAATCGCTAGAGCTAGTTAAGACGGAGAGGAAGAGGAAGGAGGCAACTGCTAGTAGTAGTGCTAAAGCAGTGAAACCAGCTCTAGTTAATGTGATAGGGCCTACAGCAAAGGGTTTCGGACCATGTTTTGAGTGCGGTAGAAATGGGCATAAGGCAGCCGAGTGCTATTTCAACCCTAAGAGTAAGAATTTCAGGGGAAAGACCTTAGGGAAGGAGCCGGGTGCGGACAGGACAGCAGGAGAAAAGGCGAGGACAGGAGGAGGTTTCGTGGGCAACTGCAATCAGTGCGGGCGGTATGGGCATAAGGCAGTAGATTGTTTTTTCAAGAATCAACGCTTCCAAAGGGTACGAGTGCAACAGAAACCCGCAGCGGCTAGAGTAAATGCAGCAGACGCATTAGCGGAGGAGGATGCTATTCTTGGAGGAGCACATAGAGCAAACTTGGCAAGAGCGTCGGAGTTATGCTTGCTCACAAAGAGGCTCAAGGAAATAGGCTGGTTCATGGATAGTGGGTGCACACAGCACATGACCTACAGAGGAGACTGGTTGACTAGTTTCAGATAGTCAGCAGTACCCTATGTGCTGCTAGGAGATGAAGGGAGGCTGCCAGTGTTGGGAGAAGGAGAGATCGTGCTACAGAGTCCATACAGTGAGCTGACCCTTGAGAACGTTTTGCTGGTCGAGAAGCTCTCGCTAAACCTGATTAGCCAGTCTCAGCTCGATAGCACAGGAAGCAAGTTCTTCAGTGATAAGGGAAAATGTGGGTCTTTGGGATTGATTGGCACATTCTAGCTGAGGGGGTGCGAAGACAGGGTTTGTACGAGATGCAGTTACAAGTAAAGGGGTTGGTGAAAGGAATAGTTAGCTATCTGCCCGAACCTGAGGAGGGCAAGAAGGCTAGGGAGGGGCTGGTTGCCATGATAGAGATGAGGTGGCATGGCACATGGCATGGCGCATGGCATGGCATGGCACATGGCATGGCATGGCATGGCGCATGGCATGGCATGGCGCATGGCATGGCATGGCACATGACATGGCATGGCATGGCATGGCGCATGGCATAGCATGGCACATGACATGGCATGGCGCATGGCATGGGATGACGCATGGGATGGCGCATGGCATGGCATGGCACATGACATGGCATGGCATGGCATGGCGCATGGCATGGCATGACGCATGGCATGGCATGGCACATGGCATGGCATGGCACATGGCATGGCATGGCACATGGCTCATGGCATGCCAGAAAGGCATGCCCTCACATCTCACTCCGTCCTAAACCCTCCTATTTCCTCCCCCCCCTTTCCCGTGTCCACCTTGCTGAAACCTCCAGCCCGGAAGCTCCTCCAAGAAGCAGGCAGAATCCCATAGCAAGTACCACCTGAGGGACGACCATTGGGAGACCCTTGTGGAGGTGGCAGCTTTTCTTAAGCCGTTCAACTCCCTCACCACAGCGGCTGAGGGATCGCTGTATCCAAAAGCCGCCGCGGTAGTCCCTCAGTACAACCTGCTCATCGACAACCTCGAGACGATGTACCACAGCAATAAGACCACGCCTGTGATTAAAGACACGGCATGGGAGGCGCTGGAGGTCCTGAAGAAGTACGAGTACGGGGTGGCGAAGGAGCTGGCAGTGGCCACCATGCTTGACCCCCGCTACAAGCACTACTTTAGGCTTCCGTGGTGGAAGGCAGAGAACGAGCAGCTGGCCACCGACACTGCAGGCACGGCCAGAGTGGTCCCTGTGCTGGACGAGGAGAGGGTGGCGAAGCTGGTTCGGAAGCGTCTCGGCAGGTACTTGGCTAAGCTGCAGGGCGGTGGGGAGACAGAGGGGACGGAGGGGACCAGCAGACCTAAAGCGGTTCATGTCGAGTGTGGCGCCGGGGGCGAGGGCGGTAGTTCGGATGGGGGAGGGGGGGATGATCTAGTGGACGAGCTGTTCGCCAAGATGGACAAGCAGGCGGCATCGGCGGGGGTCAAGGCACCCGATGAGCTGGAGAGGTACCTAGCACAGCCCCGGCTTAAGGTTGGCTGCCCCCTAAAATTCTGGCACAACAGGGTAGACCTGCCTGGCCTACGGGCCATGGCTCGCGACTAATTGGCGATCCTGGCCACATCCGCTGCTAGCGAGAGAGCGTTTAGTCAGGGGCGAGGCATAGTGTCGTGGCAGCGCCACCGGTTGAGCGCCTCCCAGGTGCGTGCATCCATGACGATCAAGTCATGGATGACAGAGCACCAGGGTGAGCAGCTCCTGGGGCTGGCAGCTGAACAGGCATTGAAGGAGCTTTGCATCGAGGGTGAGGACTTTGGGTTGTGATGGCCTCATTTGGGAGAGGGGGATGATGGAGGTTTCATGGCTGGCCGAAATGGTTGGGCTGTATGTATGATTTGTGCAGCCCTAGACTTGCAACATAAAGGCAAACTTCAGTGTTAGACACGACGTCCGTGCTCTTAGGTTGGCACCCGAGTCCTTTGGCGAACCCAGCATGGAGCTAAGGGGTTGTCATGGCGTGGTTTTTACACGCACTCTACTGGCATCCTAAGTTATGTTTCCAGCATTTATTAGGCATCTGAGCAAGCAAAAAACAGCACTCAAATAGCATGGGTGCTGTTATGAGTGAGTGAAATGCATTGCTGTAGTCACATAGCAGGCTAGCAAATGTGTTTTACAATGCACAACAACCAAATGCTTCTTGTTAGGGCAGCACAATGAACAAAGCCACGTAGACACGGTCACCAAACAGTATAATACCCACCTGGGTGACCCCAAACCCATAAAACAAGGTGACGGGTCCAAAAACCCGTTCCTGCCCTGCTATAACCCGACCCGACCCGACCCGACATCGGGTTTCTTTAAACCCGACCCTTCAAACCCGGGTCGGGTTGGTTTTTTCATACCTAAAACCCAACTTGACCCGACCCGACCCGACCCGCACCCGACTTCGGGTGGGGCAAAGTCGGGTCAGGTCGGGTCGGGTCGGGTCTATGCTCAAGCCTACCTGAGAGTAGCGAGAGCGCTGCCGGAAATTCTAACACACACGACCTCAACTGAGTCCATGCTACAACATGGCTGCGCTTACCTTAAACCTAGGCCTCCCCTTCCCCGGGGTGGATGCTACCGCCTCAGCAAGAGTCGGCTCAGCCCGGGCTCGCCGTCCGCGGCCAAGCCTGAACTAAGTGCATGCCTATCAAATCCACCCAAACGGCGAACTGCTGCAGCTGTTCCGCCAGCACTGGTCGGTGATGCTGCAGCGAGGTCAAGCCGTGGCCTTCCTCAATAACGCCAATGAGGCGGCTCAGGCTCACCACACGAGCCCCAGCTACCTTGGGTACCCCAACACTATAGAGGTATTCCACGAGCCACCTAAGACTGCGCCGGCGGCCTTCCTCTTGCAGCTCGTGTTTTGGTTTCCAACCGCAGGTTTGAACAAAGCCAATCTCTAGATTCAGCGGAACACCACACAAGATCTACGAAGTCAATAGTGCAACGCCCATACACCGGCGCCGCCACTCGACCGTCTACAGGGATTGCGGACCTCCATGACATCTCAAGCCGGACAACCAATGCACCAGCCGCGAAGGCGGGTTGAGAGGTAGGAGTTAGCCAGGAGTGCAGGAGACGAGGTACGAGGGCGAAGCGAAGCATAGAACTTACAGGAATCCCAGGTGGGCAAGCGAGCCGATACTGGCAGGAATTGAGCCACTGAGGTTGTTCTCAAAACAATCACTGAGATGGCAGGAGGGAAAAACGAGGGAACGAGCGGAAGGTGTGCAAAACAGGAGAGAAGTTGAAAGGGGGCGGACAGACAATGGAACAGATGAGTGGAGGGGAGAGTGAAGGAAAGATGAGCAGTGGAGAAAGGTGGTACGAAAAAGGATGTATAGCAATGGGTGGACGAATGGGATGCAGAAACACGTGGTGGATAATAACAGGAGGCGGGGCATGACGGAGGGGAAGATGGGGGAAAGACGGTTGTGAGGGGAGGGGGAATGGAGAGAGGGGGGGGAAGGAGAGGGAGGGGGGGAGGGAGGGGGGGGTCGGGGGGGGAAGAGAGTGGGGAGGGGCTGAATGGGAGGCACACGTAGGAAGGAATTTAGGTGTAAGAAAGTAGCGCACAAAGAAAGCACAGCAAGGAAGAATGGGGCTTCGTTAAGGAACCATTGATCTAGAGAAAGGAGAGACAGCCATCTGCTTTCAAAGGAAAAGATGGGCTAAGTGGGGCACACGGGGGGAAGGAGGGAGCAAAGGGAGGGGGATGGTTGCTGGGAGAATGCTGGGGTGGGCAAGGGAAAGGCGGGGGAGGGGCACGCAGATGGGTGCACATATGGATGGCGAATGGGAGGTGGGAGATGAAATAAGAGTCGTTTGGCTCTGCACACAGCAATGCCAAGAATATGGCCAACACCCCTTAAACAGAAGGAGCTCCCTCCCATTGGCCCCCTCCTGTTTCTACAACAGTGTATGATTTAAAGGAAACGTGGGTCCTTAGCTGATGCTTTATACGAACGACTTACAAGGTACTGTATCCAAGTTACTAAGGCTTCCAATTCCAACTGGGATGGGCCCGGTGAGCTCATTGACTGCCTAAGTTCTATTAGAAAGAGGGCGAAACGTGGGCATGAATTTGATCTGTTGATCCCCAAATTAGAGAGTGGATGTAACAATCAATGCAGTGAGATCTATGACGTACAACGGCCTGGTTCAGGTTAAAGCCTCCATGCGCACTTAGAAGTTAGCACGACTCTGCACGGCCCGCTGCAGTGCGACCTTGTGCTTGAGGTCCGAGGACATGGCTACGCCGAGCTGGTGGCCGCCTCGTGCATGGTGGACTGAACTCACACGACCACCTCACTCAGCAGTTGCCCTCCCATTTCGGCTGAGGCGGGCGAGTGGCTACTGGTCGTCCCCTTCCCTCTTTGTGACCGCGCTTACCTTAAACCGAGGCCTCACCTTCCCCGGTGTGGATGCCGCCGCCTCAGCAAGAGTCGGCTCAGCCTGGGCTCGCCGTCTGTGGCCAAGCCTGAACTAAGTGCATGCCTATCAAATCCACCCAAACGGCGAACTGCTGCAGCTGTTCCGCCAGCATTGGTCGGTGATGCTGCAGCGAGGTCAAGCCGTGGCCTTCCTCGATAACGCCAATGAGGCGGCTCAGGCTCACCAGACGAGCCCCTCTACCTTGGGTACCCCAACACTATAGAGGTATTCCCCGAGCCACCTAAGACCGCAGCGGCGAGGTCAAGCAGTGGCCTGGGAGAGCGAAGGAAACATGAGCGGTGGTAGGGAAAAGGATGTATAGCAATTGGGTGGACGAATGGGATGCAGAAGCACTTGGTGGATGAGAACAGGAGGCGGGGCATGACGGAGGGGAAGATGGGGGAAAGGCGGTAGGGGTGAGAGGGGGGTGTCCATCCACCCACCACACGTGCTCTTTTGAGGCAAGGAAGCGGAGAGGAGGGAGGTGAGATGGCGGTGGCGAGCCGGGCCAACAATCCCTTCGGGAGGATTTGCAGGATGGAGGTGAACTCATGGTCTTGTGTGAGCTCCTTACAGCGATATTAGTCTTGTGAGAGAGGAGATGCTATCGGGAATAGAGCCTATACTTCAATGGGTTGTACCCTTCACGAATGGAGCATATACTTCATTGTAGTCCTTCTTCTCCTGGTGCTGGTACCCCTTGGCTACAAGTCTGCTCTTGTAGCACTCAATGTTGCCGTCGGCGTCGGTCTTGCGCTTGAAGAGCCACTTGGAAGAGATCGCCTTCCGCCCCGGAGGTAGATCCACCAAGTCAAATGTGTCGTTCTCTATGATGCTCCCCTTTTTTTCATCTAAGGCGTTCTTCCACTCCTTCCCATTGGGGCCCTCCCAAGCCTCCTTGGGATTTGTAGGCTCCCCAAGTATCTCCACCAGAGAGAATTAGGCAAAAGTGCACTCCTCGCTTTCATCTTCCGCATCATCGCCTAGCATGAGAGCCGAACCAGTCAAGGTTGAGTTGGCTGGTCTTCCAAGCCATTCATAGCTCAACCTATTGGGGGCCTGAGTCTTCCTTCTCCCCCTTCTTTCCTCCTCTTCTACAGCAACTTGGATGCTCTCATGGCGTTGCTGCAAATCTAGTCGGTTCCCGCGAGCACTTGTAGCATGAGGCAGAAGTGACGGTGCACGCTCATCACCTTGCTGCACCTCCTCCTCCTCTTATCCACCATTCATTTGATTGTTCTGCTGCTACTCAGCTCCAAGGGCAGCTCCACATGCTCCAAGCCGGTACTCTTCACCTCTCCAAGCCGCACACCAATCTTCACTTGGTTCTCCGCCTTCCACTCCTTTTACGGTAAGTTTCTATGAACTTGCAATCTCTGCTCACCAAGAACTTCTTAGTAAATGGGTCCCAAAGAAGCAATCCCTTACTGTTTTGAGTCATGCCCAGGTGCACGGCCCATATTGTCTTGGCATCAAGCTTGTTGTGCCAAAGTTTCTTAGGGACAAATGCCATGCACATGCATCCGAACACCCGAAGCATATCCACCTTCGGCTTCCTTCCAATCCAATCCATATAGGGCACCCATTTGTCTTCTCCCACATGAGTCAAGACTCTGTTCTTGGCCACTCAAGCATGCCGCACCGCATCCAGCCAAAAGTAATTGGGTAGACCGGCTTCAATGAGAAGTCCCCGAGCCGTCTCCGTGAGTGTCCGATTCGCACGCTCGGCGATGCCGTTCATTGCAGGAGAGTAGGGTATGGTAAGAGAGTGCCTTATGCCCTGCTGCTTCAGCCAATTTTAGACGTCTTTGCTCAGGAACTCTCCTCCACGATCAGTGCGAATCGCCTTCACAAGCCGATCTTCATGCCGTTCCACCGTCGGCAACCAATCGGTCTTCACCGTCTCAGCTACGTCACTCATCTTGGGCAGCACATACACCCAAGTCATGCGATTGTGGGCCCTCTCAGGACTCACAATTGGGCATTACAGCCCCCTACATATCCGTTGGGGGTATATGTTAAACTAAGGTAGCTATGAACGGTAGGAAGCCATATAAATGGCGAGAGGTTTTAGGCTAGGAAAGTTGAGGAGAGAAAAGGGGTCGAGAATAGAAGAGAGAGGGATAGAAGGAGGGGGGTTTTACCCTCTACAATGGGTTTCAGTAACACCTACCAAGCCTACCAATTATTAAACAAAATATATAGTTTAACACACCCCCTAGGCTTGGTAGTAACAATTCCACATATACCCACACCCCCTAACCTAGCCCGTCCTTTCCCAGCAGCAGCCTCGATGTCTCCGGAATCGGTCAACACCCACGGCCTGGGAGATGGCAATGGCGGCAGTCGCGGCAGTGAGGAGAGCGACGGTGGTGGCGGCGTGCGGCGGCAACAGGCCAGCGGCAACAGCGGCGGCGGTGGCGGCTTCAATGTCAGTGGCGAGTGCAGCGGCCCCCGCCCTCTCAGCGGCATGGCCAATCTCCTTGGCAAGGGGGAAGGAGAGGGAGGGGGAGGGGGGGGGGGCGAGGGGGGCTGGGGGCGAGGCGAATCTTCAGCGAGGCACCATGGCTGGCACGACACTTACTGGTGTGAGGGCGTTACAACTGGCGCCTAGGACAGGGCACTGGCCGCAGCTGTCCATGCGCTGGCGTGGCGAAGTGACCCAGTGGCACGGCGGTGCGGCGGCACGGCGACCTAGCCGCACGGCGGCGCGGCTGTGCGGCGGCCCCGTGGCACGGCGGCATGGTGGGACAGCGACACGGCGGCACTGAGGCACTGAGGCACGGCAACGTGACGGGGCCGGCGTGAGGTGACGGGGCCAGCGCGGCGTGACGGGGCCAGCGCGGAGGGACGGGGCCAGCGCGGCGTGACGGGACCAGCGTGGCGTGACGGGCCCAGCGCGGCATGACGGGGGGGGGGAGTACACTGCAGAAGCGTGAGGAGAAGGCCCGAGGGAAAGGGGCCTGCTCTGAAACCATGTTAAACTAAGGTAGCTAGGAACGGTAGGAAGCCATAGAAATGGCGAGAGGTTTTAGGCTAGGAAAGTTGAGGAGAGAAAAGAGGTCGAGAATAGAAGAGAGCGGGATACAAGGAGGGGGGTTGTACCTTCCAAGCCTACCAATTATATAACAAATATATATATTTTTACAGTATATTCTAGTAACGTTCCGCCCTCATAGAAACCAGCGTCATTTTATTGGTATTGTTAATGTTCTTGCGATGTTTTAAGATCATTAGGGATAGGCTTATGCAACAACTACCTCCTCCCGGGTCATTGGTGTTGGCAGTAGAGGTTTTTGAGAATCCATTGGGGGTAATTTTAAGCAACGGTACCCCATGATGAAACATAGCACTATTTCAGTGTTATCGCACCATATCTTGTGGGGTTCGATGTAAACTGGAGAAGAAATATACAGGGGCTACCACATGTTTGATTTTGGGCCCTTTTGGATCACGTAAATTGGTAGTAGAGTGGCTTTAATAATTCTAGGCGGTTTATTCTTTAATACATATTAGCTCTCAAGAAACTTTGCATCATTTCAATGTAATTATGCCACTCCGCGCAAGGGTCCAAATAAACGTGTTCGACTTATGCGATACATACGTCCTATTTGAATTTGGGGTCTTTTCGGTCACGAAATGTGGTAGTAGAACATGTTTAATGTATGTTGGGGTTTTTTTTTACGGTTGTTATTCCTTCGTTGAACTTAGCACCATTTTATTGCTTTTGCGCTATTTTTTGCAAGAGCTGAAGTTCAATGGGGATAGCCGTATGCAAGAAGTACTCCCATTCAAAAGATGGGCTCTTTTGGGTCATGGAATGTGGCAGTAGAGATTTTGTGTTTTTTTTTAGGGGGTATGTTTTCAGAATCGTTAAAGCCCGCCCGGCTGGTTGCATATTTGCACTGTTCAGGTAGGTGGGGCGGCACAATCTAATTGGCCGTAAAAGAAGTGTAGAAACGAAAGTATTTTTGCAAAGACTGGCTTCCCAGAGTCAGCGTTTGTTCGTGCAAGCTAGCGGGGCTCGAGCTAGGCATATGCAGGGCTTCCACATTTTGGAGCTTTCATTTTGGCAGAGAACCACCTCCCCAGCTCTATTAAGTTTGCAGTAAGACTGGTAGGCTGTTGACAGCACATACCAACACCTCGTTCTAACCGGTTTCGAAATCAAAATTTGGATGCGGTTTGGCGCCCTGTACAGTTCGATAATACGCGGCACAAAAATTTTGAAGGGCATATTGTAAACGCGACTATGATATGCACTTCAGGGCAGCGTTTCTTCAGGGCAGTCTACACGAGCAGGTCTACCTGCGCCGCCCGCGAGGCTTCATCGGCACCTTCGCCCCGGGGACCTAGTGGCTCATACAACGCCCGGTTTACGACATGCAACAGGCGCCCCGAGAGTGGCACGGCACACTGCGTGCTACGTTAGCTGACCTGCAATTCTTCCCGTCCTCTACAGACCCTTCGCTATTCGTTTGCGCATGCGAAACTCCGTTCTACATCCTTGCCTGCGTAGACGACCTGGTCTTCGCTACTAGAGACAGAGACGCACTGGCCTCCGTGAAGGCCGAGCTGCTGAGGAAACACACCTATACTAACCTAGGAGAGCTGCACCGCTACCTTGGCCTGCATTTTTCACCAAGGACAGAGCTGCGTGCACCATCAATCTCATACAATCACACTTGGTGCGCTAGTTCCAACACAGATACGGTCTTCAATTCTCCTCCGCACAGCCCACACCTCTGCCAGTAGACCACAGGCTCTCGGCTCCAGTCCCTGACGATTAAGAGACCCTAGTGGTCCGTACGCTGAGCTGGTGGGTCGCCTCATGTACCTAATTATGTGCATGCGTCCAGATCTCGCACACCCTCTCAGCATCCTGGCTCACTTTGTGGAGACAGGCAGACGCCGATCGCAACACTGGTCGGCGACTAAGAGGGTTTTGCGTTATCTAGCAAGCACATCAGGTATGGGGCTAGTGCTAGGAGGACGCAAGCTAGTGGTCCTTACCGGAGACACACACGCTTCGTGGGCAGACGACGCTGAAACGCTCAGGTCCTCCTAGGGCTATTGCTTTAGCCTTGGTGCATGTGAAAGCTTGTGGAGGTCCACCCGCTCATCATGTGTTGCGCAGTCTAGCTATGAGGCTGAGATCTACACTGGTGGCATGGCGGCACAAGAGCTCCGCTCGCTGACCTTGTTGCTCACAGACTTAGGTGCGGCCTATCTCTGCCCCGGTCCTGTACACTAACAGCAGGGCCATGATCCTTCTGTGTCAGGAGCCTCGACTCGAGGGCAGAGCAAAGCACATCCAGGTGCTGTACATCGTCCTGCGTGAGCTACAGCAGCACCGCCAAGCCAGCGTAGTACACTTGGCTGCCGGTGCCAATACAACTGGTATCTTTACTAAGGCGTTTGCACCTAAAGATCTCCAGCGGCACTGTGTACAGCTTGGTCTAGTTCATGTAGCTCCTCACTTGCTAGGGTCTTGATTGTGTACTACTCTTTTACATATATTCTCCTGACTAGCCTTGTGATTAGTGGCCGGACTAGTAGTCTCGCCCTGGTTTGCTCTTATGTTGTTTGTACCCTTGCTGACCTGTCTTCGGACCCTTGCCTCAGAGGCTAGACTAGTAGTGCCACCGTGAGCTTCGTGTCTCTTGACACGCATTGGCCCTTGTCTAGCCTAGGGGTTGTGTCAACATACATATCTGTATATGTTTATAGGCTTGCTAGGAGGATACCTTAGAGAGTACAAAACTTTGAACACAATTACCTGGTATGCTCTATTCAAGTCAAGTCGCTACATTGAGACTGATGACTTTGAACATCTCTAAAAAAGTGGCAACAACCCCTAAATAAAGGTATAATTTGATAAGAATTATCCTTCAAGCAATCGAGCCTTCTAGTTCAATGCGCATTTTCCCCCAAAACCGGGCAGCCACTAGGCTAGTAATCAGAGTTGCCAATGCCATCCAGAACAAAATGTCGAAACATAATAACTAATATGAATTTCATTTGGCCGCAATGCCATCCAGAACAAAATGTCATGTGTTGTGCATATTTAAGTAGAAATATTCACCAACCACAAATCAATACGAGATATTCCTAATTTACTCAAAGAAAGTAAAATTGTGGTAAGCAAATGATCAAGCTATTAGCATTGATACAAAATTGTTAACATTACAGTTTAAATGTTAGATCCATGTACAACCCGGCTAAATAATGAGGTGCCTCCCCTAAAATTGAGGTCCGGCGCAAGAGCCTAGCCAAGGGAGCCTATGAACCATGTCATCCACGTGTGCCCGAACCCAAAGCGGACTGCCGCGCCAAAAAACACACCCCAAACTCACCTCGCAGGTTCGTCAGCACGAAATGCCTTCGAAGAGAGGGGTATGTTTCACAGTACCGCCAGCAACATACGCTGCTGGCGGATGGATTTTTTAGATACATTGTATCTTGCGACCTGTCGAACGCGCAGTCGAAGAGTGCGGTTTGGTCGCCCGTGGCGCGGAATGCCATGGCCTTGTGGTTCTCTGGGCCAGCCGTGTTGACAAACTTGATCCCAAATGCAACGAACCTAGACGAGAGAGAGAGAGAGAGAGAGAGAGAGAGAGAGAGAGAGAGAGAGAGAGAGAGAGAGAGAGAGAGAGAGAGAGAGAGAGAGAGAGAGAGAGAGAGAGAAAGGGGGGGAAATTGTCATTAAAACTGAGGGGCATTGCGTGGAGGAACCAGCGGTGGTTTGTCTGCGCCTGGTGGTGTCGGGCCAGGCCGCGTGCGTGTTGACAAACTTGATCCCTACGCCACGAACTAGTATTTCAACGGGAAAGAGGCGGTGAGAAAGGTGAGATGGGAGGGACGGTTCAACGGGAAAATGAGGGAGGAAAGGGGGGTTGTGAAAGGAGAGGGAAGAATGGATTGCGGGGGGAGGAGGAGGGGGGGGGGGGGTAGGAGGAAAGGGGGGCCGTGGAGGGAGGAGGAAGGGGAGGAAATAGGTAGCAAGGTGGTTTCTAGTACGTCATAAAAATGTGGATCTCACCTATATTGTAGGTATAGTTGTTCGTATAGCAAGGCTACTTCGTAGTAGACATACCTATGCCGTACCTAGAGTATAGCTACTCCGTATTTTTGGTCCTGGTATTTTGGGACGTACTTGTCGCTATCCACGCCCACTGTAGGCCGAATCGAACGTGCCGTAGCCGCTGCTGTAGCTAGCATCACCCGTGATAATCGTCTTGTCAGCACCAGCCCCTATCAGCACGATGTCCGTCGTCTTGATGAGCACGCGCTCGTTGTACATGCCAGCCGGGATGAAGATCACGAAACGCTGCCAGCCGGGAGCGGCGTCCACGGAATCCTGGATTGTAGCGTACCCCGACCTGACTGTCGCGTCCGCTGCGAGAGACCCGCTGACGACCGTGGGTCCGGCCGTGGAGGACGCCTTCTTGCTGCTCTTGCCGCTCTTGCTGCTCTTCTTCTCGCTGTCACTGTTGCTATTGCTGCCGCTGTTCTTGTCCTTCTCGTCGTCGTTGTCCTCGTCCTCGTCGTCGTCGTCCTCGTCCTCGTCGTCGTCCAATCGCCGCTTCTCCAGGCGATCACTGTCCGCGCCATCAGCAGAGGCAGCACCGGCAGTCATCCTCGTTTGAACTCCTTCAGCTGCGCGTACAAGCCCGGCTCCAACCAGTCCATCGCGCCGTTACCTGCCGACCCCGCGCCGCTCGATCGGACGGCCATGCGGCGCACGGGCGCGACATCCTCCTCGGTCGAATGTACGTTGGCGGCAGCTGCGACAGCAGCTTTTGCGACGGTATTGGTGATCGACACGAGGGCGTCCAACGTGCTGCCCGTGTTTTTCGCCGTGTATTATGGTGGGGGAATAGGAGATCGATCAAGAACCCCAGTGTGCAAGATGAGATAGTTAGGAAATCAGCTTGATTTACGATAGCTTCTGCAGTTGATTGTCTTGTTTATGCCATTTGATGTTGTTGCCGCTGTGGTTGTTGTTGTTGCTGTGGTTGAACAGGTCGCCCATGGAAGGCAAAAGACCCAGCATATTCATCTCCAAGGGCTGAAGGCCGAGCGGCAACAGCAGCTCTTGCATAACTAGAGTTATCAAGGCTCATAGAAGTTGTAGGATGCATTGGAGGTTGTCGTTGTTGCTGAGTAGACTATTTAGCCATCAAAGAAGCGAAGTCAGATAGATCGTCAGTAGAAAGACCAGAAGTAGGAGAATTCGTAGTTGAATTTCCTAACTTAGCACCTGACATAATTATAGATCTATGACTTAAGCTTAAGGGTGTAATCGAAATCAGCTTGTATTGGTTCATGTAACTGCACTAGCTCATAATACCATGTAGAAGTGAACCACGTGTTTAGGGTGGCCAGGATCTAGAGTTGATGGAACAATCGATATGCACTACCTTCTTCTCGTCACTCCCCTCTGCCGAAAAGGTGTGTCGGAACAGCTTGCCACCGACGCAAGAGACAGACGGAAGATGAATGCTCGAGGTCTTCTCAATGTCCAAGCCCATGGGTGCTCCATGCGCCGTAGTCCGCTTGATCTTCTCGACCCCAGCATGTGCCAACCGGGCATGCCACACGTCTGAAGAAGAGCGTGTGTCAGTCGCCAAGGTGCGCAGAGCAATCGTGTCTGCCATTGTGACAACACCGTTCGAGCTGCTCTTCAGAGAGAAGCGTGATTTGAGTATGGGCCATTCTCAACCCCAGAGTAGGGGCACGATCTGCTGACGGGGGCACGGGCGTCATCTTCTAGCCATCAAGCGATAGCATCTCATAGAATGAGATATCAGATGTTGTGACACCCTACGATGGAGTCCCTAGCAGGAGTTGGCTGCGAGCTTGCCACCGCGCATGTGGTCTGGCAGCAGGTACAACACCATGCACCCCCAGATATGTGCCATTTACAGGTCATGTTTTTTATGACCCACAAGCTCGTATAGGGTCTTTCCTGTGAAAAGAGATGCGCGTTCGAGATGGTTCCGCACTTAGACTGCCTGGTGCAGTGCGAGGTGTCACCTATGGTGGGGAACACATATGTGTAGTAACATCGTGTGAAAGGCTTCGACAATGGTGCGCATCTCCTTCAGCCATGCTGTTTTGCTGTGGAGTGTACAAGCATGTCTGATCATGGTTCATGCGTCAATCTTATGTACACTCTCCACCCGTTGAGGTTCGTGCGTGCACTACAGGAATGTGCATGCGAGATCCGCGGTACCTTTACGATACCAGACACAGGAACGTGACACTTTTGCAGGCTAGGGCTCCTTCAACGGAAGTTGGCCTAGTGACTTGATCGAGGTTGGACATTTCGAGGTTTACAGTTTTTTGGATCCCTTAGGGCGCATTCCTACAGCCTCGCGTCAGAATCACCTCACATTAGATGCGAGGTTCTCTGTATTGGCTGCCTCCCGTCAGACTATGCAGCTCGCGCTTGCGAATCATTTTTGGTGGAAAAGTACATGCGACAAAATGGAAAATCGTTGCCGCCAATGGCACATCGCCATGGTGATCAAATTGCCCAGGTTGGCACCTCGGTGCTGACGCACCTCGCACGCGTGGGAAAGCACAGAAACGAACCAGCAATAATCGGCGAGAAGTTCACTGCATGAGCGAACACATTAATTGCATCAGCAAACATGCAAATATCATTTCGCACTTCAAATTTCGCCCAGTTGCGTGGTGCTGGTTTGAATGAACCGTTATTTGTGAGTGAAACGTACGCACGTGACATCGCAAACAGCTTTTGCGACGCTTGGCACCTGCACCCACATCTGACGCGGGGATGGTGAGTCTAAACCGCGGTTAGTCTGACGTTTTGCTGTAGGAATCTGCCCTTAGTATTGGTCGGACACAAAGCGTGGAGGGGCCGATTTCTTGTGCAGTCAAGGAGACAAAGATAGAATTGCCTATGATAATGCATATTCCGACTTCGAAGATCCTCCAGCCCTTGTGTAAAAATTCCACTAAACACGACACTTATGTGTGTAATTCATTGGGTAACCGATCTATATTTTGCACTCAATAAGCAATGGAATTGAACTAATGAATTGTGTGCTCCTTCAAAACTCCCCATGCAAGGGTCCGCTATGAGGGAGGTGGAACCGGTCCTGCTCAAGCTTACGTTCCCCCAACATTTGAGGGACGTAATGACGCGTGGCGGTCGGGACGTGAAGCTACACACATGAAGGGAAATGGCTTCTGTAAAAAAATATTGGACGGACGACAAGAGTGACATTGAGCACCGCAGTAGAGAAAAAAACTTGTCGCATGCTCTCTATGAAGAAACAAACGGTTATATTTGCGAAACTTGATATAGGTGTGCAAAATTGGGAGGTACGTAACTATACAGGCGAATAAAGGCAATTGGTTAAATGAATAACGCACGTGGGATGTTGGGACATCCCATGTATTTTTCCATATTCTGTCTCGTGGAAATTGTATGATAGAAGGAATACCTCCTCTTATTCATTGTTATATACGCTAAATAGTATAATGGGAATAGGTAAAACAAGGTTTTAGTCGCAAATAATTGTATTCGAGGCCGTGGCGCATTCTCTGGGCGTTCCAGATTTCTTGTGCCAAAAGATTGCTCCTCACTGATAGAGTAATGTATGGATCAATTGCCTGCTGCTTACTGAACAAATATGCAGGATGGGAGGGGACAAGTCTACAAAGCACAGTGGGTGACTTAGCGCATGGGCCGCGAGAGCTGGGGTGGACGAAAGGCAGTGAAGTGATGCTAGAGTGACGCGAGACATGAATTCGCAAATCACAAATGTTGCTTCTTCGCCAGGCTCGCCATCCGGTGTGTGTTGGCCCACCAAAACGTCTGGAAATTGCATCCCGACCAATCCCTTCGAGGGCCGCCTTTCACTTGGCAAAGACTCGCTTCCTCCAACCTGGAAACCACATAACTTGGACGACCCGTATTCAACACCCCTGTCATCCGCGACACGAAACTTTGGACTTTGGCTTGGGCTCCGTCGTCCTCTTCCAGTAGGGCGCGTTGCATTCCGGGAAGGGTCCGATACCACTGGACCCGTTGCCTTCAGAACGGTTAGTTTCGGTCTGATAAGGATAATAGTGAGTCAGTACGGTTTTATGTGGTGGAGGTGGACCTCAGGCCCTCACCTCTACCGTGACCCCCAGAGACATCGATATGTACCACGCCCTCACCAAACTCATTGTCTGCCCTCCCTCCCTCACAAGGCCTGTTTCAAATCAGGGTCATTCCAAGTTGGTGTCATACGAGAGAGCTCGAAACCAATCGTATGATGTAAAATTGCAGCAAAATGCATGTGATTGGTTTTCCAACTTTCCCGGATGACACAAGCTTATGATGACACCGACTAAAAACATGCCCTCATCTTTGTATCCAATAATCATATCCTCCATTATTGACGAGGTGTCCCGTGTTTGTTCACTTCGCAGATTCCGTAAAAAAACGCTCGTATTTATTCTCGTTCGATCAAAATTGTAGCGTCGTCACTGCATGAAATGCGATCTTACCAGGTCACCAAGATACATTCGTCCCGTGGTTCGACTCGAAGCCTATTTTAGAGGCGCCCAAAAAGTAGAAGATGCCGCGACACCAATTACCTTGTGCGACACGTGCATCGCACGAGTCCTCTGTCACGAAGGCCCGATCCCGCTACTAGAAGTAGTTAGAAGCTTGATTCCGCGGAGCCCGAAACCGGCGGCAATGCGCGCAAGGGATGGGATGCAGCGAGCATGGCGCGCACTATCCGCGATTTGGCTTGCCCATCGGAGAAGGGGTGGGGGGGGGAGGTTTTTCAAGTCGAAGGTGTGTTGGGGGAAAGTCCTTGTTGGGCTGATAAAAGCCCTTAGGATCTTTCCAGAGACTAAGTCCCAGTTGAGGATTGAGACTTGAGTAGTGCAGCGGAAGTTGAGTAGTTGAACCCTTGTACTAGTATATGAGAACAAGTGATTGATTAAAGTGAACAAGCATACAGCAATATATAGAAAGTAGAACAAGCAGTTGTAGAATACAGTTGAATGGCAGTTTATCGAGTCACACAGCGACTCGATTGTCGCTTCGGTTACCATTCTTGCAGTTGTAACGGTCAGTCGCAACCTCCGGTTGCGACCCTTCGAGTCCTTTCGTGTTCTTTGTCCATCCCCTCGTGTAACCTCCGTTGACTCGCGTACTCGTTACGAGCTTCCTTGAGTGTGATGTTACACTTCAGAAACGCTTAAGTCCTTGAGATATTTCCAACACTCCCCTTCGTTTCTGGAGTGCTGACGTGTTCAGATCCGGTGACGTTTGTCTGCCCAGTCAGCAGCATGCAGTAATCGAACTTCGCCTTCGCCAGTTTCTTCGTCAGGTAGTCTGCGGCCATTTCTGTTGTAGGGCAGTAACTGAGTTGAAGTCTCCCCTTCGCGATTTCATCTTTGACGAAAAAGTACCGCAGGGCAATGTGTTTGGTTCGGTTGGTGAAGCCGTCCTTGTTCGCGATTTTGATCGCAGATTGGTTGTCGCAGAGGAGTGAGAAGACGGGCAGGGTCGCGATCTTCGCTTCCTCGAGCAACTCTCGTAGGTAGAGTCCTTCCTTGGTCGCAGTACAGAGGGCGATATATTCTGCTTCAGCCGAAGATAGTGCGATTAGTTCCTGCTTGCTCGACTGCCAGGAGATAGTCCCGATAGGTTCTAGTCGGTAGATGTAGCCCGTTCTCGATCGTCGATTTTCCCTGTCTCCCGCGTGGTCGGCGTCGACGTATCCGAGTAGTTGTACGGATGGTGTTGTTACTTTGCTGTAGGTGAGTCCAGTCGCCGGCCTAGAGACGAAGTAGAGTAGTGCCCGGTTTAGTTCTTCGAGATCTTCTTGTTCCGGTTGCTTCAGATGCGTCGCCAGCTGGCTTGCGCTGTAGGATAGGTCAAGTCGGCAGGTTACTGCTGCGAACAGTAGGCAGCCGAGCTTCTGCTGATACTCCTGGATTTGCTTCGCGGGGAGTTTTGGAGAGGTGTCGTTGTTGTTTCCGTAGTGGTAGGGAGTCGCGACTGTAGTTGGTGTTAGTCCGAACTTCTTTGCGACAACGCCTGCGTACTTTCCAGCGTATAGGTAGAACGCTGAGTTGTCTTCGACGACGTTTAGACCCAGGTACTGGGTTACGGTGTCTGACACCGTGAGTGTCAGGTCCCTTTTCAGCTCCCCTTCGAACCAGGTGGCGATGTCAGTAGTGGAGCCGATGTAGAGCAGGTCGTCAACATCGACGATGAGTAGAATGAATTCCCTTTCCTTCTGTAGTCGGTACATGCCTTGGTCGTGTGGCAGTTGTAGGAATCCGATTCTGACAAGGCGACCGTGAAGGTGCTGCTGCCAAAGCCGCGGGGCTTGCTTGATCCCGTAAAGGGATTTTATCAGCTGGCACACTTTTGTAGGGTCGTCGATGAATCCGTGGGGCTGCTCGACGAAGATCTCGGCGTCCACAGGTGCGTACAGGAAAGCATTTGCGACGTCGATTTGGCGCAGTGGTAGTTTCTTCGTGGCCGCGACGGCGAGTAGGATGCGCAAGGAGGTGTGACGGGAGACTGGGGCAAAAGTTTATGTGCAGTCGGTTCCGTATCGTTGATCGAAGCCTCGTACGACCCATCAAGCTTTGAATCGTTCGATGGAGCCATCCGCATTGGTCTTGATACGGTACACCCACTTTCCCGAGAGGACGTTCTTCCCGTTGATGTTCGTTGCAGGTACCAACTTCCATGTGTTTCGGTCTTGCAGAGCTTTTAGTTCCTTTTCCATCGCCTCCTTCCATTTCGCCTTATGTTCCCCCCACAGAGCCTGCGACAGAGTCGAGGGCTCGCGCGGAGATGGCGGCGGCGGATGCTGGACGGAGACCCATAGGCCGAGGATCTGCAGTCCCGTGGGTGTGTGTCGAGGGGAATTTTCATAACCGGAATAAGCTGCTTCGTCACCATCTTCTGGATCAGGTAAGAAGTTTGGGCCGATGCGTTCTGAAACATTCGTGTCGACCGGGTGGGGTGTAACGTAACCTTGGTCAGCGAAGTGGTAAAAGGTGTCGAGGTTGTTGCTATCGAGAGGATTGTCTTCGTCGAGTGGAACAGGTACGGAACAGAAAGGGAGTGGTCCGGCAGCTTCCGAGGCTCCAGGTACGTCTTCTTCTGCTGCGTCAGCCTCGGCAGCACGGTCGGCGAAGGAACGAAGGCCCGCAAGGCCGTCGGTGGGGTCGTGTGTGTTGGCAATGTTGTCCAGGTAATGCTGCAGCGTCAGTCGCTCGTAGAAGATAACATCACGTGATGCCACTGTATGACGTATGTCGAGGATTTTCCATGCGTGAAAATGTTTTGCGATGCCGAGGTGTAGTCCCCACCGAGCTCGTTGAGTGAAGCGTCCTGCTCGGGCTGTGTGGGGTCTGTACTGTACCATGCAGCCGAAAACTCAAAGTAATTTTGTGCTGCCCCTTTTTTGTGTCCACAGCAGGTGCGGTGATGCATTGTTGGGAAGCGATGACGAGGACAACAGGTTGTGCAGGTGGACTGCATGTGTCATCGCGTCTGGCCACAGTGTGGTGGGCAGTCTCATCCCCAGGAGCAGCTTTCGCATCGTCGTCTGCAAGGTCCGGTTCATGCGTTCTGCGACCCCCTGCTGCTGGTGAGCGTAGGGCAGAGACACCAGACGTCTGATTCCTCTTTCCGCCAGATAGGTCCTGAAGCGTTGTGACTGGTATTCCAGTGCACCGTCTGACTGGAAGCTCTTGAGCTTGGTTCCAGATTCTCGTTCGGCGATGGGTAGCCATGTCGTGAAGGCGTCGAAGGCTTGATCGCGTGTCTTGAGGTTGTAGTGCCAGACGTATCTTGTTGCTGCGTCGATAAACGTGATGACATAGTTGAAGTCGGCTTCAGTGTCTTCTCGAGGCATGTTTAAAATTACACTGTAGACTTTTTCCATCGGTGCGTATGCAGGTGCGCTTGGGTTGTGATGGGATGGAAAAGGCTGGTGGGGAAGATCGGCTTCGGGGCACGTAAAGCACCGTGCGCGTGGTCGTCGAAGTTCTTGGCCGCTCGTTGTAAGGAGAGCGTTTCGTTCTAACACTTTGGCTTGGATGGTTTGCAGTATTGTACTGTTTGCAGGATGTCCGAGACGTTGGTGCCAGATGTCGTCGGGAGCGCGATGGCCAGGCGAGCGGTGGTATATGTCAGTGTTTGAGAAGAATGCGACGACCGTGGCGGGACTGCGGCAGACTTCTCGTGTGATGGGCATTTGTTGATCTGCTTCGGTTGGCGATCCTCGGATCGCTGGTGGTGGTACTCGGCTGGATCTTGCTGTTGCTACTGCCGGTGATGGTTGGGAAGGAACACTTGCTGGTACTTGTCTTTCTTGTCTGATGACTGCTAATGCTCGTGTTCTTTCTGCTGCAGGTATGGTGTTGGAGTACCAGAATCCATCGGGGTTGAAGTCGGAGTCAAGATCCGGCGGGTGTGTCCAGGCGGCGAACGACACGATCCCATCGCTGTCGGCAGTACCTCGGTCGGGGACGAAGTCCAACACGAAGACGCCGGACTTCAGGAGAGCACGACCGATGAAGAGGCCGCCCTTCCCGTGGTAAAGGCGAAACTCGTTGGAGTCCGAGTCGCACTCCAGGTGAATTCCTTTTGCCATTAGCTGGCTGACGCTTAGCAGATTGTATCCCAAGTTGTCAACGATTAATACCTTGTTGAGTTGAAGGATGACATTTGTTTCCATGGACTGTAACTGAACCACCCCTTGTCTGTTTGTTTTCAGGTTCTCGTTGTTGGCAACGGTGATGATGACGTCGCGGTTGAGGCGTCGCTCTCGTTGCACGAAGCGTCCGGAAGAACACATGTGTTGACTGCAGCAGCTGTCCAAGAACCAGGTGTTTTGCCCGGTGGGTTCGGCGTTGGCGACCGCAGCGTATGTCGGGTTAACCTGAAGTCCTTGTGAGCGCGGCGGAGGGAATTCTTCTTCGTCTGGCGCGTAAGTGGGTGGTGATCCGGGTGCGCAGTTGTCGATGTGTACCATGCAGTTGATGATGTTCGGTGTCCCTTGTGCAGATGTGGAAGAACGTCTTGGAGGGCTTTCTTGAGTGGAGGCGACTTGTGGGTCTACTGGACGATAGACACGAGGACGCGTGCAGTTGACTTTGCAATGTCCGGATATTTGACAGTTGTGGCAGAACGGCGGCACTATGGTGAGTCCTCTGTTGTCGCGTTGATCTTGCTTGCCGCGTCGATTGTAGTTGTTGTCGTTCCTTCGTTGAGTGTAGAAAACTAACTGCTGCTGCTTCCTTGGTTGTCTTTCTTCGAACAGGTCCATCTCCTGTTGTTCAGCATGAAGCTCGGCGCAGAGGTTCATCTCCGAGATCCTTCCGTGGGCGCGAAGAAGCGAGCGTGTGGTTCTCCATTCTGGCCCGAGCCCGGCGAGGACAAGTGTCACGAAGCTTTCTTCAGTGATTGTTCCTCCGCACCGAAGCAGGCGGTCGCGGAGGGTCTGGCATCGACTCATATACTGCATCGCCTTTTCCCCGGTCTTCATCTGTATTGTTGTCAACTGTTGCATGAGTCTGCTTTGTGTCACACTGTCGTTTGCTTGATAGAGACACTTGAGATGATGCCATGCGAGTTCCGCGAAGTTTCCATAGCTCCGATACGTTCTGATGCTCTGCTGTTCTTGTGGTGACGGGTTCCGCAGGAGAACTGTATACACCAGCAGCGACTGATACGTGAAAATTTCTTGCTCCTTTCCAGTGCCGTTGCTTGGGAATGGCAGGGACCCGTTGAAGTATCCCAAGAGATGCGCAGCCTCCATCAGCAGCTCGAACTCAAAGCTCCAGGTAAAGAAGTCGTGTCCGTTGAACGGTGAGGATGTGTGTAACTTGATTACGTGTGAAAACTGCGCCTGGAGACTCAAAATTTCGTTTGGTGTCTGTTGTGATGCAGCTGCTGTTGGTTGGGCACGGGGCGGCATGAACTCGAATGTCCCCGGTGAAGAGTGATAAGGCGCAAAGGTAGGCGCTTGATTGTGTCGCCCAAACGATGAATTTTCGAGGCTCATCGGCGCTAATCCCATGTTTCCTCCGTTGCTCTGTGTTGAATGCGCAGGTGTCCTTGTCTGCTGCTGCTGGTTGAAGTGCGACATGAAGCTGAAGAACCTTTCCATAAGGTTCAGATCCACGCTTGAAGAGGGTGATGGAGTCACCATTTCCGGTGCTCATCCTGTTGTTTCTTGAGCAGCGCCGGTCTCGGTTTGCAGTCCTGAAGTGTGCAATCCAGAGTTGCCGGGTTGAGTGTCTTGGGCGCTGGGTGAGCCCGTAGAGATTTTCTTGCCCTTGCTGTCCATGACTTGTAATCAATGAAGTCGTTTGAATTGCAGATTGTAGATAGAGCGTAGTTGCTGGGAGTTTGGTCTCTGACCAGCTCTCATACCATGTTGGGCTGATAAAAGCCCTTAGGATCTTTCCAGAGACTAAGTCCCAGTTGAGGATTGAGACTTGAGTAGTGCAGCGGAAGTTGAGTAGTTGAACCCTTGTACTAGTATATGAGAACAAGTGATTGATTAAAGTGAACAAGCATACAGCAATATATAGAAAGTAGAAAACAAGCAGTTGTAGAATACAGTTGAATGGCGGTTTATCGAGTCGCACATCGACTCGATTGTCGCTTCGGTTACCATTCTTGCAGTTGTAACGGTCAGTCGCAACCTCCGGTTGCGACCCTTCGAGTCCTTTCGTGTTCTTTGTCCATCCCCTCGTGTAATCTCCGTTGACTCGCGTACTCGTTACGATCTTCCTCGAGTGTGATGTTACACTTCAGAAACGCTGAAGTCCTTGAGATATTTCCAACAGTCCCTTGCTTCGGAGGAGGTTGGCTGGGAATTGGCGAGTCGTCGTCAAGAACGTCTTCGTCTTTCAAGTAACCTTCCCAATCAAACTCAGTCGCATCGAGCAATTCGGTTCGCAAATTGGGGTTCGGTGTGCACGTCGAAGGAGAGTTGCGATCGTATTGCTTCGAATCGCCAATTTTGTTATTAGACTTTTGCTGCGATGGACATCTTTTGTGCCACGAGTTGTAATCACTGGACAGTAAAGTACACACTTATGTTCTATGTATATTTTATATATATCTGCATAGATATTTGACAATATTCTTATAACTCGATTTGAACAATTTTATTAAATATATATTCTCGGAATTTCATTCATTATTAAACCCGCAAGCCACAACAGGTATTACTGGCAATGAAAAACAACCCTCAACAATACCTCTTCATCCAACATAAAGACCAACCCTAATCAACATCCAAAACAGCAGCACGTCTTGAATCACATCCCTGATCATGAAGCACATCCAGATGCAACATGGCGTTCTCCACCTGCCCCATCGCCCTCTTCAGAAAATAGCCTCCACACCCTCTCCATTCAGGTCGCCTTCAACCACATCATCTATGTCACGGTCCCCCACGAAATCAAGGGCGAGGATGTTCTCTGGGACATCCACCCAATCCATGAGATACAGCTTGCCGATGAAGTAGTTGTTGCCGTTGTACTTGGTGGTCTGGAACCGGTTGAGCAGGCGCTGAACGACGCGCTCCTGCCTTCCGAGGGCATCAGGATCTCCAGCCCTTTCTAGCAGAACGTGTGCCATGTTCGGATTGCGCAACTTGTGACGAATCTGCAGATCAAGAGGGAAGGAAGAATGGGCAGAGAGAGGGATGAAGGGCTGGGAAGGGAGGGATGAAGGGATGGAGAGAGAGGGGCGGGGGAATGGGCAGAGAGGAATGAAGGGATGGGCAGAGAGGGATGGAAGGATGAGAAGGGAGGAAAGGAGCGATGGGGAGAGAGGGATGGAGGGATGGGAAGGGAGGGATCAAGAGATGGGATGAGAGGGAAGGGGAGGAGGGCAAAAAGGAATGAAGGGATGGGCAGATGGGATGAGAGAGAATGAGTGATGGGAAGGAGGGATGAAGTGACGGGAAGGGCAGAATGAGGGGACGGGCAGGGAGGGATGAAGGGACGGGCAGGGAGGGATGGAGTGACGGGCAGGGAGGGATGAAGGGACGGGCACGGAGAGATGAAGGGACGGGCAGGGAGGGATGACAGGACTGGCAGGGAGGGATGAAGGGACAGGCAGGGAGAGATGAAGGGACGGGCAGGGAGGGATGGAGTGACCGGCAGGAAGGGATGAAGGGATGGGCAGGGAGGGATGAAGGGACGGGCAGGGAGGGATGAAGGGACGGACAGGAAGGGCTGTGGGCTCACCACGGCCATAGTGAGGGTCAGCTGATGTCAGTGCAGCGCTACGACCAGACAATCCTTCCCTGTCCACACTTTCCCCACCGCAAGAAAGGCAGGGCTCGAGAACGGGACGCCCAACCACTCATGCCATGGGATCCCTGTGTCATCGGCAAACAACAAGGGAGTTTAGGCTAGCACCAGGTGTGTGACAACGACCAAGAGAGCACGAGAGTAAATACTCACCAATTGCGTTCTCAGCAACCCACTTAACACATGCAAGTGCGAACTCAGCGTTCTTCTTGTAGCACTTCTTCCCATCGCTGTTGATCACAGCTTTGATTAGCTTAAGAGGGGAATTAAGGAGTGCTCCGAGCCTGAGGTTGGAAAGCCATTTTCCAAACCTGCTGTTGAACATTTTGGCAGTCCGCTCTAAGGCATCAGAGTTCGATAATTCAAGCTTAAGCTTGAATGCGATTTCTGAGAGTGGCTGCACGTTTGACAGCTCTGCATAGTAGTTGAAAACGGGTGGCAAGTAGATCAGGCCAGGTAAGGTTGAAACAACAAAACGTGACTCTGAAGAAGAACACCACGTTGAATTAAGGGACAGAGGCAAAATTTGATAGCAAAATTGCTGCAGCACATACCAACAAAGAGGTTCAGTTAGTGGGCTTCATCTGGAGCATAGTTAATGTACGGGGGCTTGCTGATGGTGAGGCTAACTGCCTGCTTCATGATGTCATGCACAGGATGAAGGGATGGGAGTGATGAAGGGATAGGAGGGATGAAGGGATGGGAGGGATGAAGGGATGTAGAGAGGGAGAAGGGGGGAAGGGCAAAAAGTTATGAAGGGATGGGCAGATGGGACGAGGGCATGAGGGATGGGGATGGAAGGACGGGTAGAGCAGGATCAAGGGATGGGCGGAGAAGGAACAAGGGACAGGATGAGAGGGAAGGGGAGAAGCAAACACACACACTTGTGAAGGGCAGAATGGGTACTTACATTCACGCGCTTGTCCGTGAGAACCTTCTTCTCCATTTGGTTGGCCAAGTTCTCTACCGCCCTCAGCGACATAGTGGTGACCACCGTCTGTCGTTGAAGTTCGTCTCTAGAAGCAAGTGCTTCCTCCTCAAGCTGCGTATTTCGCAGACGAACATCGTCATTGAGCCTTGATACCTTCCGGCCTTTCTCGCTGTAGAGCGGATCCACCCTGCCGTTTGTCTCAATGCCAGCAGCTCGCTTAAAGAGCCGGGTACCAACAGCGGTATAAGCTGCAAGAACCACCAGAATTGGGTTAATTATCGGGTTTAGCTGCAAACTTAAGGGCGGAATGAACAGGAGCAAAGTCTACCTGTAGGCATGATGATCGCCTCATCCTCATCCGTTTGCTGGTTCGCCTCCGCTACCGTGAAGGCCGCGGCAGCTGCTGGAGTTGAGGCATCACCAGTTGCACCAAGTGTGGGAGGAGGATGGACAGGCGTTGAGGCAGCAGGAGGCTGGGCTGGGAGCCTGGCTGGGCTGGATGGAAGATGTGACGCAGAAGCAGGGGCTTCATGGTTGACCTCACCGTTGATCCCCGAATCTGCATTGGTGAATGACAAGATACAAGTTAGTATGGGGTAAAAGGCGTGCGGACCAAAGGCAACGGGACATTCGTACCATTGTTACTCGCAACGTTGCAAGGGGAAGGCGCACGAGGGGCCTGCTGCAGAACAGCGCTGAGGTTCCTCACGCCACTTCTGCCAGTTGCCAGTGCAGGTGGTCCCATATCAGGTAACTGCAGCCCAACAATCTCGGAAGCAAATGACTGGCCACCGCTCTCAGTCTGTGCTTCAGCCAGACCTCCTGAAATTGCGGGAAATTAGGGTTAGTCGCAAAAACTGTGCGAAGGGAATCAACCGGAATGTGCCAAAAGAGGAAGGCAGTAAGTACCTTGATCCTTGTAATGACCGCCGAGGGTCGCATGGTTGCTCTTCGTGCCACGGCTGGGCTGCTGACGTTGTGCCATTGCGAGCACGTCAGGTGGAACTTGGTTTCCCTTAGGGGCCATCGTAAAAGAAAAGAGAGAGTGGCGTGAGAATACTATAGAAGAACTGGAGAGAACTTGTAAAGGTATTGCCCTGATGACAATGGTTGGGCGACTAAGCTTTTATAGAAAACAAGGGTCACACCTGGTGAGCTGAAACTTGAGATTTGTGCCTCCACGAGACGAAGCGCCCTAGAACTATATCTGAGCTTGTTTATATCACATTTCGCTCTGTATAGGATTTCAGGGGGTGGGGCGGATGGCGGGAAAAATGGGTTTTGCGACGGCGGCTCTCCGTACAAGTGGGGGGGGGCTCTGCGTTCGAAGTTTGAAGTCTGAAGTATGAAGTTCGAAGTTCGAAGTTCAAACCTCTGAGTTTGAAATTGCAAACACAGTTGCGGAAGGCGTTGTGGGTTTGGCTGGTTGGCCGCCAAACCCTAGCAAGGCAGAGGAGTTTTTTGAGGCGAAGGGGGACTGACAAGGAAGTGGCGGAAAGGTTGGTCTGTGTTTTTTTGTTTTCGGTCGGGCAGTGTATGAGCACGATGCACCAATCACACACTGTCGAATTGGACAGCAAACGAGACTGTAGTCTACAAAATGTGTATGTCAGTGAAGTACGGCCACAATTTGGAAGTGTTCCGCGGAAGTTTCAGTGCATGAAAGCAGTTGCGCCACGCTAAATCAGTGCTCTTAGGGTGTCGTGGTGCTGTTGCTGTGGCTTGAAAGGCTTGGGGTCAATCCTCTCGATAACCTAGGGGGTCACCTTGCAGAATCCGAGTTTGCCCGGGATCCAACTCGGCCAATCTGGGTAGCCCTAGAACTTTTGACTGTTTTCGCATGCCAGAGTTTCGACCAGCTCGTACGTGGTTTTACCCTGTTTTTCCATGACAAACCAGTGTAATTACCTTGAATTCCAAAGGCCTGCTTGGGTCAGGTTTGCCACGCGCAACTCAAAGCAGCAAAGCGTTTGCGCCAAAACCTTACAAGCCTGGTTTGGTTCTCGCTGTTGGGGGGAAGGGGTGCTGATGTGGCGCTTTACAGTCGAGTACAGACAAAACGCACCTGATGATGCCAAATAATTCCTGCAGTCCCGCTGCCACCTCACCTGTCTCCGCGGTTGTGGGCCGTTGGCACAAAACGCACCAGCCGAAAAGCACCTCACAGCGCTGTATGGGGCGTTCCTATAGCGCGTCCGAGACGTACTTTTCCCACAAGTACCCTACACACCCATACTAACTGCACTGGAAAGAAGACACACAACATTTGAATTATATGATCATTATTTATCGATATCGTCTATGTTGAATTTGCAAAATGCTTCGTGGGTTGCACAAGTAATCTGCCTCCATCGGTGTGAATAGTAAACCCACCAGAACACAGGAGATATGTCGTGAAGCGCTACGCTGACGAAGCAATTTCATTGCGAACTAGGTCTATGTGCTTATCGCCTAAACATGCTCAAAATAAAGGTGGCGCTAGATGCTTTGGGGTCTGGAGATGTAGGGACCACATGCAGAGTGCGCATGATGTGGGAAATGGGAAAAACAGAGTACTCGTCTACCCCTACGCTCCAAACCAACCTCTCCAAGTCATAATCTTCAGTAGGACCTGTGCTCTCATAGTTCCTGATAAAGCCCATCTGGTCTTGCATAATCTCTTTGACCCGGACCCCATTCTCCGTCAGCATGGTGGTTTTTGTAAGGGTAAACATGAGCAGCAGCTTGCCAAACCGCACGCGATGGACCCATCTTGCCACTGCCTCCTTTCTAGATACATCAGAGTACCAAGGCTTCCTGTAGAAGGAACGTGTGGCTCTGGAATACTGAGCATGCCTGCTGTAAAAATCATAGTTCTCACCTCCTGGGATACCTACACCGGTGTGCAGGTGAATGGTGGCATCGCATGTTTCTCCAGCCAACAGCGTTCCTCGAATGGTTGGTTGTAAACGGTCCATGTCCCCAGGAGCAGTGGCACACAGTTGCTGCCAATGGTTGCCAGTTGGCTGGTCCATGTTGATCTGACCATTCCGACCTGTGACAGTTGGCGTTCCACTCTCCAAGGCCTGGTAGAGAGTGAATTAGGGAAGGATGGGGAGGACACGAATGCGGGGATGGGATGGGTGGGCTGAGAGGGATGAAGGGATGGAGATGGCCAGGATAGGAGGATGGGATGAGAGGGATGAAGGGTGGGGATGGTGGGGATAAGAGGATGGGGGGAGAGGGATGAAGGGATGCGATCAGAGGGAACAAGGGATGAGATGAGAGGGATGAAGGGTGGAGATGGTGGGGATAAGAGGATGGGATCAGAGGGATGAAGGGATGGGATCAGAGGGAACAAGGGACGAGATGAGAGGGATGAAAGGTGGGGATGGTGGGGATAAGAGGATGGTATCAGAGGGATGAAGGGTGGGGATGGTGGGGATAAGAGGATGCGGGGAGAGGGATGAAGGGATGGGATCAGAGGGAACAAGGGATGAGATGAGAGGGATGAAGGGTGGGGATGGTGGGGATAAGAGGATGGGATCAGAGGGATGAAGGGTGGGGATGGTGGGGATAAGAGGATGGGGGGAGAGGGATAAAGGGATGGGATCAGAGGGAACAAGTGATGGGATGAGAGGGATGAAGGGTGGGAATGGTGGGGAAAAGACGATGGGATCAGAGGGATGAAGGGATGGGATGAGAGGGAACAAGGGATGGGAACAGAGGAAAGAAGGGATGGGCAGAGAGGACAGCCATTGGCAAACTAACCGCATCCTCCCTGTCCTCATCGTCCCTATTTATTGCATCTACAAGCTCGCCAACCAAAGCGCGACGTGTGATGTGCTCCTCATAATTCTTCTTGTTGCTCCCACGATATGGTCTCTTCATCATGGAGATGTGAAGATGCTCGTAAAAATCGGTGCAATAGTGTACTGGCAAACCGCCACAACGGATATTTTCTGGAACATGCACCATTGTGTGCACTTTTGGAATCATGAACTCTGAATTTTGACTGGCTCCAAAGTGCCTGATAAGGAGAGGGATCAGCCTGGTGTGGGAGCGAAATAGGGAAATGCCATGGAACCTTCTTGCAAAGAACACGATCATGAGTTTGCAATGATCGGACCCTTGGGCTTGTACGTGGTATGAGAGTGATGGAAATAGGAGTGGTGGGTTGCACACCGGTGTCTAGTAGACTTAAAGATAATGATGCCTAACTACAAATCACATCACAAGTGTGCACTTACAATCCTGTAAGGGACGCGAGGTGAAGCGGCGTCGCCTCTGTATGATTGGGTCGCAGCCACACCTCCGAGTGCCAGTAGACATACATCGAAACAGTCTCTACCAGCTCCTTTTTTGCCCCCATCTGTTGAAGGATTACAGGCAGAACCTGCATCACTGCTTGATGTTCGAATGCATAAAATGTGCCAACATTTGTGAAACACCTCTTCCCCTTCCCTGGAAGGCGGATGAACGATTGTCTACTGTACTCGGTGATGCAACAAACTCCATCATCGAACACTGGCCGCTTGTAAACTTCCCCCCTGCACCCCTTGAGGATGTTTCGGAGAGAATCTACCATGTGTTTAAACACTCCAAGTGGGGACATGTGCATAACGTCGCACATCAAAGCGCGGTAAGGGTTACCCCATTCGGTGTTTCCTTGTGGAAATCTCCACAGCCACACCTGTTTGGGGGAATCACGGGAAGTAGACTATTATTGGCACTCTCATTCTTGTACCCACCAAATCCCACATGTTCGAAATCAAACAAGCAACAGCATTCTCTGCCCATCCCTTCAGCCCTCTCCGCCCATTCGTTCATCACTCACTGCCCATTCCATCATCCCTCTCTGCCCATCCCTTCATCCCTCTCTGCCCATCAATTCATCCCTCACTGCCCATCCCTTCATCCCTCTCTGCCCATTCGTTCATCCCTCTCTGCCCATTCTTTCATCCCTCTCTGCCCATCCCTTCATCCCTCTCTGCCCATTCCTTCATCCCTCTCTGCCCATCCCTTCATCCCTCTCTGCCCATTCGTTCATCCCTCTATGCCCATTCTTTCATCCCTCTCTGCCCATCCCTTCATCCCTCTCTGCCCATTCCTTCATCCCTCTCTGCCCATCCCTTCATCCCACTCTGCCCATCCCTTCAGCCCTCTCTGCCCATTCGCTCATCCCTTTCTGCGCATTCTTTCATCCCTCTCTGCCCATCCCTTCATCCCTCTCTGCCCATCCCTCCATACCTCTCTGCCCATCCCTTCATCCCTCTCTGCCCATCAATTCCTCCCTCTCTGCCCATTCGTTCATCCCTCTCGGCCCAATCTTTTATCCCTCTCTGCCCATCCTTTCATCCCTCTCTGCCCATCCCTTCATCCCTCTCTGCCCATTCCTTCATCCCTCTCTGCCCATCCCTTCATCCCTCTCTGCCCATTCGTTCATCCCTCTCTGCCCATTCTTTCATCCCTCTCTGCGCATCCCTTTATCCCTCTCTGCCCATTCCTTCATCCCTCTCTGCCCATCCCTTCATCCCTCTCTGCCCATCAATTCATCCCTCTCTGCCCATCCCTTCATCCCACTCTGCCCATCCCTTCAACCCTCTCTGCCCATTCGTTCATCCCTCTCTGCGCATTCTTTCATCCCTCTCTGCCCCTCCCTTCATCCCTCCCTGCCCATTCCTTCATACCTCTCTGCACATCCCTTCATCCCTCTCTGTCCATAAATTCCTCCCTCTCTGCCCATCCCTTCATCTTTCTCTGCCCATTCGTTCATCCCTCTCGGCCCATTCTTTCATCCCTCTCTGCCCATCCCTTCATCCCTCTCTGCCCCTTCCTTCATCCCTCCCTGCCCATTCCTTCATCCCTCTCAGGCCATCAATTCATCCCTCTCTGCCCATCCCTTCATCCCTCTCTGCCCATTCCTTCATCCCCCAATGCCCATCCCTTCATCCCTCTCTGCCCATTCGTTCATCCCTCTCTGCCCATTCTTTCATCCCTCTCTTCCCATCCCTTCATCCCTCTCTGCCCATTTCTTCATCCCTCTCTGCCCATCCCTTCATCCCTCTCTGCCCATCCCTTCATCCCTCTCTGCCCATCAATTCATCCCTCTCTGCCCATCCCTTCATCGCTCTCTGCCCATTCGTTCATACCTCTCTTCCCGTTCTTTCATCCATCTCCGCCAATCCCTTCAGTCCTATCTGCCCATTCGTTCATCCCCCTCTGCCCATTCTTTCATCCCTCTCTGCCCATTCCTTCATCCCTCTCTGCCCATCCCTTCATCCCACTCTGCCCATCCCTTCAGCCCTGTCTGCCCATTCGTTCATCCCTTTCTGCGCATTCTTTCATCCCTCTCTGCCCATCCCTTCATCCCTCTCTGCCCATCCCTCCATACCTCTCTGCCCATCCCTTCATCCCTCTCTGCCCATCAATTCCTCCCTCTCTGCCCATTCGTTCATCCCTCTTGGCCCATTCT
Organism: Closterium sp. NIES-67; assembly: GCA_027943415.1. Classification (NCBI taxonomy): domain Eukaryota; kingdom Viridiplantae; phylum Streptophyta; class Zygnematophyceae; order Desmidiales; family Closteriaceae; genus Closterium; species Closterium sp. NIES-67. The sequence continues at coordinate 395,404 of BQMB01001983.1, forward strand.
CTTATCCCTCTCTGCCCATCCTTTCATCCCTCTCTGACCCTTCCTTCATCCCTCCCTGCCCATCCCTTCATCCTTCTCTGGCCATCAGTTCATCCCTCTCTGCCCATCCCTTCATCCCTCTCTGCCCATTCCTTCATCCCCCAATGCCCATCCCTTCAACCCTCTCTGCCCATTCTTTCATCCCTCTCTGCCCATTCTTTCATCCCTCTCTGCCCATCCCTTCATCCCTTTCTGCCCATTTCTTCATCCCTCTCTGCCCATCCCTTCATCCCTCTCTGCCCATCCCTTCATCGCTCTCTGCCCATTCGTTCATCCCTCTCTGCCCATTCTTTCATCCATCTCTGCCAATCCCTTCAGTCCTCTCTGCCCCTCCCTTCATCCCACTCTGCCCATCAATTCATCCCTCTCTGCCCATCCCTTCATCCCTCACTGCCCATCCCTTCATCCCTCTCTGCCACTCCCTTCATCCCTCTCTGCCCATTCGTTCATCCCTCTCTGCCCATTCCTTCATCCCTCTCTGCCCATTAATGCATCCCTCTCTGCCCATCCCTTCTTCCCTCTCTGCCCATTCGTTCACCCCTCACTGGCCATTCTTTCATCCCTCTCTGCCCATCCCTTCATCCCTCTCTGCCCATTCCTTCATCCCTCTCTGCCCATCCCTTCATCCCTCTCTGCCCATCAATTCATCCCTCTCTGCCCATCCCTTCATCCCTCTCTGCCCATTCCTTCATCCCGCTCTGCCCATCCCTTCATCCCTCTCTGCCCATCAATTCATCCCTCTCTGCCCATTCGTTCACCCCTCACTGCCCATCCGTTCATCCCTCTGTGCCCATCCCTTCATCCCTCTCTGCCCATTCCTTCATCCCTCTCTGCCCATCCCTTCATCCCTCTTTGCCCATTCCTTCATCCCTCTCTGCCCATCCCTTCATCCCTCTCTGCCCATCAATTCATCCCTCTCTGCCCATCCCTTCAGCCATCTCTACCCATTCGTTCATCCCTCTCTGCCCATTCTTTCATCCCTTTCTGCCCATCCCATCATCCCTCTCTGCCCATTCCTTCATTCCTCTCTGCCCATCCCTTCAACCCTCTCTGCCCATTCGTTCATCCCTCTCTGGGCATTCTTTCATCCCTCTCTGCCCGTCCCTTCATCCCTCCCTGCCCATTCCTTCATACCTCTCTGCACATCCCTTCATTCCTCTCTGCCCATAAATTCCTCCCTCTCTGCCCATCCCTTCATTCCTCTCTGCCCATTCGTTCATCCCTCTTGGCCCATTCTTTTATCCCTCTCTGCCCATCCTTTCATCCCTCTCTGCCCGTTCCTTCATCCCTCCCTGCCCATCCCTTCATCCCTCTCTGGCCATCAGTTCATCCCTCTCTGCCCATCCCTTCATCCCTCTCTGCCCATTCCTTCATCCCCCAATGCCCATCCCGTCATCCCTCTCTGCCCATTCTTTCATCCCTCTCTGCCCATTCTTTCATCCCTCTCTGCCCATCCCTTCATCCCTTTCTGCCCATTTCTTCATCCCTCTCTGCCCATCCCTTCATCCCTCTCTGCCCATCCCTTCATCCCTCTCTGCCCATCCCTTCATCCCTCTCTGCCCATCAATTCATCCCTCTGCCCATCCCTTCATCGCTCTCTGCCCATTCGTTCATCCCTCTCTGCCCATTCTTTCATCCATCTCTGCCAATCCCTTCAGTCCTCTCTGCCACTCCCTTCATCCCTCTCTGCCTATCAATTCATCCCTCTCTGCCCATCCCTTCATCCCTCACTGCCCATTCCTTCATCCCTCTCTGCCACTCCCTTCATCCCTCTCTGCCCATTCGTTCATCCCTGTCTGCCCATTCCTTCATCCCTCTCTGCCCATTAATGCATCCCTCTCTGCCCATCCCTTCTTCCCTCTCTCCCCATTCGTTCACCCCTCACTGCCCATTCTTTCATCCCTCTCTGCCCATCCCTTCATCCCTCTCTGCCCATTCCTTCATCCCTCTCTGCCCATCCCTTCATCCCTCTCTGCCCATCAATTCATCCCTCCCTGCCCATCCCTTCATCCCTCTCTGCCCATTCCTTCATCCCGCTCTGCCCATCCCTTCATCCCTCTCTGCCCATCAATTCATCCCTCTCTGCCCATTCGTTCACCCCTCACTGCCCATCCTTTCATCCCTCTGTGCCCATCACTTCATCCCTCTCTGCCCATTCCTTCATCCCTCTCTGCCCATCCCTTCATCCCTCTCTGACAATCAAGTCATCCCTCTCTGCCCATCCCTTCATCCCTCTTTGCCCATTCATTCATCCCTCTCTGCCCATCCCTTCATCCCTCTCTGCCCATCAATTCATCCCTCTCTGCCCATCCTTTCAGCCATCTCTACCCATTCGTTCATCCCTCTCTGCCCATTCTTTCATCCCTTTCTGCCCATCCCATCATCCCTCTCTGCCCATTCCTTCATCCCTCTCTGCCCATGCCTTCATCCCTCTCTGGCCATTCGTTCACACCTCACTGCCCATTCTTTCATCCCTCTCTGCCCATCCCTTCATCCCTCTCTGCCCATTCCTTCATCCCTCTCTGCCCATCAATTCATCCCTCTCTGCCCATCCCTTCATCCCTCTCTGCCCATAAAGTCATCCTTCTCTGCCCATCCCTTCATCCCTCGTTGCCCATCCCTTCATCCCTCTCTGCCCATCAATTTACCCTCTCTGCGCATCCCTTCAGCCCTCTTGGCGCATTTGTTCATCCCTTTCTGCCCATCCCTTCCTCCCTCTCTTCCCATCCCTTCAACTCTCTCTGCCCATTCGTTCACCCCTCACCACCCATTCTTTCATCCCTCTCTGCCCATCCCTTCATCCCTCTCTGCCCATCAATTCATCCCTCTCTGCCCATCCCTTCATCCCTCACTGCCCATTCCTTCATCCCTCTCTGCCACTCCCTTCATCCCTCTCTGCCCATTCGTTCATCCCTCTCTGCCCATTCCTTCATCCCTCTCTGCCCATTAATGCATTTCTCTCTGCCCATCCCTTCATCCATCTCTGCCCATTCCTTCATCCCTCTCTGCCCATTATTTCATCCCTCTCTGCCCATCCCTTCATCCCTCTCTGCCCATCCCTTCATCCCTCTCTGCCCATTCCTTCATCCCTCTCTGCTCATCAATTCATCCCTCTCTGCCCATCCCTTCATCCCTCTCTGCTCATCTCTTCATCCCTCTCCGCCCATCAAGTCATCCCTCTCTGCCCATCCCGTCAACCCTCTCTGCCCATTCCTTCATCCCTCTCTGCCCATCCCCTCATCCCTCTCTGCCCATCCCTTCATCCCTCTCTGCCCATCAAGTCATCCCTCTCTGCCCATCCCTTCATCCCTTTCTGCCCATCAATTCATCCCTCTCTGCGCATCCCTTCAGCCCTCTCTGCGCAGGTGTTCATCCCTCTCTGCCCATTCTTTCATCCCTTTCTGCCCATCCCTTCATCCCTCTCTTCCCATTGCTTCATCCCTCTCTGCCCATCCCTTCATCCCTCTCTGCCAATCAATTCATCCCTCTCTGCCCATCCCTTCATCCCTCTCTGCCCATTCGTTCATCCCTCTCTGCCCATTAATGCATCCCTCTCTGCCCAGACCTTTATCCCTCTCTGCCCATCTCTTCATCCCTCTCTGCCCATCCCTTCATCCCCCTCTTTCCATCCCTTCATCCATCTCTGCCCATGCCTTCATTCCTCTCTGCCCATTATTTCATCCCTCTCTGCCCATCCCTTCATCCCTTTCTGCCCATCCCTTCATCCCTCTCTGCCCATTCCTTCATCCCTCTCTGCTCATCAATTCATCCCTCTCTGCCCATCCCTTCATCCGTCTCTGCTCATCCCTTCATCCCTCTCCGCCCATCAAGTCATCCCACTCTGCCCATCCCGTCATCCCTATCTGCCCATTCCTTCATCCCTCTCTGCCCATCCCCTCATCCCTCTCTGCCTATCAATTCATCCCTCTCTGCCCATCCCTTCAGCCCTCTCTGCCCATTCGTTCATCCCTCTCTGCCAATCCCTTCATCCCTTTCTGCCCTTCCCTTCATTCCTCTCTTCCCATTCCTTCATCCCTCTCTGCCCATCCCTTCATCCCTCTCTGCCCATAAAGTCATCCTTCTCTGCCCATCCCTTCATTCCTCAATGCCCATCCCTTCATCCCTCTCTGCCCATCAATTTTCCCTCTCTGCGCATCCCTTCAGCCCTCTTGGCGCATTTGTTCATCCCTTTCTGCCCATCCCTTCCTCCCTCTCTTCCCATCCCTTCAACTCTCTCTGCCCATTCGTTCACCCCTCACCACCCATTCTTTCATCCCTCTCTGCCCATCCCTTCATCCCTCTCTGCCCATCAATTCATCCCTCTCTGCCCATCCCTTCATCCCTCACTGCCCATTCCTTCATCCCTCTCTGCCACTCCCTTCATCCCTCTCTGCCCATTCGTTCATCCCTCTCTGCCCATTCCTTCATCCCTCTCTGCCCATTAATGCATTTCTCTCTGCCCATCCCTTCATCCATCTCTGCCCATTCCTTCATCCCTCTCTGCCCATTATTTCATCCCTCTCTGCCCATCCCTTCATCCCTCTCTGCCCATCCCTTCATCCCTCTCTGCCCATTCCTTCATCCCTCTCTGCTCATCAATTCATCCCTCTCTGCCCATCCCTTCATCCCTCTCTGCTCATCCCTTCATCCCTCTCCGCCCATCAAGTCATCCCTCTCTGCCCATCCCGTCATCCCTCTCTGCCCATTCCCTCATCCCTCTCTGCCCATCCCCTCATCCCTCTCTGCCCATCCCTTCATCCCTCTCTGCCCATCAAGTCATCCCTCTCTGCCCATCCCTTCATCCCTTTCTGCCCATCAATTCATCCCTCTCTGCGCATCCCTTCAGCCCTCTCTGCGCAGGTGTTCATCCCTCTCTGCCCATTCTTTCATCCCTTTCTGCCCATCCCTTCATCCCTCTCTTCCCATTGCTTCATCCCTCTCTGCCCATCCCTTCATCCCTCTCGGCCAATCAATTCATCCCTCTCTGCCCATCCCTTCATCCCTCTCTGCCCATTCGTTCATCCCTCTCTGCCCATTAATGCATCCCTCTCTGCCCAGACCTTCATCCCTCTCTGCCCATTTCTTCATCCCTCTCTGCCCATCCCTTCATCCCCCTCTTTCCATCCCTTCATCCATCTCTGCCCATTCCTTCATCCCTCTCTGCCCATTATTTCATCCCTCTCTGCCCATCCCTTCATCCCTTTCTGCCCATCCCTTCATCCCTCTCTGCCCATTCCTTCATCCCTCTCTGCTCATCAATTCATCCCTCTCTGACCATCCCTTCATCCCTCTCTGCTCATCCCTTCATCCCTCTCCGCCCATCAAGTCATCCCACTCTGCCCATCCCGTCATCCCTATCTGCCCATTCCTTCATCCCTCTCTGCCCATCCCCTCATCCCTCTCTGCCTATCAATTCATCCCTCTCTGCCCATCCCTTCAGCCCTCTCTGCCCATTCGTTCATCCCTGTCTGCCAATCCCTTCATCCCTTTCTGCCCTTCCCTTCATTCCTCTCTTCCCATTCCTTCATCCCTCTCTGCCCATCCCTTCATCCCTCTCTGCCCATCAATTCATGCCTCTCTGCCCATCCCTTCATCCATCTCTGCCCATTCGTTCATCCCTCTCTGCCCATTAGTTCATCCCTCTCTGCCCAGACCTTCATCCCTCTCTGCCCATTCCTTCATCCCTCTCTGCCCATCCCTTCATCCCTCTCTGCCCATCCCTTCATCCCTCTCTGCCCATCCCTTCATCCATCTCTGCCCATCCCTTCATCCCTCTCTGCCCATTCATTCACCCCTCACTGCCCATTCTTTCATTCCTCTCTGCCCATCCCTTCATCCCTCTCTGCCCATTCCTTCATCCCTCTCTGCCCATCCCTTCATCCCTCTCTGCCCATTCGTTCATCCCTCTCTGCCCATTCTTTCATCCCTCTCTGCCCATCAATTCATCCCTCTCTGCCCATTCGTTCATCCCTCTCTGCCCATTAGTTCATCCCTCTCTGCCCAGACCTTCATCCCTCTCTGCCCATTCCTTCATCCCTCTCTGCCCATCCCTTCATCCCTCTCTGCCCATCCCTTCATCCCTCTCTGCCCATCCCTTCATCCATCTCTGCCCATCCCTTCATCCCTCTCTGCCCATTCATTCACCCCTCACTGCCCATTCTTTCATTCCTCTCTGCCCATCCCTTCATCCCTCTCTGCCCATTCCTTCATCCCTCTCTGCCCATCCCTTCATCCCTCTCTGCCCATTCGTTCATCCCTCTCTGCCCATTCTTTCATCCCTCTCTGCCCATCAATTCATCCCTCTCTGCCCATCCCCTCATCCCTCTCTGCTCATCCCTTCATCCTTCTCCGCCCATCAAGTCATCCCTCTTTGCCCATCCCGTCATCCCTCTCTGCCAATCAATTCATCCCTCTCTGCCCATCCCTTCATCCCTCGCTGCCCATTCGTTCATCCCTCTCCGCCCATTTATTCATCCCTCTCTGCCCAGACCTTCATCCCTCTCTGCCCATCCCTTCAGCCCTCTCTGCCCATTCGTTCATTCCTCTCTGCCCATTCCTTCATCCCTTTCTGCCCATCCCTTCATCCCTCTCTTCCAATTCCTTCATCCCTCTCTGCCCATCCCTTCATCCCTCTCTGCCCATTCGTTCACCCCTCACTGCCCATTCTTTCATCCCTCTCTGGCCATCCCTTCATCCCTCTCTGCCCATTCGTTCATCCCTCTCTGCCCATTCTTTCATCCCTCTCTGCCCATCCCTTTATCCCTTTCTGCCCATCCCTTCATCCCTCACTGCCTATTCTTTCATCCCTCTCTGCCTATCCCTTCATCCCTCTCTGCCCATTCCTTCATCCCTTTCTGCCCATCCCTTCATCCCTCTCTGCCCATCCCTTCATCCCTCTCTGCCCATCCCTTCATCCATCTCTGCCCATCCCTTCATCCCTCTCTGCCCATTCGTTCACCCCTCACTGCCCATTCTTTCATTCCTCTCTGCCCATCCCTTCATCCCTCTCTGCCCATCCCTTCATCCCTCTCTGCCCATTCCTTCATCCCTCTCTGCCCATCCCTTCATCCCTCTCTGCCCATTCGTTCATCCCTCTCTGCCCAATCTTTCATCCCTCCCTGCCCAACAATTCATCCCTCTCTGCCCATCCCTTTATCCCTCTCTGCTCATCCCTTCATCCCTCTCCGCCCATCAAGTCATCCCTCTCTGCCCATCCCGTCATCCCTCTCTGCCCATTCCTTCATCCCCCTCTGCCCATCCCCTCATCCCTCTCTGCCTATCAATTCATCCCTCTCTGCCCATCCCTTCAGCCCTCTCTGCCCATTCGTTCATCCCTCTCTGCCCATTCCTTCATCCCTTTCTGCCCATCCCTTCATCCCTCCCTTCCAATTCCTTCATCCCTCTCTGGCCATCCCTTCATCCCTCTCTGCCCATTCGTTCATCGCTCTCTGCCCATTCTTTCATCCCTCTCTGCGCATCCCTTTATCCCTTTCGGCCCATTCCTTCAACCCTCACTGCCTATTCTTTCATCCCCCTCGGCCCATCCCTTCATCCCTCTCTGCTCATTCCTTCATCCCTCTCTGCCCATCCCTTCAGCCCTCTCTGCCCATCAATTCATCCCTCTCTGCCCATCCCTTCATCCCTCTCTGCCCATTTCTTCATCCCGCTCTGCCCATCCCTTCATCCCTCTCTGCCCATCAGTTCATCCCTCTCTGCCCATTCGTTCACCCATCACTGCCCATCCTTTCATCCCTCTGTGCCCATCCCTTCATCCCTCTCTGCCCATTCCTTCATCCCTCTCTGCCCATCCCTTCATCCCTCTCTGCCAATCAAGTCATCCCTCTCTGCCCATCCCTTCATCCCTCTTTGCCCATTCCTTCATCCCTCTCTGCCCATCCCTTCATCCCTCTCTGCCCATCAATTCATCCCTCTCTGCCCATCCCTTCAGCCATCTCTACCCATTCATTCATCCCTCTCTTCCCATTCTGTCATCCCTTTCTGCCCATCCCATCATCCCTCTCTGCCCATTCCTTCATCCCTCTCTGCCCATCCCTTCATCCCTCTCTGCCCATTCGTTCACCCCTCACTGCCCATTCTTTCATCCCTCTCTGGCCATCCCTTCATCCCTCTCTGCCCATTCCTTCATCCCTCTCTGCCCATCAATTCATCCCTCTCTGCCCATCCCTTCATCCCTCTCTGCCCATCAAGTCATCCCTCGCTGCCCATCCCTTCATCCCTCTCTGCCCATCAATTCATCCCACCTTGCGCATCCCTTCAGCCCTCCTTGCGCATTTGTTCATCCCTCTCTGCCCATTCTTTCATCCCTCTCTGCGCATCCCTTTTTCCCTCTCTGCCCATTCCTTCATCCCTCTCTGCCCATTAATTCATCCCTCTCTGCCCAGACATTCATTTCTCTCTCCCCATTCCTTCATCCCTCTCTGCCCATTCCTTTATCCCTCTCTGCCCATTAATTCATCCCTCTCTGCCCATCCCTTCTTCCCTCTCTGCCCATTCGTTCACCCCTCACTGGCCATTCTTTCATCCCTCTCTGCCCATCCCTTCATCCCTCTCTGCCCATTCCTTCATCCCTCTCTGCCCATCCCTTCATCCATCTCTGCCCATTCCTTCATCCCTCTCTGCCCATTATTTCATCCCTCTCTGCCCATCCCTTCATCCCTCTCTGCTCATCCCTTCATCCCTCTCCGCCCATCTAGTCATCCCTCTCTGCCCATCCCGTCATCCCTCCCTGCCAATTCCTTCATCCCAATCTGCCCATCCCTTCATCCCTCTCTGCCCATCCATTCATCCCTCTCTGACCACTCGTTCACCCCTCACTGTCCATCCTTTCATCCCTCTGTGCCCATCCCTTCATCCCTCTCGGCCCATCCCTACATCCCTCTCTGCCCATCCCTTCATCCCTCTCTGCCCATCAATTCATCCCTCTCTGCCCTTCCCTTCAGCCATCTCTACCCATTCGTTCATCCCTCTCTGCCCATTCTTTCATCCCTTTCTGCCCATCCCATCATCCCTCTCTGCCCATTCCTTCATCCCTCTCTGCCCATCCCTTCATCCCTCTCTGCCCATTCGTTCACCCCTCACTGCCCATTCTTTCATCCCTCTCTGGCCATCCCTTCATCCCTCTCTGCCCATTCCTTCATCCCTCTCTGCCCATCAATTCATCCCTCTCTGCCCATCCCTTCATCCCTCTCTGCCCATCAAGTCATCCCTCTCTGCCCATCCCTTCATCCCTCTCTGCCCATCAATTCATCCCTCTCTGCGCATCCCTTTTTCCCTCTCTGCCCATTCCTTCATCCCTCTCTGCCCATTAATTCATCCCTCTCCGCCCAGACATTCATTTCTCTCTCCCCATTCCTTCATCCCTCTCTGCCCATCCCTTCATCCCTCTCTGCCCATCCCTTCATCCATCTCTGCCCATTCCTTCATCCCTCTCTGCCCATAATTTCATCCCTCTCTGCCCATCCCTTCATCCCTCTCTGCCCATCCCTTCATCCCTCTCTGCCCATTCCTTCATCCCTCTCTGCACATCAATTCATCCCTCTCTGCCCATCCCTTCATCCCTCTCTACTCATCCCTTCATCCCTCTCCGCCCATCAAGTCATCCCTCTCTGCCCATTCCTTCATCCCTCTCTGCCCATCCCCTCATACCTCTCTGCCTATCAATTCATCCCTCTCTGCCCATCCCTTCAGCCCTCTCTGCCCATTCGTTCATCCCTCTCTGCCCATTCCTTCATCCCTTTCTGCCCATCCCATCCTCCCTCTCTTCCCATTCCTTCATCCCCTTCTGCCCATCCCTTCATCTCTCTCTGCCCATTCGTTCACCCCTCACTTCCCATTCTTTCATCCCTCTCTGCCCATCCCTTCATCCCTCTCTGCCCATTCCTTCATCCCTCTCTGCCCATCAGTTCATCCCTCTCTGCCCATCCCTTCATCCCTCTCGGCCCATCTCTTCATCCCTCTCTGCCCATCAATTCATCCCTCTCTGCGCATCCCTTCAGCCCTCTCTGCGCAGGTGTTCATCCCTCTCTGCCCATTCTTTCATCCCTTTCTGCCCATCCCTTCATCCGTCTCTTCCCATTGCTTCATCCCTCTCTGCCCATCCCTTCATCCCTCTCTGCCAATCAATTCATCCCTCTCTGCCCATCCCTTCATCCCTCTCTGCCCATTCGTTCATCCCTCTCTGCCCATTAATGCATCCCTCTCTGCCCAGACCTTCATCCCTCTCTGCCCATTCCTTCATCCCTCTCTGCCCATCCCTTCATCCCTCTCTTCCCATCCCTTCATCCATCTCTGCCCATTCCTTCATCCCTTTCTGCCCAATATTTCATCCCACTCTGCCCATCCCTTCATCCCTCTCTGCACATCCCTTCATCCCTCTCTGCCCATTCCTTCATCCCTCTCTGCTCATCAATTTATCCCTCTCTTGCCATCCCTTCATCCCTCTCTGCTCATCCCTTCATCCCCCTCCGACCATCAAGTCATCCCTCGCTGCCCATCCCGTCATCCCTCTCTGCCCATTCCTTCATCCCTCTCTGCCCATCCCCTCATCCCTCTCTGCCTATCAATTCATCCCAATCTGCCCATCCCTTCAGCCCTCTCTGCCCATTCGTTCATCCCTCTCTGCCCATTCGTTCATCCCTTTCTGCCCATCCCTTCATCCCTCTCTTCCCATTCCTTCATCCCTCTCTGCCCATCCCTTCATCCCTCTCTGCCCATCACTTCATGCCTCTCTGCCCATCCCTTCATCCCTCTCTGCCCATTCGTTCATCCCTCTCTGCCCATTGGTTCATCCCTCTCTGCCCAGACCTTCATCCCTCTCTGCCCATTCCTTCATCCCTCTCTGCCCATCCCTTCATCCCTCTCTGCCCATCCCTTCATCCCTCACTGCCCATCCCTTCATCCATCTCTGCCCATCCCTTCATCCCTCTCTGCCCATTCGTTCACCCCTCACTGCCCATTCTTTCATCCCTCTCTGCCCATCCCTTCATCCCTCTCTGCCCATCAATTCATCCCTCTCTGCCCATCCCTTCATCCCTCTCTGCCCATTCGTTCACCCCTCTCTGCCCATTCCTTCATCCCTCTCTGCCCATCCCTTCATCCCTCTCTGCCCATCAATTCATCCCTCTCTGCCCATCCCTTCAACCCTCTCTGCCCATTCGTTCATCCCTCTCTGCGCATTCTTTCATCCCTCTCTGCCCGTCCCTTCATCCCTCCCTGCCCATTCCTTCATACCTCTCTGCACATCCCTTCATCCCTCTCTGCCCATAAATTCCTCCCTCTCTGCCCATCCCTTCATCCCTCTCTGCCCATTCATTCATCCCTCTGGGCCCATTCTTTCATCCCTCTCTGCCCATCCTTTCATCCCTTTCTGCCCCTTCCTTCATCCCTCCCTGCCCATTCCTTCATCCCTCTCTGGCCATCATTTCATACCTCTCTGCCCATTCCTTCATCCCCCAATGCCCATCCCTTCATCCCTCTCTGCCCATTCGTTCATCCCTCTCTGGCCATTCCTTCATCCCTCTCTCCCCATCCCTTCAGCCCTCTCTGCCCATTTCTTCATCCCTCTCTGCCCATCCCTTCATCCCTCTCTGCCCATCCCTTCATCCCTTTCTGCCCATCCCTTCATCCCTGTCTGCCCATCAATTCATCCCTCTGCCCATCCCTTCATCGCTCTCTGCCCATTCGTTCATCCCTCTCTGCCCATTCTTTCATCCATCTCTGCCAATCCCTTCAGTCCTCTCTGCCCATTCGTTCATCCCTCTCTGCCCATTCTTTCATCCCTCTCTGCCCATCCCTTCATCCCTCTCTGCCCATTCCTTCATCCCTCTCTGCCCATCCCTTCATCCCTCTCTGCCCATTTTTTCATCCCTCTCTGCCCATCCCTTCATCCCTCACTGCCCATTCCTTCATCCCTCTCTGCCACTCCCTTCATCCCTCTCTGCCCATTAATGCATCCCTCTCTGCCCATCCCATCTTCCCTCTCTGCCCATTCGTTCACCCCTCACTGCCCATTTGTTCATCCCTCTCTGCCCATCCCTTCATCCCTCTCTGCCCATTCCTTCATCCCTCTCTGCCCATCCCTTCATCCCTCTCTGCCCATCAATTTATCCCGCTCTGCCCATCCCTTCATCCCGCTGCCCATTCCTTCATCCCGCTCTGCCCATCCGTTCATCCCAAACTGCCCATCAATTCATCCCTCTCTGCCCATTCGTTCACCCCTCACTGCCCACCCTTTCATCCCTGTGTGCCCATCCCTTCATCCCTCTCTGCCCATTCCTTCATCCCTCTCTGCCCATCCCTTCATCCCTCTCTGCCAATCAAGTCATCCCTCTCTGCCCATCCTTTCATCCCTCTTTGCCCATTCCTTCATCCCTCCCTGCCCATCCCTTCATCCCTCTCTGCCCATCAATTCATCCCTCTCTGCCCAACCCTTTATCTCTCTCTGCCCATCAAGTCATCCCTCTCTGCCCATCCCTTCATCTCTCTCTGCCCATCCCTTCATCCTGTTGGTGCAACCCTATGGCTTGCACTCGGCTTGTCGTCCTTGTTTGTGTGTGTGCATGCATGGCATGGAATGAGTTGTGAGTCTATGTCATTGCTATCCAGTGCTTGTGTGTGTGTTTGAATGGTGTATCACAATGTGGTTTGTGTCGGTCAAGACATTAGCGAGTGTTTACAACTCGCATGTCAAGTCATCGTTTGCGTGTCGCATGTGTTTTTTCTATTTTGTCGAGTGTGAAGTGTTTGTCGTGTCGCAGGTGTGTGCAGCAAGCCCCCATCAACTCAAGAAGAATTTATCTTGCAGAACCAAGACCAAGAGCTCAAGATTTCAAGCCCAAGGGACGCGGATAAATATTAAATAGTGAAAATAGTAACGCTACTTCGTGTAGTGTTACATTTCACTTGGTGTAGCCCCTTGGAGGGTTGGTTTCGAGACTCTTCATGGTTGGGGACTCTGTGGTGATGTACCACCAACCTGGACCTCGGCTCTTGGGGTATGTAGAGGCTGGGAACCATCTCCCTCTCGAACTCTTCTTGCTAAGTTTGTACTCCTAAGACGATAGTGGCTACTGTACCTCCTGCCAGTCAAACCGCCATAGCGTCATCAAATCTTCATGGAATTTTATGATTCAACTTGCTGCTGATAGGCGACAACAACGCGCTCCAGATCCAACTTACAGATCACCGTTTGATTCAGAGACCAGATCGTTATCAATATTTGAAGCCGTCTGACGGAAATCCGACTGTGCTCTCTATCTCTCATTATAGGCACATCTAAGCCTATTGTGACTATAACAAGTGGTATCAGAGCCCCTTGGAGCCGTCTCGACCATGCCTAGACCTGAGGAAGGGGATGGCAGAGGTACTGGAGGCAGAGAAGACGCCCAAGCACAAGGTCAACACCAAGATCCACCCGTTGCTCCGGTGCAACCTAGCCTTGGACCCTCTAGGGATGAGCCTAGAGTGTTTGGCCTTGACAAGTTCAACGGTGACAACTTTGCTGAGTGGTCCTTCAAGATGGAGAACATCTTCGACCACTATGATCTGCTGGAGGTGATGGAAGGAACGGAGAAGCGCCCCGAGAACGACCCGGAGAAGAGCCCGTGGGTGCGGAAGAGCGCACAAGGCTACCTTCTACTTGGGCAAGCGTTGGGGAGCAGCCAAATCCGTCACATCAAGCCTTTTCAGTGTGAACCAGCAAAGGGACCAAAGGCATGGGCTGCTCTCAAGGGTGTACACGCTCCTGCAACAGCGGCGGTGGCTGTGGTTTTGGAGTGGCAAATGGCGGCACTTCGAATTGACGAAGGCGAACCGGTGGAGGAAGGAGTGCAGAAATTCTTCGACTTGTTGACACGGCTCGAAGGAGCTGACCTGAACTATAGTGACCTTCAAAAGCAGACCAAGCTGCTGGCCTTACTTCCGGACTCATGGTCCTCGCTCATCATCAACCTTAATCGAGATCTGCCCCGTCTCTCACTCGAAGATGTGAAGCGGGAAATCTTACAAGAAGATTTCCGCCTTCGCGAATTGGCGGGTTCCGATGGTGCTGGAGTTGCAAGCATGGGCCGTGGGCACGGCCGTGGAAGGGGCAGAGGGCGAGGAGGAAGATTTGGCAGCAGTAACTTCAATGGAGGCCGTGGTAATGGAGGATATGGCAGCAACAACAACAACAATGGCTACGGGCGTGGGCGCGGTCGATTTGATGGCGAATGCCACTTTTGCCACAAGACCGGCCACATGTGGAGAGATTGCTACAGATTGCCTGATGGATGGACCCCTTCTCAAGGCCAAGAGGGCAGAGGAGCAAGGGGAGGAAGAGGCAGAGGCCGTGGAGGCCGTGGTGGTCGTGGAAGCGAAGCGGCAAGCATGAAAGGTGGAGACTACGACAAGGACTCGAGTGAAGATCGATACCCGGGCCAATTCTTCTTTGTCTCCACGCAAGCGGCAGCTGCAGCAGGAGGTGTGGAAGGCTTTGAGGAGCCAGCTACTGTGGGAAAGGTCACCCTTCACTCTCTGGACTTTTGGGTGATCGATAGTGGCGCCACCTATAGCATGACACCTCGTGCGGACTTGCTCACCGAACTCGAACCGTCGCCGGTCAAGCATGTTACATCGGCTTTGGGGCAGCGAGCAGAGGTGAAGGGCATGGGCAAGGCCATGTTCAAGGGTGCTGATGGGAAGATGGTGGGCCTCAAGAACGTGCTTTTGGTGCCCAACCTAGCAGCCAACCTGATTTCCGTTCGGCGTTTGCAAAAGGCCGGCATGGACACATCTTCCAAGGGATCCAAAACCTATACCGCAAGGCTTGGTGAGCAGAAGCTTTGGGACCTTCATGAGGACAGGGACATCTACAATGAGATGTGGCAAATCCCAGTGGTCCCCAAGAGAATGGTGCAGCAGCCAAAGGTGGAGGAAATGAGGAGGAGAAGGCTAAGATTAACAAAGCAGCAGCGGCGAAGGAGAAAGGAGAGAGCTTGTGGGGCACAATTGCGAGTGCCGCTTTCTCCAACCCGACTTCCGCTACGGGAGAGTGTGATTGGCTGACCTTGCATCGGCGAATGGGGCATGTGGCATTGCCCATTTTGCAGCAGATAGTTAAGCAAGAGATGGTCAGTGGGATACGTGTCAAGGGGGAGCCCAATGAGGTGCTTGGCTGTCCAACATGCATGCAAGCCAAGTTCACCCGCTACCCGTTCCATAGCTCCGAGACAACGGCGAAGGCACCACTTGATGAGGTGGTGATGGATGTGGTGGGCCCCTTGAAGCTTGGAGCTGCTGGAGCAGAGTACTTCCTCACCATTGTGGACGTCTACACTCGCATGACCTGGGTGTATGTGCTGCCCAAGAAGAGTGACGTAGCTGAAACGGTGAAGACCGATTGGTTGCCGATGGTGGAGCGGCAACAAGACCGACTTGTGAAGGCGATTCGCACTGACCGTGGGGGAGAGTTCCTGAGCAAGGATTTCTCAACTTGGCTGAAGAAGCAGGGCATAAGGCACTCTCTTACCATGCCCTACTCTCCTGCAATGAACGGCATCGCCGAGCGTGCGAATCGGACACTCACGGAGACGGCTCGGGGACTTCTCATTGAAGCCGGTCTTCCCAATTACTTTTGGCCGGATGCGGTGCGGCATGCTTGTGTGGCCAAGAACAGAGCCTTGACTCATGTGGGAGAAGACAAATGGGTGCCCTATGTGGAGTGGATTGGAAGGAAGCCGAAGGTGGATATGCTTCGGGTGTTCGGGTGCATGTGCATGGCACTTGTGCCTAAGAAACTTCGGCACAACAAGCTTGATGCCAAGGCAACATGGGCCGTGCACCTGGGCATGGCCCAAAACAGCAAGGGATGGCTTCTTTGGGACCCATTTACCAAGAAGTTTTTGGTGAGCAGAGATTGCAAGTTCATGGAGAACTTACCGTACAAGGAGTGGAAGGCGGAGAACCAAGCGAAGATTGGTGTGCGGCTTGGAGAGGTGAAGAGTACCGGCTTGGAGCATGTGGAGCTGCCCTTGGAGCTGAGTAGCAGCAGCACTATCACAAGGCAATCTCCTCAAATGAATGGGGGAGAAGAGGAGGAGGAGGTGCAGCAAGGTGATGAGCGTGCACCGTCACTTCCGCCTCGTGCTACAAGTGCTCGAGGAACCGACAAGATTTACCACAACGCCATGAGAGCATTCAAGTCCCTGCAGCAGAGGAGGAAGGAAGGGGGAGAAGGAGGACTCAGCCCCCCAATAGGTTGAGCTATGAACGGCTTGGAGGACCAGCCAACTCAACCTTGACCGGTTCGGCTCTCATGCTAGGTGATGATGCGGAAGATGAAAGCGAGGAGTGCGCTTTTGCCTTCTTCTCTCCGGTGGAGATACCGGGGGAGCCTACAAATCCCAAGGAGGCTTGGGAGGGCCCCAATGGGAAGGAGTGGAAGAAGGCCTCAGATGAAGAAATGGGGAGCATCATCGAGAACAACACGTTTGACTTGGTGAACCTACCTTCGGGGCGTAAGGCGATTTCTTCCAAGTGGCTCTTCAAGCGCAAGACCGACGCCGACGGCAACATTGAGCGCTACAAGAGCAGACTTGTAGCCAAGGGGTATCAGCAGCAGGAGAAGAAGGACTACAATGAAGTATATGCTCCTGTGGTGAAGGGTACAACCCTTCGAACTCTCTTCGCCGCGGCGGCCATCAAAGGATGGGTGGTGAAGCAAATGGATATAGTAACGGCCTTCCTCAATGGCGTTTCGGAGGAAGAGACCTACATGGAGCAGCCAGAGGGGTACAATGATGGGAGTGGCAGAGTGTGGAAGCTGAAGAAAGCACTCTATGGCCTCAAGCAAGCCCCTAGGCAATGGTACATCAAGCTGCGGGAAGTCTTGGAGGCGATCGGCTTCACTCCGTCAACGGCCGATCAATCCTTGTCCATGCTTGGCGAGGGGGAGCAGAGGAGCTTCATGGTGGTTTATGTGGATGACATCCTCATATTCTCACCCTCCTCTGACCATGTGAAGGAGGTGATGCTGAAGCTTCAAGACAAGTTCAAGTGCAAGACCCTTGGTGACGTCAACTACTACCTTGGGCTTCACATTGAGCGAGATGTGGAGAAGCGGTGGATGCAAGTGCATCAAAAGAAGTACTTGGAGGCCTTGGCTGCAAACTTTGGGAAGAGTGAAGGTCATGTGGCTACTCCTCTTCCCTCAGGGTTCAAGTGTGTGAAAGGACCAGCGGAGGAATGTGTTGGTGAAGAGGAGAGGCGCCGTTTTCACTCCTTCGTGGGCAGCCTCATGTATGCGGCCGTTCACACAAGGCCGGATGCAGCCTTTGCTACCGGGCAGCTGGCTAGGGTTGTCCAATGCCCTAATGAGGAGCAGGTAGCAGCTGGAGAGAGGGTGGCCAAGTACCTTGGCCAAACAGCAACTGTTGGACTGCAATACTCCGCGGCGGCACAAAGGCTTCAAAAGGGTGCGGATGGAGTCGAACCCGGGAGGCTCTTTCTCACCGCCTTCTCTGATGCATCTTGGGCATCAGAACC
Organism: Closterium sp. NIES-67; assembly: GCA_027943415.1. Taxonomy (NCBI): domain Eukaryota; kingdom Viridiplantae; phylum Streptophyta; class Zygnematophyceae; order Desmidiales; family Closteriaceae; genus Closterium; species Closterium sp. NIES-67. The sequence continues at coordinate 412,984 of BQMB01001983.1, forward strand.
AGAGGACATGACAAGTGTGGGAGGCTTCATCTGCTGTGTTGGTGGAGGGCCAACAGCTTGGGAGAGCAAGAAACAAGTGGACCAAGCATTGAGCTCGGTGGAGTCCAAGTACATGGCACTCTTCCGTGCCATAAGAGAGGTTGTGTGGCAGCGGCGTTTGCTAGCTGAATTGGGGGAGGAGCAGCAAGGACCTACCCCACTCTATTGTGATATCCAGGGTGCTATTGCACTTGCTAAGAACCCGGTTCTTCATGGCCTTACGAAGCACATGAAGGTGAAGTGGCATTGGGTGAGGAGCATGGTAACCGCGGGTGAAGTGGAGTTGCACTACGTGAAGACGACGGCGCAGCCTGCTGATATGATGACCAAGAGGCTGGTTGAGCAGCAGCATTGGAAGTGTTGCAAGCTTGCTGGGATGGCTCTGAACTAAGGGGAGCAGATTCTAAGGCCAACAATCCGAGGGGGAGTTTGTTGGTGCAACCCTATGGCTTGCACTCAGCTTGTCGTCCTTGTTTGTGTGTGTGCATGCATGGCATGGAATGAATTGTGAGTCTATGTCATTGCTATCCAGTGCTTGTGTGTGTGTTTGAATGGTGTATCACAATGTGGTTTGTGTCGGTCAAGTCATTAGCGAGTGTTTACAACTCGCATGTCAAGTCGTCGTTTGCGTGTCGCATGTGTTTTTTCTATTTTGTCGAGTGTGAAGTGTCCATCGTGTCGCAGGTGTGTGCAGCAAGCCCCCATCAACTCAAGAAGAATTTATCTTGCAGAACCAAGACCAAGAGCTCAAGATTTCAAGCCCAAGGGACGCGGATAAATATTAAATAGTGAAAATAGTAACGCTACTTCGTGTAGTGTTACATTTCACTTGGTGTAGCCCCTTGGAGGGTTGGTTTCGAGACTCTTCATGGTTGGGGACTCTGTGGTGGTGTACCACCAACCTGGACCTCGGCTCTTGGGGTATGTAGAGGCTGGGAACCATCTCCCTCTCGAACTCTTCTTGCTAAGTTTGTACTCCTAAGACGATAGTGGCTACTGTACCTCCTGCCAGTCAAACCGCCATAGCGTCGTCAAATCTTCATGGAATTTTATGATTCAACTTGCTGCTGATAGGCGACAACAACGCGCTCCAGATCCAACTTACAGATCACCGTTTGATTCAGAGACCAGATCGTTATCAATATTTGAAGCCGTCTGACGGAAATCCGACTGTGCTCTCTATCTCTCATTATAGGCACATCTAAGCCTATTGTGACTATAACACATCCCTCTCTGCCCATCAATTCATCCCTCTCTGCGCATCCCTTCAGCTCTCTCAGCACATTTGTTCATCCCTCTCTGCCCATTCTTTCATCCCTTTCTGCCCATCCCTTCATCCCTCTCTTCCCATTCCTTCATCCCTCTCTGCCCATCCCTTCATCCCTCTCTGCCAATCAATTCATCCCTCTCTGCCCATCCCTTCATCCCTCGCTGCCCATTCGTTCATCCCTCTCCGCCCATTTATTCATCCCTCTCTGCCCAGACCTTCATCCCTCTCTGCCCATTCCTTCATCCCTCTCTGCCCATCCCTTCATCCCTCTCTGCCCATCCCTTCTTCCATCTCTGCCCCTTCCTTCATCCCTCTCTGCCCATTATTTCATCCCTCTCTGCCCTTCCCTTCATCCCTCTCTGCCCATCCCTTCATCCCTCTCTGCCCATTCCTTCATCCCTCTCTGCTCATCAATTCATCCCTCTCTGCCCATCCCTTCATCCCTCTCTGCTCATCCCTTCATCCCTCTCCGCCCATCAAGTCATCCCTCTCTGCCCATCCCGTCATCCCTCTCTGCCCATTCCTTCATCCCTCTCTGCCCATCCCCGCATCCCTCTCTGCCTATCAATTCATCCCTCTCTGCCCATCCCTTCAGCCCTATCTGCCCATTCTTTCATCCCTCTCTGCCCATTCCTTCATCCCTTTCTGCCCATCCCTTCATCCCTCTCTTCCCATTCCTTCATCCCTCTCTGCCCATCACTTCATCCCTCTCTGCCCATCAATTCATGCCTCTCTGCCCATCCCTTCATCCCTCTCTGCCCATTAGTTCATCCCTCTCTGCCCAGACCTTCATCCCTCTCTGCCCATTCCTTCATCCCTCTCTGCCCATCCCTTCATCCCTCTCTGCCCATCCCTTCATCCCTCTCTGCCCATCCCTTCATCCCTCTCTGCCCATCCCTTCATCCCTCTCTTCCCATTCCTTCATCCCTCTCTGTGTTATAGTCACAATAGGCTTAGATGTGCCAATAATGAGAGATAGAGAGCACAGTCGGATTTCCGTCAGACGGCTTCAAATATTGATAACGATCTGCTCGCTGACTTAAATGGTGATCTGTAAATTGGATCTGGAGCGCGGTGCTTTTGTCTAACAGCAGCAAGTTGAATCATGAAATTCCATGAAGATTTGATGACGCTATGGCGGTTTGACTGGCAGGAGGTACAGCAGCCACTATAGTCTTAGGAGTACAAAAAAAACTTAGGAACAAGAATTCGAGAGGCTGATGGTTCCAAGCCTCTACATACCCCAAGAGCTGAGGTCCTGATTGGTGGTACATCACCACAGAGTCCCCAACCACGAAGAGTCTCGAAACCAACCCTCCAAGGGGCTACACCAAGTGAAATGTAACACTAAACGAAGTAGCGTTACTATTTTCACTATTTAATATTTATCCGCGTCCCTTGGGCTTGAAATCTTGAGCTCTTGGTCTTGGTTCTGCAAGATAAATTCTTCTTGAGTTGATGGGGGCTTGCTGCACACACCTGCAACGCGATGGACACTTCACACTCGACAGAATAGAACACATGCGACACACAAACGACGAATTGACATGCGAGTTGTAAAAACTCGCTAGTGTCTTGACCGACACAAACCACATTGTGATACACAATTCAAACACACACACAAGCACTGGATAGCAATGACATAGACTCACAATTCATTCCATGCCATGCATGCACACACACAAACAAGGACGACAAGCCGAGTGCAAGCCATAGGGTTGCACCAACACTCTGCCCATCCCTTCATCCCTCTCTGCCCATCAATTCATCCCTCTCTGCCCATCCCTTCATCCCTCTCTGCCCATTCGTTCATCCCTCTCTGCCCATTAATTCATGCCTCTCTGCCCAGACCTTCATCCCTCTCTGCCCATTCCTTCATCTCTCTCTGCCAATCCCTTCATCCCTCTCTGCCCATCCCTTCATCCATCTCTGCCCATTCCTTCATCCCTCTCTGCCCATTATTTCATCCCTCTCTGCCCATCCCTCTATCCCTCTCTGCCCATCCCTTCATCCCTCTCTGCCCATTCCTTCATCCCTCTCTGCTCATCAATTCATCCCTCTCTGCCCATCCCTTCATCCCTCTCTGCTCATCCCTTCATCCCTCTCCGCCCATCAAGTCATCCCTCTCTGCCCATCCCTTCATCCCTCTCTGCCCATTCCTTCATCCCTCTCTGCCCATCCCCTCATCCCTCTCTGCCTACCAATTCATCCCTCTCTGCCCATCCCTTCAGCCCTCTCTGCCCATTCGTTCATCCCTCTCTGCCCATTCTTTCATCCCTTTCTGCCCATCTCTTCATCCCTCTCTTCCCATTCCTTCATCCCTCTCTGCCCATCCCTTCATCCCTTTCTGCCCATCAATTCATACCTCTCTGCCCATCCCTTCATCCCTCTCTGCCCATTCGTTCATCCTTCTCTGCCCGGACCATCATCCCTCTCTGCCCATTCCTTCATCCCTCTCTGCCCATGCCTTCATCCCTCTCTGCCCATCCCTTCATCCCTCTCTGCCCATCCCTTTATCCATCTCTGCCCATCCCTTCATCCCTCTCTGCCCATTCGTTCACCCCTCACTGCCCATTCTTTCATCCCTCTCTGCCCATTCCTTCATCCCTCTCTGCCCATCCCTTCATCCCTCTCTGCCCATCCCTTCATCCATCTCTGCCCATTCCTTCATCCCTCTCTGCCCATTATTTCATCCCTCTCTGCCCATCCCTTCATCCCTCTCTGCCCATCCCTTCATCCCTCTCTGCCCATTCCTTCATCCCTCTCTGCTCATCAATTCATCCCTCTCTGCCCATCCCTTCATCCCTTTCTGCTCATCCCTTCATCCCTCTTCGCCCATCAATTCATCCCTCTCTGCCCATCCCTTCATCCCTCTCTGCCCATCAATTCAGCCCTCTCTGTCCATCCCTTCATCCCTCTCTGCCCATTCGTTCACCCCTCACTGCCCATTCTTTCATCCCTCTCTGCCCATCCCTTCATCCCTCTCTGCCCATTCCTTCTTCTCTCTCTGCCCATCCCTTCATCCCTCTCTGCCCATCAAGTCATCCCTCTCTGCCCATCCCTTCATCCCTCTCTGCCCATTCCTTCATCCCTCTCTTCCCATCCCTTCATCCCTCTCTGCCCATCCCTATACAAAGCCAATCACCAGATTCAGCGGAACGCCACACAAGATCTACGAAGTCGATAGTACAACGCCTATACACCGGCGCCGCCACTCGACCGTCTACAGGGATTGCGGACCTCCATGACATCTCAAGCTGGACAACCAATGCACCAGCCGCGAAGGTGGGTTGAGAGGTAGGAGTTAGCCAGGAGTGCAGGAGAACAGGTAGGAGGGCGAAGCGAAGCATAGAACTTACAGGAATACGAGCTGGGCAAGCGAGCCGATACTGGCAGGGACTGAGCCACTGAGGTTGTTATGAGAAAGATGACTGAGATGGCAGGAGGGAAAAACGAGGGAACGAGCGGAAGGTGTGCAAAACAGGAGAGAAGTTGAAAGGGGGCGGACAGGCAATGGAGCAGATGAGTGGAGGGGAGAGCGAAGGAAAGATGAGCAGTGGAGAAAGGTGGTACGAAAAAGGATGTATAGCAATGGGTGGACGAATGGGATGCAGAAACACGTGGTGGATAATTACAGGAGGCAGGGCATGACGGAGGGGAAGATGGGTGAAAGGCGGTTGTGAGGGGAGGGGGAAAGGAGAGAGGGGGGGGAAGGAGAGGGAGGGGGGAGGGAGGGGGGAGTCGGGGGGGAAGAGAGTGGGGAGGGGCTGAATGGGAGGCACATGTAGGAAGGAATTTAGGTGTAAGAAAGTAGTGCACAAAGAAAGCACAGCAAGGAAGAATGGGGCTTCGTTAAGGAACCATTGATCTAGAGAAAGGAGAGACAGCCATCTGCTTTCAAAGGAAAAGATGGGCTAAGTGGGGCACACGGGGGGAAGGAGGGAGGAAAGGGACGGGGATGGTTGCTGGGAGAATGCTGGGGTGGGCAAGGGAAAGGCGGGGGAGGGGCACGCAGATGGGTGCAGGGAAGGCGAACGGGACGTGGGAGATGAAACAGGAGTCACCTGGCTCTGCTCAGCAACCAAGAATATGGCCAACACCCCTTACACGAAAGCAGCTCCCTCCCGCTTCTACAATAGTGCACCATTCAAACGAAATGTGGATCCTCGACTGCTCCCTACTTCACACGACCTCAAGTAAGTCCAAGCTTCTAAGGTCTCTAATGCCAGCTGGAATGGGCCTGGTAACCTAAGTTCCTTGCCAAGCCTCTGTGTGAGAGGATGAGAAGTGAGCATGAATGCTGCTCTGTTGATCTCCAAACTAGATAGAGTGTGTGTAACAATCAATGCAGTGAGATCTATGACGTACAACGGCCTGATTCAGATTAAAGCCTCCATGCGCACTTAGCACGACTCAGCACGGCCTGCTGCAGTGCGACCTTGTGCTTGAGGTCCGAGGACATGGTTACGCCGAGCTGGTGGCCGCCTCGCGGATGGTGGACTGAACCCACACGACCACCTCACTCAGCAGTTGCCCTCCCATTTCGGCTGAGGCGGGCGACTGGCTACTGGTCGTCCCCTTCCCTCTTTGTGACCACGCTTACCTTAAACCTAGGCCTCACCTTCCCCGGTGTGGATGCCGCCGCCTCAGCAAGAGTCGGCTCAGCCCGGGCTCGCCGTCAGCGACCAAGCCTGAACTAAGTGCATGCCTATCAAAGCGTTATGCTGCAGGACACTAGTACCCAGACGCGAATCAATCAGAACCCGCACGCCACGGATTTGGAGAGGGAGTGACCGCGCTTCTCGACCTGCTGTACACCTGCTGCAAGACCAACGAACCCATGGACACATGGGTCACGATCACCAACCACCTTGCCTCACGGAAGTTCAAGTACTTCCCCGAGGGCGGATACGGGATGTACATGAACTTGTAAGCCCTGAATCCCTTTAGATTCCTCAGCTTCTTATACTTATCTGCGATCCTTAAAAACCACTAACGACGAGATTTATACTGTTATTAAACACAGGTACGGTTTCGGGGAGTTTACGCAATCCACCGCGACCTGGCTACACACCACCGAGCTGGAACACCTCCTGCGAAGCCCATTCATCGGAACTAGCCTCAACGAGAGCACGGACCATAGCAGAGGAAGGCACATGATAGTCTTCTGCACTTTCATCCGGGACCTCCACGTCGTCACCGAGTACCTCGCGCTGCTCAGCGCTGACAAGGCGGATGCCTCTTCTCTGCTCGCTCTGCTGCTCTCCCACCTGTAGGCAATTGGTGTCGATCTCTGCTGCATCTCGGGCATCAGCACAGACGGGGCGACGGTGATGATGGGCTCGAAAGCCGGCCTGGTGACTCGACCTCGGATGCGTATCCCTCACCTGGTCTCTTGTCACTGCATCGCTCACCGGTAAGTATCCATTTTTTGCATTATTGAGTGTCCAAGATGCTGATTTGGGACAATACTAGCTGTCACTCATGCTGGTTTTTTTTGGTTTCTTCCCGTGTTCTCTTCCATGTGCAGAGAGGCGCTGGCAGCTAAGGCGGCGGCAGAGGACATGCCGTTGTTCAAGATCATCGATGATGTCATCAAGGCGCTAGCAGAGTTCCTTGGTCGCTCTGGACCGTGGCACCAGCGCTTCCTCGACCTCTAAGACGTCTTCCTCTTGACATGCTTGGAGCTGCAGGTATACACCAAGTCAGATGGCTCTCACGCGGTGAGGCCATCCGACGGCTGGTGAAGGTCTTGCCAGCCATCGGCGTCATGCTGTCCGAGTTTGGCGACGACCGTCTTTACAAGATTGTCACGAGCTACAGGTTCTGGTTTGTGCTCATGTTTCTTGCTGATGTTCTTGAGCAGATGAACATTCTCAACAAGACTTTCCAGACCCGTGAGGTAAGTTTCGTCACATGGTGCTCCTAAACCGCTACTGACGCACCATTGTTGTCTTACCTGTATTCTCAAACCCCTTCTCGCAGCTGGACATGAACGGTCCACGCGTCGGTCTCCCGCATGACGTCCCTCCTCGAAAGTCGCTACGTCGATTGCGGCGACGACTTCAATGCGGGCCCGAAAGACCTGCTCACAGCCTTCCTCACCCGTCACGGTCCTGGCGGTATGCGCAGCTTCATTGTTGAGGGCGTCGACTCCGATTGGCGCCCGAGTCGATTCAGCTTCGACCTGCATGAGGAGCCATTGGATGGCTACCCGGGTGAGGGCAAGCACGACGATTGTGTCGTGGTGTGCATGGCGCTGGCCGAAGGCATGGTGTAGAACCTGGATGAGTGGCTAGGGGACTGGACGCAGTTGGGTGGTTCGATGCTGTTCTGTGCGAACCAGTGGCCAAAGGGGTGGGAACGTGCTCCACGGAAGGCCCAATGTCTGGAGTGGTTCGGGATGATGGTCGACCTCTACCATGCACAGGAAGCTGAAGAGATTCTTCTAGGTATTTCACTTGTCCTTGACCCCGAGGCTTGCACAATTTGTTGATGTGGTTACGCTCTACCTTATTTTACTACTACTCCCCTCGTTCTCCCTCCTACCCTTCCCCTACTGGCAGGTGCCAGCATGCGAGCGGCTGTGCTGGAGATCCCCCATTCCGCCCTGCCAAAGAGTGACAAGGGCTTCTACATTGGCTTGACAACTATGCTGAAGTCTCCAGACTGGGAGGATAGCTTCTTCAATCTCGTCAAGCTGTGGTGTGCTACGGCAGTTCTTCCCCTGAGCACAGTGATGTGTGAACGTGGGTTTCCCGCCAGAATAAGATAAAGAGCTGGCTGCGGGGCAGCATGAAGGACTCACACCTTGGAGACTTGATGTGTATGAGCCTGCTAGACTACGACTCATGCTGGGATGCCGTCATTGACATCTGGAGAGCCTACAAGAAGAGGAAGCCCTAAACCACTACCCCACAGAGCAGAGCCCGGAAGAGCAAGAAGGGGAAAGAGAAGGAGGATGATTCCCCTGTAGACCATAACAGCGTGCAGGCAGAGGAGGATGCTTAAATAGGTCCTAGTATGCCCATGCTAGATTGTAAACCCTTGTCTTTAGAAAAGATAGCAATAATGGACATGTACTTGAACATGGTGTTTTTTTGTAGGTACAGTAACTCTGTTTATTCAGCGCAAAATATTTTCAACACCCCGATTGATCAGCGTAAGTTTGTTAGAGAGGCCTGAAAAAACAGTGAGGTAAGGGGGGGGGAACCCTGAGCGATCAGCATGCCCCAAAACGAATCTGAGGTTGTAGACTCTACAACAATACACAAATATGTTTGACACACCCCCTAGACTGGATAGGGGCAATGCCTGGTGCGAGAAAAGCAGCTCAGGGTGGCACTACTAGTCTAGCCTTTGAGACAAGGGTCTAAAGACCAGTCAAACGAGTACAGACCAAGGCAAGAGCAAGACCAGGGAGGCACTACTAGTCCAGCCACTAAGAAGAGGCCACAAGACCAGTCAGGGTAAAATATATATTTTTTGTATAGAATCGAGGCCCTAGCAAGTGAGAGGCTACAGGAACGAGACCAAGCTATACACAGTGCCGTTGATGAACTTTAGGCGCAAGCGCCTTCGTAAAGATATCAGCTGTGTTGGCACCGGAGGCCAAGTGTACTACGCGAGCCTGGCGGCGCTGCTGTAGCTCGCGCACGAGGAATTACCGCAGCTTGGATGTGCTTCACTCTGCCCTCAAGTTGAGGCTCCTGACACAGGAGGATCATGGCCCTGTTGTCAGCGTACAGGACCGGGGCAGAGCTAGGCCGCTCACCTAAGTCAGTGAGCAAGAAGGTCAGCCAGCAGAGCTCCTGTGCCGCCATGGCACCGGCGTAGATCTCGGCCTCAAAGCTGGACTGGGCAAAAGACGAGGAGCGGGTAGCCCTCCACAAGACGGCGCCTGAACCAAGGCTAAAGCAGTAGCCCTGCGAGGACCTGAGGGTCTCGGCGTCGTCTGCCCAAGAAGCGTCTGTGTGTGTCACAAGATCAAATGAGGTTTGCTCAATGTTGCACTATCAATCAGTACAAGGTGCTTTTACACTTCCAGAGTACACCAGGTAACCAGGTTTATCCTATCCAAAGGGAATAGACCCTTCTAGAAATAGAGTCACCCTGCGTATAGCCACACGAGGCTATTGGCTTTAAGGGATTACCCGCAGGATTACGCTAGATATTGCGCGCCAGTACATCCCGAGCCTGGTCGGTGATATAATTATAATAGCAAGATAAATCAAAGGATAATGGAAAAGGAGGAATAGGAAACCAAATGAGATGAGATAATTACCAAATTAATCAGGATGAAATAGGAAGGAAATATGAAAAGGGGAAATCGGTGTAACGGGGTCGTACTCTCACACTTCCCCCCCTCAAAGCTGGGTGGTAGAAGTAACACCCTGCTTGATAAGGTAGTCGCGAAGAGGACGACAGGCGTTACCCATGTAGAATTCAGAGACGACAGGTGTTACCCATGCAGGACGACAGGCGTTACCCATGCAGCCTCGGGAGGATCAGATCCTTCCAGTAAATAAGAAGCTCCAGAGTGCCATTCTGATGACGACAGTGTCTGAGAACGTAATTGTCTCATGTCGTGGATGAACACGGGCGACGACGGTTGTTGGCAATCGGTGTAGAGCATGTTTGGTCTTGATAGGGTTTAAGAAGATGGTATGGAAGAATCTTCCAAGTGGCTGGTAGGCGGAAACGAAAGGTGATTGAAGTGACCTTTGCTTCGACAAGGGTAGTCCCCCAGAAGCAAGGTTGAAGCTTGGATGGAAGATGGCTGATGTCGAGGTTATGGTGTGGAAAACTGTAGTTATGAGCAGCAAAATGCTTCTGCTGCTGTTGGACTTCCAAGTGGCGTGTCCGGTGTTGGAGCTGATGGACAACGGTGATGAAATGGATTTGTCGGTTGTTGTGGTGTGAGCGGGTTGCGTCTGTAGGTGGTACGTAGATGGCGTTGATCGTGATCGAGATGTTGTAGCGGAAGAGTAGATGTACTGTCCTTTTGGTGGGTGCTCTAATTGGCACACTGTAGCATGCGTTGAGTCTCGGGTAGCACATCCCCAGTGTTACTCGCATCCTGTCCACGTATGAAGATAACTAAGTGTCGGTGGTATTGCAGTCGTGTCATAGTCCTGCTTCTGTAGCAGCGTTGTATCCGATACATGTAGCTCCTATCAAATGCTGGTCCATGCCGTAGTGTTGTCGCGAGTCCTACCCTTTCGGCATCGTAGTGCTGCGGGATGGAGAGCAAAATCACTAGTAGTGGCTGTGTCCACCACGCGGTCTGCTACTCACACTGCCTCAAATACAACAACGCTGCTCAACGTATCCCTTGTGTTCAGAACCATGAGGGGTTGGTACCACAAATGCGGAGCTGGTAACTTCCAGAATCGGCGCCAAAGTAGTCCCCCCCGGTGGTTGCTCAAGCAAGGAATCTCAGCTGCGTAGATATCCCACAGTGATGGGTTAGGACATCTGGGAATGTTAGGGCTATTCCCAAATAATCCTCTCCCACTTCCAAATGGGCATTGGTGATAGCCAATCCAGTATGACCTTATGCACTTCCAGTTTAGCATGGAGGCCATCGATAGGCATCGGTGTCTAGGCGCACATATTGGGATAGGCCTTCTGGTGCCACCATGTGTTGTCTCATTCTGTTACTCTCCTTGAAGTAGCGTTGATGTCGATGACGTCTCAGCTACGCAGCATCACTGTTGAAGTCCGCTCCATTTTGGCAAACAGTGGTGTTGTTGGAGGTACGCGGAGTCCGCTATCCGGAGTGGTGTCGGCGCTCCATTTCATGCCTATCTGCTTCCGTGGAGGTGCTGCTGTTGATGGATTGGATGTGACGCAGGTTTTATGACTTTAAGGAAAGCCATAGGCCATGAGGACTTGAGTACGTATACCGGTAGAGTACCGTTGTCCTCCCATCCTCATAAGAGCAAATATCTCCTGCTCTTGAGGGTATATGGCATTGCCATGTTGTTCCAGTGCATAGTGGTATCTCCTTCCCACTAGCTGGAAATCTAGTCTTGTGCCTGGCTGGGACTTATGATCATAATGGGATATAATCCAGCGTTATCTCCATTGAGCGGAGAGAATCATCCTTCAGTATGTCGAATCTTCTGCTGTGGCGGCGGCGGCGCTAGCGACGATTGCGACGGCGGCAGCTGCTGCAGAGAATTTCCTCAACTCGTAATGGTTGAAGGAGAATGCATCAACTCCCTCTTCCCAGTAGAGTGTTCCTAGTGGGTGTAACAGGTGTAACTACCAGGAACACATGCACATTGGCACACATGTGTTGCTCCATTGCTGACGGTGATTCTTTCATTTGAGGGTATGAAGATAAATGTGCTTCTCCCCTCAATGTATCCACGGGTATCAATTCCTGGTATCCTCATCCGTGTCTCTGATGTACATTCGGTAAGGCGCGTGATCGTGCTGTAGTAGTCCGCATCTCCCTCATTCGTTGACACCTCGTATTGCTTGGCGTTCTCCTTCATCATCGAATATATGCTGATACTTGTAATGCTTCGGCTTCTGGTAGAATCGCCTCCATTGCATGTGCCGTAGGGTCGCTAGTGAACGAATACTTGCTGGATTAGAGGTTAATTACTCCTCAATTTGTCAATCATCGCGACATGCACGGACAATTTTCCACGCAGGTCATTAACACCTGGAATCGCGACGCATGATTGGTGTGTCGCCTCATGAGGTTGATGTTGAGACTGCTCCAATCAATCACTTCGGATGGCTGAGATTCTTGATGAAGTCAAATTGATCAGCTCCTATTATGAAGTAGTGTCTCGCTGGCCTTGACGAGACGGGTTCACTGCGTCGTCGTTGTGTGCGAAATCCGCTCCTTCGCAGGACATGAACTTGGGAAGCTTCCAGAGAAAACGGCCACTTCTTTGCAATCCCATAGCTAGTTGATCAATTTTTATGAAGAAGTGTCTTGTGGATGGAGAACATACAGTGATGGAAACAATTGTCCAGATGTTTTGCATTAATTCAGGTTTTTGGGCTTTCCAACCACAATACACAAACTCTTTGGGAGGGGCACATAGTGGATGTGTTCACAGCTAAAAAATCCATTATAGTACACTGGATCTAACTTAGTGCCAAAATTTATACAAAGAGTACATCCGGACAATTATTTCCCAGGACAAAGAGCAATCTTCCGCACAGCGTTTCTAGTACCTAGTCCACCAACACTTGGCCTTGATCACCACCTGCACCCTCCTAGGCATGTTATCTACGAGGTTAGTGCAAACCTTTACAGATCTTCTCACACTCTTCCTGGACACACGCTTTTGCATAAGGGGGTGAGCACTAGAAAAATTGCGAAGGATTTGAGGGTATGCAAGAGTATTGTGAACGATTTCTGACTGAATGTTATCTCTGAGACTAGCCACGCTAAGGGGTGGCCAAAGATGCCATAAGTTGATTGACTCCGTCTTATCACGGATCGTCTTCGTCGTACCGTTGTAGGGTAAAATTACGAGCAGAGTGGTGAACACTAGCGTATCTGCTGCGAAACTTAGAGTAACATATCACGCTGGACTGTTCACCCTTGCACTATTACAATCGCCCTAGGACCCGTAGGTCTCGTCACGGTGTACCAGTCGAAGAAGCCGCGGCTATTCAGAAAGAATATCCAGGTTGAAGTCTGGTGAGGAAAAGGGTCACTCCAGTGCAACATACTCATACTCTCCAAGCCATTCTAAGCCATGTGTCCCGCCTAGGGTTGGAACGGCTTGGAAAGCATGAGTTTATAGCACTCGAGTGACCCTCATCCTCACCATAACTCAACTCGGATATTCTTCCCCACCAGTCGGGGCTTCTTCGACTTCTGCACCATGACGAGACCCTTATATTTTAATGTGATTCTATTAGTGAAAGGGTGCTCAGTCGACCGTGCTATGTTACCCTAAGTTACGCGGCGGACACGCCATATTTCGCCACTCTGCTCGTAATTTTACCCTACAACGGTACGACGAAGACGATCCATGATAAGATGGGACTAATCGACTTATGACATCTTTGGCCACACCTCAGCGTGGCTAGTCTCAGAGATAACATTCAATCTGAAACCATGCACAATACTATTGCATACGCTCAAATACTTCGCGATTTTCCAAGTGCTCACCCCCTTATGCAAAAGGGTGGGTCTAGGAAGAGTGCGAGAAGATCCCTGTAAAGGTTTGCACTAACCTCGTAGATAACATGCATAGGAGGGTGCAGGTGGTGATCAAGGCCAAGTGTTGGTGGACTAGGTACTAGAAACGCTGCGCGGAAGTTTGCTCTTTTTCCTGGGAAATAATTGTCCGGATGTACTCTTTGTATATCTTTTGGCACAAAGTTAGATCCAGTATACTATCATGGATATTAGTGCCGTGAACACATCCACTATGTGCCCCTCCCAAAGCGTACCACCATTTAACATTAAGAATTTATGTACAATGGTCGAAAAGCCCCAAAACCCTAATTAATGCAAAACATCTGGACAATTGTTTCCATCACTGTATCTTCATGCAGCTTCATCGTTTTTCCTTGATGAAGATCAACTGTGTTGATGTCGATCCATTTTTAACGAAGATGACTTCGTCAAAATATGTTGATCGTTGTCGGCACTTGTTAGAAAATGCGTCAATTGCGCAGTCGTTGGTCACGAATTTTGTCTCCATGATGATGATTTTCCATAGTGTAGTATCCGCTGCATTCTGCACCGATCCGACGCTCCACATTATCCTGTCAGTTTTCTGCCTGCAGCTATTACCAAGTAGGTAATTCTTTGGCAGACTTTTTACTCTGCAGATGATTTGTGCGCCAAATTCGTCACCAAATGGAGCAAGTCAATTTTGGATGTCAATACGATGTGAGTTGTGTCGATGGCGGCTGCATTTCTGTTCTGCGCGTCATTCTCCCTCTGCGTAGAACTCGCACTCCATCTCGTCCGTTGAAGCAGAATCGATACGACAGTCCAAACTCCAAGCGATCTGAAGATAATTCCTGTGTCGCGTTCAGCAGCTTTTGATGTCCGGGTCGACTCGTTTCCAGCAGCAATTCTTGGTCGTCGATTCTGAATTTCGAACGATCGGACGCTCCAATGAATTTCGTGGCTTGCGAGGTCCCGTTCCCATTCGCACTAAAACTCGAACTCGCTCAGAATCATTTCATTTCGCCTCGATCGATCTGAAGCGTCGAATCTCCGTCAAACGGATGTTGTCGGTCGCAGCTCCGCACATGTCCGCGCAACTCCAAGAGTCGTGGCGAACTGCGAACTTGCTGGAATGTTGTAGGGAGTGTTCCGCAGGAACTGACGCATTCGCGAGGTCAAGGCAGTTTGCCCCTGCGAAAAATCGGCTCCGTCGATGCAGTCCATCGAACAATCGGCGAGGCCTCTCGCCTTCGAAGGGGACCCCAGGTGCAACTGTGCGAGGTTAGTCGAAACTTTAAAATGAGAAAATTGTACATACAGGAACTGAAGTTTCGACTCCATCCTCGGCGTGCTCCTGGGGGCCCAAGGTTAAGCGTTGAGCTAAAACCTTGGGCTCTGATACCAAATGTTACAGGATCAAATGAGGTTTGCTCAATGTTGTACTATCAATCAGTACAAGGTGCTTTCATACTTCCACAGTACATAAGGTAACCAAGTTTATCCTATCCAAAGGGAATAGACCCTTCTAGAAATAGAATCACCCTCCGTATAGCCACGCGAGGCTATTGGCTTTAAGAGATTACGGCAGAATTACGCTAGATATAGCGCGCCAGTACATCCCGAGCCTGGTCGGTGATATAATTATAATAGCTGGATAAACCTAAGGATAATGGAAAAGGAGGAATAGGAAACCAAATGAGATGAGAAAAATACCAAATGAATCGGGATAAATCGAGGAATGAAATAGGAAGGAAATATGAAAAGGGGAAATCAGTGTAACGTGGTCGTACTCTTACAATGTGCCCAGTAAGGACCACTGGCCTGCGTCCTCATAGCACTAATGCCATGCCCATTGTACTTGCTAGACAACGCAAAACCCTCTTAGTGGCCGACCATTGTTGTAGTCGGTGTCTGCTTGTGGCCACAAAGCAAGCCAGGATGCTGACGGGGTATGCGAGATCTAGACAAGTGCAAGTCATCAGGTAAATGAGGCAACCCACCAGCTCTGCGTAAGGACCACTGGGCTATAGTGACTCCTCAGGAACTGGTGCAGAGAGCATGTGATCTATTGGCAGAGCTGTGGGCTGTGCAGAGGAGAACTGAAGACCGAACATCTGAAGGACCTGGCGCACCAAGTGTGACAGGGTAAGAGTGATGGTGCGCGCTGCTCTGTCCCAGGAGATCTGCAGGCCAAGGTAGCAGCGCAGTTCTCCTACGTCAACGCAGGTGATTCTCTTCAGTAGCTCTACCTTCACGGAGGCCAGCGCGTCTCTGTCTGCAGTGGCGAAGACCAGGTCGTCTACATAAACAAGGATGTAGAATGCAGTCTGGCCAGCACGAACGAAGAGCGAAGGGTCTGTAGAGGACGGAAAGAACTTCAAGTCATCAAGGGTAGCACGCAGTGTGTCGTGCCACTCATGGGGCTGTTATAATCACAATAGGCTCAGATGTGCCTAAAATGAGAGATAGAGAGCACAGTTGGATTTCCGTCAGACGGATTCAAATATTGATAGCGATCTGATCTGTGACTCAAACGGTAATCTATAAATTGGATCTAGAGCGCGCTCTTGTCTTCTATCAGCAGCAAGTTGAATCATGAAATTCCATGAAGATTTGACGACGCTATGGCGCTTCGACTGGCAGGAGGTATAGCAGCCACTATAGTCTTGGAAGTACAATCTTAGGAAGAAGAATTCGAGAGGGAGATGGTTCCCTGCCTCCACATACCCCAAGAGCCGAGGTCCAGGTTGGTGGTACACCACCACAGAGTCCCCAACCATGAGGAGACTCGAAACAAACCCTCCAAGGGGCTACACCAAGTGAAATGTAACACTACACGAAGTAGCGTTACTATTTTCACTATTTAATATTTATCCGCGTACCTTGGGCTTGAAATCTTGAGCTCTTTGTCTTGGTTCTGCAAGATAAATTCTTCTTGAGTTGATGGGGGCTTTCTGCACACACCTGCGACGCGATGGACACTTCACACTCGACAAAATAGAAAAACACATGCGACACGCAAACGATGACTTGACATGTGAGTTGTAAAAACTCACTAATGTCTTGACCAGCACACACCACATTGTGAGACACCATTCAAACACACACACAAGCACTAGATAGCAATGACATAGACTCACAAGTCATTCCATGCCATGCATGCACACACACAAACAAGGACGACAAGCCAAGTGCAAGCCATAGGGTTGCACCAACAAACTCCCCCTTGGATTGTTGGCCTTAGAGTCTGCTCCCCTTAATTCAGAGCCATCCCAGCAAGCTTGCAACACTTCCAATGTTGCTGCTCAACCAGCCTCTTGGTCATCATATCAGCAGGCTGCGCCGTCATCTTCACGTAGTGCAACTCCACTTCACCCGCGGTTACCATGCTCCTCACCCAATGCCACTTCACCTTCATGTGCTTGGTAAGGCCATGAAGAACGGGGTTTTTAGCCAATGCAATAGCACCCTGGCTATCACAATAGAGTGGGGTAGGTCCTTGCTGCTCCTCCCCCAATTCAGCTAGCAAACGCCGCTGCCACACAACCTCTCTTATGGCACGGAAGAGTGCCATGTACTCGGACTCCACCAAGCTCAATGCTTGGTCCACTTGTTTCTTGCTCTCCCAAGCTGTTGGGCCTCTACCAACACAGCAAATGAAGCCTCCCACAATTGTCATGTCCTCTGGTTCTGATGCCCAAGATGCATTAGAGAAGGTGGTGAGAAAGAGCCTCCCGGGTTCGACTCCATCCGCACCCTTTTGATGCCTTTGTGCCGCCGCGGAGTATTGCAGTCCAACAGTTGCTGTTTGGCCAAGATTCTTGGCCACTCTCTCTCCAGCTGCTACTTACTCTTCATTAGGGCATGAGACAACCCTAGCCAGCTGCTCGGTAGCAAAGGCTGCATCCGGCCTTGTGTGGACGGCCGCATACATGAGCCTGCCCACCATGGAGTGAAAACGGCGCCTCTCCTCTTCACCAACAGTTTCCTCCGCTGGTCCCTTCACACACTTGAACCCTGAGGGTAGAGGAGTAGCCACATGACCTTCACATTTTCCAAAGTTTGCAGCCAAGGCCTCCAAGTACTTCTCTTGATGCACTCGCATCCACCGCTTCTCCACATCTCGCTCAATGTGAAGCCCAGGGTAGTAGTTGACGTCACCAAGGGTCTTGCACTTGAAGGTTTAGACGTACCCTCCTCAACGCCAGCACCCCCAGAGTCAACGAACTGCCGTTGTTGCGGCTGCGGCGACGGCTTCTGCGACGACGGCTGCTGCGACAGCAGAGGAGGAGACACCAAGGGAGGGGCAGGCGGCGAGGACTGCGTCAGAGGGCCACTAGAGTCAGCAGTCTTCACGACGAGGACAACAGAGGGGAGGGTTGTGACGCGAGACACATTAGACGGGGCAGGATGGGGAGGGGGAGGAGCAGGGTCGACCGGGGAAGGGGGAACCAGGAACAGGGTGGGAGTAACCAGGGGACCACAGTGGAGAAAGCGGTGGTAGAAGGAGACGGACTCGTCAAAGATGACGTCGCGAGAGTGAAAGAAACGGTGAGACGGTGGGTGGTAGAAGTGCCGGACAGATGAGTCAAGGGGGAAACTGAGGAAGACACAGGGGACTATGCAGGCAGTGATCTTGTCCGTGTCGGAGGCACAAACGTGAGCAACGCAGCCCTAGACGTGGAACGCAGACGCGCCACCAGGAGACCCGGTCTAGAGGAGGGTCGGCAAAACCTGCGGCCGCTGAGGGTGCAGCCACACGATAATTGCGTGAGCGACGTACCGAACGGGGAACGGCCACAGAAAATGGGGTGCATCGGCATGGATCATGGTGGTACGAGCCACCTCCATGACCAAACCGATGCGTCGCTCAACGACCCCATTCTGCTCCGAGGAGTCCGGCAGGGTGTATGTCTAGCTGATGCTCTCCGCACGATAGAAGCGACCGAGGCAGCCAGAGGCGAACTGGCCACCGCGGACAGAGTAAAGATGCAACACAACGAGACCTCGGTGCATACGCGCAGAGACAAGCCACGGGATAAGAACGTCAGGCACGTCGGCCTTCCGCTCAAGGGGAAACACGGTGCTGTAGCGCATGTGGTCGTCAACAAGGACAAGGAAGTAACGCTCACGATGCGGCCCATGGACGGGGGCAGGGCCCTAGACATCCATGTGTAAGGTCTGCAATGGTGTAGTGGTGGGGGGGAATGAGGAGGAGTGAGGCGCATGGCGGAGCCGGCCCTCGACGCAGGGCGTGCACGGGGGCGCGGGTGAAGAGGGAAGCGCGGGGAACGACTCAGGGAGACCTAAAACAAGACCGTGCTGGGACATGGGACGAAGACGGGGGAGGGCAGGGTGACCTAGACGGTGGTGCCACAGAAGCAGCAGCAGCAACAGATGGAGTTGGGTTGCTAGTAGATGTAGCAGCGCGGGCAGGTGCAACAGCAGGATGGTAGATGCTGGCATGCCAAAGCTCCCTGTACTGAGACTGCAACTAAGTGAGTTGGGTCTGCTGGTGGTTGAGCTGGGCATGCACGTGCTTGATGGTACCGACACAAGCAAGCTGGAGCAACCTGGGTAGACACTGACACCTAGAAAGACATCCCGATCGGGGGGGACGCGGTGTCCTGCGTGAACAAGCTAGACACCGGGTCCCGGTGGAACGTGTTGAGGGGAGCACCAGTGGCGGCCTCGGTACAGATAGCGTACTGCTTGTGACCAGGAAACGTAGTGGTGGTGCCAAGGTCCTGGAGGCAGCCGACACCAACTAGGTTCCTAGAGAATGAGGGGATGTGCAGAAGGATTTTACATGATGAGCTTGCTCAAACTATCGATTTCTATAGTCTAACCCCCTCGGATGTAATTTTCCAGCATGACAACGACCCCAAGCACTAGAGCCGCCTTGTGCAAGCATGGCTGGCTGAGCAGCCATATGCAGTCCTCAAGTGGCCTTCCTCCTCCCCTGATCTCAACCCCATAGAGCACCTGTGGGCACACCTCAAAAGGGAGCTTGCCAAGTATGAGCACCCCCCCACAGGGATGCTCCAGACTTGGGAGCGGGTGCAAGAAACATGGGATGGGATTGGGGCAGATGTGTGCAGGGGCCTCATCAACAGTATGCCTAGGAGGGTGAAGGAAGTGGTTAGGGCTAAGGGGAGGTGGACTAGGTACTGATTTTGGATTGATGAATACTTTCTTCAAATCTGGCCAAAAGTGTCCGACTAGTACTTGGTGAATGTGGTTGTTGGTTTGGCATTATAAACATGCCCTTTCAGGCTACATGACATGTGCTCTTTGTGCTCACCAGGCATTATACTAGTATATTGAAGCCCCCTGTTTTTAAGACTCTGTATAAAAAATACACACGCATTTTAGCCTCTCAAAGGGTCAAGATATGGACAGTTTTTTCCATCACTGTATGCGAGAGCGGGTTCCCGGGAGGGAAATCGGTTTCGCGGCCAGGATTCACGGCCCATGATTCACGGCATAGTGGCGAGGGAGCACATGGACGATTTTCGCAAGGGACAATGTTTCAATTGCCACCAGCCGGGTTACCAATCTCACGAGTGCCCCCGAAAGAAGCAGATAAAGAAGAACGACGAAGGCCAGTCGGGAAACGCCAAGCGTCAGTAGCGGTTGGGCCCCCTACTGACCCTGCCTCATTGCCTGAAAAACAACATCCCCACCGGGTGGTAGTTCCGATACATGCTATCAACCGCTCCTGGCTGAATAGGGGGGATGACCTAGTGTACCACCCTGTGCTGGCGGAAGGACGACTCAATGGAAGAAAAAACAAATATTTATCGACGGAGGTGCCAGTCATAGCCTGATAAATTGGGAGATAGCACGAAGACTACACTTATCATTGGATCAGTGTCTGCCCGAAATCAACGCGAGACTGGTGGATGGCACCACGCTGGCGATACGTGATAGAGTACCCGTCGTTCGAATGAAGTGTGGCGAAGATTTCGGCTTCAGCGTGCCAATGCTAGCGACAACACTCGATGGCTACGATGTGCTGTTGGGACGCGATTGGCTACGAAGATTCAATCCGTAGATCGATTGGATGACAGGAGAGTGCACTGTGAATTGCGAAAAAGGTTGGTGAAAATTACCCACGTGGCCGGAAGCAGACTCGACGTCAACGCGAGTCAACGCGGTGTGCCTCAACTGGGCAGTCAAGAATGGAGCGGATTTATATGCCATCCATCTAACCAAATTGACGGAGCAGAACAAGGCGACCGACATCAACAAACTTTGCGCTTCGGTCCTGGATGACTTGGCAAAAATAATTCGGGAATATCCCGAGATTTTCCCGGACGACTTGCCAAGTGGACTGCCACCCGAACGGCCCCAAGATCACAAAATCGAGCTGGAGCCCAGCGCGCAGCCTACTGTACGAACCCAATGGCGCCTGACTCAGCCCGAACTCCACGAATTACGGAACCAGCTAGACTACCTGCTGGCAAAAGGGTTCATTCGGCCAAGCACGTCCCCGTTCGCGGCACCGATCATGTTCACCCCAAAAAAGGACGGCGGACTTTGCATGTGTACGGACTATCGTGCCCTTAATCGGGTAACGATTAAATCGCCCTACCCAATATCACGCACGGACGAGCTGATTGACAACCTTCGCGGAGCTCGCTACTTTTCGAAGATCGACCTTCGCGGCGGTTACCATCAAATCCGGGTGTTCGCTGACGACTGCCATAAGACCGCATTTCGTACTCGCTACGGGAGTTACGAATACACGGTGATGCCATTTGGATTAACGAACGCCCCCTTGACGTTCCAGCCCACCATGAACGGGGTGTTTTGCGATCTCCTCAACAAATGCGTGATCATTCATGTGGACGACATCCTGATTTACAGCAAGACCCGGGAGCAACGTCTAAAGGACTTGGAAGCGGTTTTTCAGCGGCTACAGCAGCATCGTCTCATCACCAAGGGCTTCAAGTGCGAGTTTTTAAAACAAGAACTGGAGTTCTTGGGGCACGTGATCTCCACGGAGGGGATTCAAACAGACCCGAAAAAATTTCTGGGCTATTCAGGAGTGGATACCACCAACAAACCTGCAGCAGTTGCAATCATTTCTGGGTTTTGTGAATTACAGTACGTAAGACGGTTTATACCCAACATGGCGGGGTTAACTGGACCTCTAACCGACCTACTGCAGAAGGGGACTTCTTACGAGTGGCGGGAGAAGCAGCAAGCTGCGTTCGAGGCATTAAAAAACCTTTTAATGTCGTCACCAGTACTTCGCATCGCTGACCCGGAACGTCCCTTCGAAGTCATCACCGACGCAAGTGACATCGCCATCGGAGTAGTGCTCATGCAAGATTTCGGCAATGGCCTTCAACCAATGGCATACTCGGAAAATGCAATCTGCTGAGCGCAACTACCCGGTACACGACAAGGAGATGTTGGCGATCGTCCACGCGTTCAAAATCTGGAGGTGCTACCTTACTGGCGCAGACGTGACGGTGCGAACCGACCATAAATCTCTACAGTACCTGAGGGCGCAGCCGAATCTCAACCCGCGGCAGATACGCTGGCTGGACTATCTGGAGTCAAACTTCACCTACAAAATCACGTACAAAAAGGGTGCCAACAATGTTGCCGACGCCCTCTCCAGACCATCAGCCCAACTCGCAGCAGTACTAGTCACCCAGAGCAACCCGCTACTGAGTGGACTATTTACCCATGGGTATTCGATGGACCCTTTTCTTCGTGAATGACGGCCATCTCCAAATCACTACACGGAAAGGCGTCTATTACTTTCGAAGCGGGACGGATCGAATTTGGGTCCCAAGTTATCGTCTACTTCGCGAATTACTAATTCAAGAAGTCCACGATTCGAAATAATTGGGACATTTCGGGGTTGATAAAACTTTGAAGGCATTGCAGTTGTTTTATTACTGGCCAGATATGGTGACGGACGTGCAGCGTTACTTGGCCGCGTCTCCAATCTGCCAGCGAATGAAATCATCACATCAGCGACCGACAAGACTGTTGCAGCCCCTCGAGCCACCTCAACGCCCATGGCAATACGTGACGATGGATTTCGTCACAGGTCTACCTGCCGCATCCAGCGGAAACGACGCAGTATTAGTGGTCGTCGACAGATTGACGGAAATGGTGCATTTCGCACCATGTCGTACAACCATCACATCCGAAGAAACTGCGCGACTGTTCATCTCGGCCATTGTTAATCTACACGGGATACCAGCAGCAATCATCAGCAATCGCGATCCGAAGTTCACGTCGAAATTTTGGCAGGACACATGGGCTCGGTACGGCACGCGCCTGCAATTCTCATCCGCTTATCATCCCCAAACGGATGGTCAGACAGAGAGGACAAATCAAACGATGGAGCAGCTGATTCGGACAAACTGCTCCGACCGAAACAAATGGGAGGACGCACTTCCCATGTTGGAATTTTCCTACAACAATGCGCCCTCAGCTTTGACTGATCACTCCCCGTTTTACCTCAATTACGGGATGGACCCGACAGTACCTATCTCTACCAACGTTGAGAGTCAAGTGCCACGGTCGCAGCAGTTCGTCGAAGAATTACAGACTCCCTGAGACAAAGCTGTCGAACTGATCCGCAAGGCGAACGCTACTGCCCGACGGTATGCGGATTTACATCGATGAGATATTACCATGGTAGCAGGGCAACTAGTCCTATTGGACACCAAGAATTTACGTCTACCACTCCCGACAAAATTACGACCACGTTTCTATGGCCCATTCAAGATCATGAAGATGGTGACGCCGGTGACCGCCCAGCTGCGCCTACCTTACGATTGACGTATTCACAACAAGTTCCACGTGAGCTTCTTGCGCCCTTTTGTACCTGACACGTCGGACATCGCTCGACATCGATTGGTCCCGGATGTACGGCCACCAGCGGAGACGACCATCGAGCCATAGGATTCGCATCGACGGTCAAGGATGATACTTTGACTTTCTGATACGATGGACCAATCGTACCAGTGAGGACGACACGTGGGTTCCCTTGGACTAGATACAGTCACCTTCGATACTTGCGAATTTTCTAGCCAGCAAGCACGTGACTGATATAGAGCACCTTCGCTAAGAGGGGGGGTGGTGTAAGGAATTTTCATTCCTTACCGAGCGGTACTGCTATCGCGTACGCTCGATTACACCCGAAGCCTTGGGACTGTTCCGGACCTTTCTGTCGGAACCGCCTCGGCCTCTCCAGACCTTCTAGTTCGACCTTCGGGAGTTCTCTGAGACTCGTTTCGTTACTTCGAGACCCTTCGATCTCCTTCCCAAACCTTCCCATTTCACGGTTAGACTAGCTCTGGTGTTCTTATATCTTGGCTTGCCATTCCTTGTATCGTCATTCACTGATTGGACACTTCGATATTCATTTCCACGCTATTCTGCTTGTTGATTCATGACACCTGGTACTCAGAGCCACTTTCTTCGCTCACCCGTTTTCGTGAGCCAACTAAATATATAACATAAGGCAGCAAAACTTGTTGCCTTGTGACACGGTTTTTCTTATAGCGAATGACTTCCCCAGCGCAAACGCATGGAGATACCTTTGGTTTGGAAGTGGCAGGGCGAGTGGGTCGACTCAGCAAAAGATGCCCGGACTTTTCAGACACCATCACACCGTTCAGTCCAAAAATAGTGGCAGACGATAATCGCGTCTGTCAAGATCTGCAGACTCGCCCGTCGTGCCATCATCAGTGCACACACCCCCCTAGAATCCACTATGCACCTAACTGCCAAAAGTGCCGTAGCGGGACAGTTGCCTCAGCTACTACGTCGTCGCGGCGTGAGCCACTAGCGACATTTCCCCACCGTGCAACCATCATCAACATTCACAACCGTAGGCTTCCCGCGCCAACTGGTTCTCACCATGCTCCATCAGCAAATGCGACTGCCGCATCGACCAGTGGTTTGGAGGATTCGCAGAACCAAGTGCGGGTGTCTCCACTCTATTGGCTGCTGCCGCAGAGGTGTCGCAATAGCTGACACGTAGGTAGCAACGAACTTTTGGACCATGGTTCACGAGGACTGGCAGCATCATTGCTCGCACGTGACTGAAGCCTCGTTGTCAGAAGGCTGCGTCCAAGGCAAGTCCACTTCAAAATTCGAACGTGCCTCCTCCCATGACGAGAGTCGGAGAATCGGAGAGCGGTCCAGCATGGTAGGGAGCGGACCTCGCACTTCACCGTTTTGAATGACCGCGCACCACTCTGAACTAGACGAAGTGATTTCATACCAACCATGAGACGAGCCCGTTTCCCTCAGGCCTCTCCCTTCCCCTCTTCATCCGACGTGCGGGAGCGGGATGGTCTCCCTACGTCCACTGAATCTTCAGACCTTGAGGCCGCTTTTCCAGGCATCGCCAGCTCTTAGCTACCATCTACGCTGCTTGAGCTCCCAACTCAGCTACTACTAGAACTCTCCCACTCATCTCATCTCGCGGCTCCACCACTCCCGTGGTGGCGCAACTCGCGTCCCTAGTAGGAGCTCTACTCGTACCGTAGCCGAGCAGTCCAGACTGCCTCCAGATTTTCCGGACGTTGTTGCACAACGCGATACTAAGGGTAGTACAAATGCTCGCCGCGATGCAGCGAGCATGGCTCGCCCTCTCCACGGTGCTTTGGCTTGCTGCCTTCGTCTCCTCGTGCCACGCGGCAGGCATCCACAAATCTCAAGGTACCTCCCTCCCCCTTCAGCTCCCATGAAGCACTGACCTGCTATGCTAGCGATACTACTGGTGCTAGGGCAAAACCCTAAGTCGACACCCATCCTCGGCACTCAACTCCCAAAACGAGAACAAGGCTTTGCTGTGATGGGGCGAAGTGCTCTGGCTATCTGCGGTCTATTGCTTACCACTCATGATTGACTTTAATCGCTGCGAACCAGGATGCTGCTTGATTTGCGCAATAACTGGGCCTCCTTTCGGACACATCATCATTAACATGCCTTGGCTATCCATGGTATGTAGGTGCAAGTCCTACTACTACAGCCCACGTGTGCCTCTACCCACTCAATGCGTGCTGGTTCGCCCCTCCCCTCTCGTGACCCCAATGCGTACCGGCTGTCAGCAGTGTCTCTCAGCGACTGCCAGAAGGCATGGGGGTTGAAGTGGTCCCAGGGAGCCAACTGTAGCACTTTTTCCGGTCTCACGTGTGACCTGTCAGGCATGATTACCGCCATGTGAGTGCATGCTTTGCAATTTTGTACGGAATGAACATTGCAAATGCTGGCACCAAGAAGGACCCTTACTTCACTGCCTTGCTTCGTAAATGCCACAGACTGAAAGCTCGCGTCACACATAACTCTGGCCACCATTTCAACCTCCGCTCTTCTTCCGCCCCAACCCCACACAGTACTATGAGGAATTGGCAGATTTCAGGCTCTATTCCCGACAGCATCTCCTCTCTCACTAGACAAACATCGCTCTAAGGAGACCACACGAGACCATGAGTTCACCTCCATCCTGCACATCCTCCCGAAGGGATTGTTGGCCCGGCTCGCCACCGCCATCTCACCTCCCTCCTCTCCGCTTCCTTGCCTCAAAAGAGCACGTGTGGTGGGTGGATAGACGCCACGCCCCCCCTCCCCTCCCCAACCCCATTTCCCCCATCTTCCTCTCCGTCATGCCCCGCCTCCTGTTCTCATCCACCGCGTGTTTCTGCATCCCATTCGTCCACCCATTGCTATACATCCTTTTTCGTACCACCTTTCTCCACTGCTCATCTTTTCTTCGCTCCCCTCTCCCCTCCACTCATCTGTTCGATCGCTTGTCCACCCCCTTTCAACTTCTCTCATGTTTTGCACACCTTCCCTCCGTTCCCTCGTTTTCCCCTCCTGCCATCTCAGTGATCTTTCTAATAACAACCTCAGTGGCTCAGTCCCTGCCAGTATCGGCTCACTTGCCCAGCTGGTAACCCTGTAAGTTCTATGCTTCGCTTCGCCCTCCTACCTCTTTTCCTGCTCTCCTGGCTATCTCCTACCTCTCAATCCGCCTTTGTCGCGGGCGCATTGGTTGTCCGGCTTGAGACGTCATGGAGGTCCGTGATCCTGTACATGGTCGAGTGGCGATGTCCGTGTATGGGCGCTGTACTATGGAATTCGTAGATCTTGTATGGTGTTCCGCTGAATCTGGTGATGGACTTTGTTCAAACCTGCGGTTGGAGGCCACAGCTTGACCTCGCTGCAGCATCACCGACCAGTGCTGGCGGAAATGCTGCAGCAGTTGGCTGTTTGGGTGGATTTGATAGGCATGCACTTAGTTCAGGCTTGGCCGCCGATGAGTGAACACCACTTGGGTGCCATAGGTCTTTACGTGGCAGCAAATTTTGAAAACGCTTAAGTAAAAACAGAGCGTAGAGCTTGTTTTTTTGAAAAAATCTTTGTGAAGATTTTATGGTAACCGGTTTCGGCTCGAGAGCCTTCTTCAGACCACAAAGAAATGAGCAAGACTAGTTAGCCCATAAATACCACCTCGAGGACTCCTCGTGAGGTATCCCTCTGCGGGGTCTCGACGATGGCAAGGGAAAAAGAAAAAGAAAACAGTACAAACATACTGTAGTCTAAGACTTATGATCAGGAATAAGAAAATTTCCAGCTCTCTTCGGCAGCCTCCAAGTGAGAATGGTCCTTCTTGAAGCGAGAGTTCTGTGTGACATTGTAACGAGATGACTTTTGAGTCAACTCAAAATGTTCCCCAAGCGCGAACGGTCAACCAGAGGGTTGAGAAGAAGTTTCAGCACTAGGGGGCCACGGTTCGCAGAAAATTGAAATGAAGAGGTGCGTTGAAGAAGTTCCCCACGGTTAGCAAAAGAAACCGACTTAAACACCGGTAGTAAAAACTTTTCCGGGTACCCACGTGCTCTAAGGCAAGCGAAGAAAAGTGCGCGGGAATTGAAGAAGTCTGCTCGTGAAGAGGAGCGCAAAAGAAATCTTTGCAGCTCGCTCCGAATTAAACCCGGCTTCGTAGATCGAGTATGATAGGACTTAAACGGAAGGTAAATGTACCGATTCATCGGCTTTTGAAACAGCTTCATGTCCAAAATGCCAGAATCTTGAAACCTTTTTCCTTTAAACACCGTAAGATCCAGAAAATCCATAGAAGTTTCTGAAATCACCCAGGTCAGCCGGATTGAAGGATGAAGGGTGTTGAAACGTTGTTTCATGCAGTTGAATTCCTCCCTCATTCCCTCCCACAAAATAAAACCGTCATCAATGAAGCGAAGGTGAAGAGCGGGAAGAAATTTGAGCGAAGCCTGCAGTTGTAAGGTCCAGAAAACACTGGAACACGACTGCGAAACAAACTGCAACGGACGTCCCCATGGCCGTTCCTTGGATTTGTCAGAAAAACCGGCCGTTAAACGAGACATAGCTGTTGAACATAACCCAGCGAAGTAGACGAATAATGAGTGGAGCCAAAGGATGTCGTTCTTTATTAAGAAAGTAAGCGACATCGTCAATGCCATCCCAAAGTGGGATTGAAGGGTAGAGTGATTCCACATCATATGAGGCTAGGAGATGTTTTTTAGAAAAACCATGCCGCTCTAGTTGAAGAATAAGACTCCGGGAGTCTTTAACATACGTAGACTGCTTCATAACAATAGGCCTGAGGATTGAATCAAGCCAACGGGAGACGTTAGTGGTGATCCAGGAGTGCGAGGCTGCGATCAGCCGGCCAGCAGGGACTTTCTTATGAATCTTCAAGAGCACATAGAAGGCCGGAACCTTCCATCCATTAGTCGGCTTCGTGAAAAAAGAATCCCAAGTTCTGGTTCGTAGAAGCGGGTGAAAATCATCGCGAATCCCATGTAGATCTCTAAGAATATTCTCGACCGGAACAGATGAAAACTCCTTGTAGACTTGGTCGTTAAGAAGGTGTTCGAAGCACTTAGCTTGATAAAACTCCCTACTCATAACGGTCAGTCCGAGGTTCTTGTCTGCCGGTTTGAAAATGAGATCTGGATCTTTTACGAGACGTCGAAGCGTAAAAATGACATTCGTCGATTTCCGGGTGAGTGTCGAAAAATCCTGTTCAGCGACTTCTTTTATAGCTGCATCCTTAAAAATGGCCAAAGCCGACTCGATTTCCGAAGAGGCTGGCGGCGGATTTTAGTTCGTTCGCTTGGGTAACTTGTACCCTGAACGATCATAACAAGAGTCAGCTCCTTTAAACAGGTACATCGTACGAACACTGCGAAAGAAAGACGCTAATTCAGCTTCGAAGCTCTGGATGCTGCGGATGACAGATACGGGTATATACTTCAGTCCTAAACTAAGCAGATTCAGCTCGCGACATGAGAAAACATGGTTGCTGTAATTGTGGATCCCGCGATTGGTAACTCGACACTGCAACTGATACTCCCTCTGTCGCCCGAAGAGTATCAATGCATACTCATGCACGTCAGCAGCTAGCGTCGAGCAGTTTTTCCGCGGTCTCCACCTCCCCCGTTTTTTGCGGCATGACTGCTACGATTGCCAGGGGTGCACTGTGAAGTCTTCGCGTAAGACTTTCCCACCGTCTTCTCAGCATGCTTATCAGGAGAAATCTGCTTCTTTTTTCTCTCCTGTCGGCTTCAGCTTCTTGCCATTATGTGTGCCAGTCTTCTTGGACTTAAGATCAGCAACAGGGCTTTTCTTGATAGAAACCCCATTCTTGCACTTCGAAGTATTCTTCTTCTTGGCACCTCGCTGGCTCTTGTCGTTGCGAGCAGTAGTCGGTTTGGAACTCTGGTGCAAAATCTTTACCACTTCCTGGCGGGCAATCTCGCGAACGGAAGTATC
Organism: Closterium sp. NIES-67; assembly: GCA_027943415.1. Taxonomy (NCBI): domain Eukaryota; kingdom Viridiplantae; phylum Streptophyta; class Zygnematophyceae; order Desmidiales; family Closteriaceae; genus Closterium; species Closterium sp. NIES-67. Next base: position 442,260 of record BQMB01001983.1, read on the forward strand.
AACCGGGGGGGTTTCAGCTTCAGCAATCATGGCTGCCTTCTTTGTGTCAAGTTCCTCCTTTTTCTGCCTCAGCACTGTCTCAGCCATATTAGTGTCCAAGTACAACATTGAAATCGAATTCTGGTACTCCAAAATCACACGACTTTTGAAAAAAATCCAAGTTGTCGAAAAGCTTGGGATGCTTGATTTCAAGGTCCGACTTCTTGTTAAGATTGATAAAATGGTCAAGGTTATTCTGTAGCGACTGAAGAACAGCAGTAGCCTTGCCATAAGCGTGGTCAGCAGCCTTCTTCTTCATCGTGATCAAAATGTCCTGAGCATTCTGACAATATTTCAAACGAGCAGCTTCAAGGTCCTTATCGGCTTAGAGGCGAATATCCTCGGTATTGCAGACAAAGGTGAACGGCTTCATCCAAATGGAATGCGGAATGATGCCGTTTTTCTTCTGATCCACCATGAAAGCATGCTGCTGCATCAGGGTCGGATGTTTGAGAAAGAACTTCTTAAAGTCGGAAATAGCCTGACTCTTGAAAATATTAATTTGAGCAAAGTCGCCTGTTTGTTGGGAAAATAATCGTTAAAAGCACCAAGAAAATCCAAGGTGTCCAACATAAAGGTGTCGTGAGGAATAGGAATATCCTCGAATCCTTGGACAACTTCCTGCCGAGGTACCGAACTGGAGCTAGGCAAAGCCATTGCCACAGGAATAACCCCGGGAGCGTCGATTGTTGTCCCAAGAGTAGTGTCGGAAAAAGCCCGAGCACGCTTCTTGTTATGACGGGAAGCAGAAGGAGAAGTGGGTATCTCCTCTGGGACGACCACCTCTTTATCCCTGCGAGTAGCCTGTCTGGCATTAGCAATGCGCTGTGAATTCCTTGTAGGCCTCGGGGGTGTCGGAGAGCGGTCAGTCTTTGTGCTGGTTGGTGTTGGTTTGGTAGCGTTGAATCTGTAGTTGGCCATTGTAGGGTCGAGAGAAAGTCCGAGTGAACACCACTTGGGTGCCATAGGTCTTTACGTGGCAGCAACTTTTGAAAACGCTTAAGTAAAAACAGAGCGTAGAGCTTGCTTTTTTGAAAAAATCTTTCTGAAGATTTGATGGTAACTGGTTTCAGCTCGAGAGCCTTCTTCAGACCACAAAGAAATAAGCAAGACTAGCTAGCCTATAAATACCACCTCGAGGACTCCTCGCGAGGTATTCCTCTGCGGGGTCTCGACGATGGAAAGGGAAAAAGAAAAACAAAACAGTACAAATATACTATAGTCTAACACTTATGATTAGAAATAAGAAAATTTCCAAATCTCTTCGGCAGCCTCCAAGCGAGAATGGTTCTTCTTGAAGCGAAAGTTCCGTGTGACATTTTAACGAGATGACTTTTGAGTCGACTCAAAAGGCATGCACTTAGTTCAGGCTTGGCCGCCGACGGCGAGCCCGGGCTCAGCCGACTCTTGCTGAGGCGGCAGCATCCACCCCGGGGAAGCGGAGGCCTAGGTTTAAGGTAAGAGCGGTCGCGAAGCGAGTGACGGAAGGGGACGAGCAGTAGCCGTTCGCCCGCCTCAGCCGAAATGGGAGGGCAACTGCTGAGAGAGGTGGTCGTGTGGGTTCAGGTCCATCACGCGCGAGCGAGGCGGCCACCAGCTCGGCGTAGCCATGTCCTCAGACCTCGAGCACCAGGCCGTGCTGCAGCAGACCATGCAGAGTCGTGCTTCGTGTGCACATCAAAGTTTACCTATAACACGTTATTATACTTTATCAGTCTCACTGCACTGATTGTTACACACACTCTCTAGTTTGGAGATCAACAGAGCAGTATTCATGCCCGGTTTTCACCCTCTTCCACACAGAAGCTTGGCAAGGAAATGAGCTTACCAGACCCATTCCAACTGGCATTAGAAATCTTGGTAACTTGGACTTACTTGAGGTCGTGTGAAGTAGGGAGCAGTCGAGGATCCACATTTCGTTTGAATGCTGCACTGTTGTAGAAGCGGGAGGGAGCTGCTTTCGTTTAAGGGGTGTTGGCCATATTCTTGGCATTGCTGAGCAGAGCTAGGCGAGTCCTGTTTCATCTCCCACCTCCCATTCACCTTCCACATGTGCACCCATCCGAGTGCCCCTCCCCGCCTTTCCCTTGTCCACCCCAGCGTCCTCTCAGCAACCATCCCCGTCCCTTTGCTCCCACCTTCCCCCCTTGTGCCCCACTCAGCCCATCTTTTCCTTTGAAAGCAGATGGCTGTCTCTCCTTGCTCTAGATCAATGGTTCCTTAACGAAGCCCCATTCCTCCTTGCTGTGCTTTCTTTGTGCGCTACTTTCTAACACCTTTATTTCTTCCAACGAGTCCCTCCCATTCAGACCCCCCCACTATCTCCCCCCCCGACCCCCCCTTCCCTGCCCCCGCTCCCTCTCCTTCCCCCTCTCTCTCCTTTCCCCCTCCCCTCCCCAACCCCATTTCCCCCATCTTCCTCTCCGTCATGCCCCGCCTCCTGTTCTCATCCACCGCGTGTTTCTGCATCCCATTCGTCCACCCATTGCTATACATCCTTTTTCGTACCACCTTTCTCCCCTGCTCATCTTTTCTTCGCTCCCCTCTCCCCTCCACTCATCTGTTCGATCGCCTGTCCGCCCCCTTTCAACTTCTCTCCTGTTTTGCACACCATCCGCTCGTTCCCTCGTTTCTCCCTCCTGCCATCTCAGTGATCTTTCTAATAACAACCTCAGTGGCTCAGTCCCTGCCAGTATCGGCTCGCTTGCCTAGCTGGGATACCTGTAAGTTCTCTGCTTCGCTTCGCCCTCCTACCTCTTTTCCTGCTCTTCTGGCAATCTCCTACCTCTCAATCCGCCTTTGCCGCGGGCGCATTGGTTGTCCGGCTTGAGACGTCATGGAGGTCCGTGATCCTGTAGATGGTCGAGTGGCGGTGTCTGTCTGTGGGCGCTGTACTATAGAATTCATAGATCTTGTATGGTGTTCCGCTGAATCTGGTGATGAACTTTGTTCAAACCTGCGGTTGGAGGCCACTGCTTGACCTCGCTGCAGCATCACCGACCAGTGCTGGCGGAACTGCTGCAGCAGTTGGCTGTTTGGGTGGATTTGATAGGCATGCACTTAGTTCAGGCTTGGCCGCCGACGGCGAGCCCGGGCTCAGCCGACTCTTGCTGAGGCGGCAGCATCCACCCCGGGGAAGCGGAGGCCTAGGTTTAAGGTAAGAGCGGTCGCGAAGCGAGTGGCGAAAGGGGACGAGCAGTAGCCAGTCGCCCGCCTCAGCCGAAATGGGAGGGCAACTGCTGAGTGAGGTGGTCATGTGGCTTCAGGTCCATCACGCGTGAGCGAGGTGGCCACCAGCTCGGCGTAGCCATGTCCTCAGACCTCGAGCACCAGGCCGTGCTGCAGCGGACCATGCAGAGTCGTGATTCGTGTGCACAGCGAAGTTTACCTATAACACGTCATTATACTTTATCAGTCTCATTGCACTGATTATTACACACACCTTCTAGTCTGGAGATCAACAGAGCAGTATTCATGCCCGGTTTTCACCCTCTTCCACACAAAAGCTTGGCAAGGAACTTAGCTTACTAGACCCATTCTAGCTGGCATTAGAAACCTTGGTAACTTGGACTTACTTGAGGTCGTGTGAAGTAGGGAGCAGTCGAGGATCCACATTTCGTTTGAATGGTGCACTGTTGTAGAAGCGGGAGGGAGCTGCTTTCGTTTAAGGGGTGTTGGCCATATTCTTGGCATTGCTGAACAGAGCCAGGCGAGTCCTGTTTCATCTCCCACCTCCCATTCACCTTCCATATGTGCACCCATCCGAGTGCCCCTCCCCGCCTTTCCCTTGTCCACCCCAGCGTCCTCCCAGCAACCATCCCCGTCCCTTTGCTCCCTCCTTCCCCCCTTGTGCCCCACTCAGCCCATCTTTTCCTTTGAAAGCAGATGGCTGTCTCTCCTTGCTAGATCAATGGTTCCATAACGAAGCCCCATTTCATCTCCCACCTCCCGTTTGCCTTCCCTGTATGCACCCATCCGCATGGCCCTCCCCCCTTTTTCCTTGTCCACCCCATCATCCTCCCAGCTACCATCCCCTTCCCTGTCCCATCCTTGTTCGCACCTTTCTCTTCCTCCTGCCATCCACTAAAGCTGCTTTCATTTGCATTTATTCCGACGCAGAACGTTCTCCATCAGTGCTCTCCACCATGCTCGTCTTGTCAACCCCTTGCATCACGTCTTCCAATCCATGCCACTCAGGGATCTCTCGTCCAACACTATGACTGGCTCCATTCCCAACAGCATCAGCTGGCTCACTGGGCTAAAACTTTTGTAAGAACTCCCTTAATAATGCCGTTTCACACATTGCACACATAGACACTGGGTTGATCGACTCAACTGATGGCCCACATTCGTTGTCAATGTTTCTATTTTGCTTCAAGCCCTCCAAATCCCTACCCGCCAGATCCACGACCTGCCTAGTTGACGAGCCAGAAAGCCGGGCCCAACTCGCGGCTTGTCGAGCTGGCCACGGGCCGTTGCAATAAATCCTTGGCTCGGCTCGCCATTGGGATGAGTCGAGCTGGAAGAGCCAAGCACGGCTTGGCCCTTTGCTCAGTCTCAGTTGAGCGTGCCCATATCCCAATGGGATTAAATTGTGGCCCTTCTCTTGGATGTGTATGACAGTCTTCAAGCTGCGCACCTCTTTTTCATTGTGGCAGGCGAGTCAATGACACAGGCCTCAATGGAACGCTCCCAAATTTCCTTGGACGTCTCACTTCCCTCGATTCACTGTACGTGAAGAACCAACCAACCACCCACAATATGAACTCATATGTAATGGTCCACGCATGTGAGTGAACTATGCATAATGCATGGTATACTACAGTACGGAGAAAGAATCATGAGGAGTTTTGCAACATCAAATGTAATTGTATTGGTCTATGTGGCTATTACCCTTGCATCCCTCATTCTCTTCTCCCTTTCCACCGCAGCAACATCAGCAGCACAAACCTCACGTGCCCACCTGAATACACTGACTGTGGTCTAAAACAGTGGAACAAGACAGCCTTCTGCTAGATGTGCCCTTCCTTCTGCAGCACTTGCGTCAAACCAGCACCAGGCAAGCAGAGAAGACGAAGATGCACAATTCAGTGTTGGTGAAAAATCTTCATGTGCCAAGCCATGACACAAGCTGTGGATGCCGTGCCAAGGACGTTTTGTTGTAGCTCTTTCTTTAGACAACCAAGAGAGTGCGTGAAACCATGGATCTGCAGCATTGATATAAGTCATGTCGAGCACAAAAAATTTGGTTCACCGCCCCACCCCACATGATCTTTCTTTCCCTATGCAAGTTTGACTCTTATCAGTACTGCTCTTCATGTCTGGTTTGTAACTCTGCTCTGCTGAACCTTCTTCAAAATTGTGGTCGGAATAAACTGGTTCCACTGCCCATTGCATTGTACTATGCCCGTGCTAAATCAGCCACAAACATCAGCAGCAGCCCCAGCAGCAGCAGCGGCAGTAGCCCCGAGTCTTCATCAGCAGCACCATCCGGGGGTGGAGGTGTATCGGTGGGAGTCATCATTGGTATCGCTGCCGCTGCTGTGGTCATTCTCCTGCTTCTGGTTGCCGCACTGCTCTACTTCAGGCACAGGATGCAGCAGAAGAGGAAAGGTAAGGAAACAAAGGAGCTGCAAAGAGTTCTTTCTCTTGATTTAACAACTATATTTGCGGTTTCATGCAGTTATTTTCAGCATAGCATCAAGCGAGGGGCAAGCTTCTCGCTGCATGTGCCTCCCTTTAACCTTCACCATGGACAGGCCTGGGTACCAGCCTGGATGCTAAGCACTGCACCGGGTTCTCTCTGGCTGAGGTCCTCAAGGCCACCAATGACTGGTCGGAGGACAACCAGCTAGGCTCGGGTGCCTTTGGTGATGTCTACAAGGGCGTGTCTCCCCGCGATGGCACCACTGTGTGGGCTGTGAAGTGAGCCAAGCTGATCGACGTGGACTTTCAGCGGGAGGTGAGAGCGTTGCATATAAGGGGGATGGCTGGACTGCAGAAAAGTAGTAAAGCAGAAATAATAGGAGAAACAAGAGAACAACACCTAAATATCCCATGGAGGTATACTGGTTAAACCAAGTTTGCAATAAAAATAAAAAAAGTCAAGTTTGAGGACATCTCGGTCCTCTATTTTGTCCATTTCTATTGGTCCTTGCTCTTTGCATCCTAAATCAGTCTTCATTCTCTCAGTTCACTATATTTCTCCTCTATTTTTTGCTGACCTCCTCTTCTTCCAGATCCTGCAAATGGCCGACAAGAACCATCCCAACCTTGTGCGGCTGCTGGGGTTTGCGGTTGGAGGGGACCTAAGGGTGAAAATCGAGCAGATCTTGATCTACGAGTTCGTGCCCAACGGTGACCTGCACAAGTGGATCGATCCCGGTAAGCAGGAAATATCATTGCATTGCATCACTCGGTTATAGCAACCTTGGAGCACAAGAGACGTCGCAGTTTTTTGGGGAAGTGGCGGTGTGTATGCCTCGTAGTGCTAATATGTAAGCATATGTGAGAATAGCGCGAGCCTAGGTCCTATGCGATTCCAATGCAAGAGTGTGTGAAAAGAATCAATCAGGCGCATCACCAACTATGGAAATGGTTGTCAGTATGGAACCAATCAATCAGTATTTTGAGGCGATTTGTTGGCTGACTCCAAAATAACTTCTAAAGTGGCTGGACGTGCCACGTATGTTATGCCATTTACCCGAATTGATCCCTGAGAAAAGTTTAACATAGGGTCCACTAACGCATAATAATGGGTCCGCCTGCTTGTTGCCTATCCATATCTCTGGGAGAAAATATATCCATCCTTTCTCTGGAGAATAGCTGGTGGAAATGCAGGTTCTTCTCTGCACCTGCTGTGAGCGCAGAACATCTAGGCTCATGAGCATGCAGTGTGCGGTTGATTTGTCAACCCAGTGTGATTTTTCTGCAAACCGCATGTTTTGTGGATTTCAGCACACTTCAATTGCGGTGGACATAAGTCGATGTCGCTATCTTGCTATGTTGCCACGTTGCATCACCTATGTCACTCATATTCTTCCATGATGTCATAAAAATGGCTGCCTGCTTTCCTGCAGAAGCATCCAACCCTCTCAACTTTAAGCAGCGGCTGGACATTCTGATCGGCATTGCACGTGGCTTTGAGTACCTCCACAGCTTCGACATTGTGCACCGTGACATCAAGCCAGCCAACATCCTCATCACTTCTGACATGCAGGCAAGCTTGTTTGTATCGTAACAGCATCGGATTGTGTCAAGAAAGGTAAAACAAAAGCCTTGAGTTAAACGATCGAACAGGGGGGACATGGAATTGTTGGCCCAAGTATTGTATCTGGATGGTTTTTCAAGGGCTATTCACACTTTGGAATCTAATTAAGAGTCAATTTCTTCAATCAATCTTATATTTTCTCTGTCACCTTTCCCTTGTTGCTATGACCGTATCACTCTCCAGGCCAAGATCGCAGACTTTGGGCTTGTGAGGGCGGGAGAGGGCACCACAGTGGGCACCACTCGGATCATGGGAACACCGGGCTATGTGGATCCAGTTTACTCCAGGACGTCCAAGGCAACTCCTGCCAGCGACGTCTACAGGTGAACTAAGTCTCGTATAAAATTTGAAATCGTTCTAGAATCAATCAGCCACTACTTTTGCATTGGCTTGTGGAGGCAGTGTTAGTAACTCGCAAGCAACTCACAAGCATGGATCCACCTAAATTCCTGTCTTATGAATTGCATCTTGTTGCTCTCACCATCTCTTGCCTTTTGCAGCTTCGGTGTGCTCATGCTTGTGGTCCTCACCAGACAAGCTCCACTCACTGAGTCTGCTACTGGAGAAACCAGACAGATAACCCCATGGGTGAGTACCGTGGCCAGCTTAACATGAATATACTTCCGCAGTTAACGTGATAAAAACTGGTTGAAAACTGCCTTCAACTCATCACTCCTCGCTTGATATTTCCTCCACCTTCCTCCACTCTCTCAGGCATCCGAGTGTGTGTCCTAGGGTGATATGGGGAGCCTCAGGGATCCCAAGATGGACGCCCCTGGGCATGCTGTGCTGCGCGTGGCTGAGCTGGCGATCAGCTGCACCGTGGAGCGCACTGCAAGCCGCCCAGCCATGGCTCACGTTGCCAACAAGCTGCAGGCCATTTGGGAGGAGGTGGCGGGGAAAGACGAGAGGAGCGCTGCGGTCAAGGTGGATGCGCAGGTGCAAAACCTGAACAGTATGGATGCCCGGATGCAGGATGCTTTCGCAAACTTGGACAGTCTTGGTGCGGAGTTCAGATGATTGGGGCCCAAAAGCCCAGTCTAGTGGCGTGTTCCTTGGCCTCCAGCCAGCCGCGTGCAGCACGGTGCAATGCCAACAGTCAGTCGCGTGTTTGGTACGAGCCAAGTTTGGCTGGCCGCTTGTCTGGATTCCGCTCCAGTAGTAGCATAGCAAGTATAATATTGGATGGACACCATCGTTTGATGTTCAAGTAGAGCCCAGGATGATTCTATCAGACTAATATATGGTACTCTGCCTTTGAGGTGGATGCGCAGGTCCAGAAGATGAAGGATGATTTTGGAGATGTGGAAAGTTTTGAGGCGCAACTCCAGATGATTGGAGAGAGCTTTTCAAACGAAAATGCTGTCTAAAGTTGTAACGGGTGTGGTACTTTGAAGGTGGATGCCCAGGTGCTGGGGAAGATAGATGCTTTTGCAGGTGTGGCAAGTCTTGATGCAGAACTCGAGGTGATTGGGGAGAGTTTTTGGCACTAAAAACCATGTGTAGGGGCGTGTTCCTAGGCTGCCACTCAGAATCGCCTCCAGTCAGGAGCGCGCGGTATGGGACAATGTCACTCATCAGCTGCGTGCTTTTGTTTGGTTCAGCTAGGTGCAAGCCGAGTCTGGCTGGTTGTGCATTTGTCTTGCCATTTGGTTGTAGAGTTCACAATGGATTCCACTTCATTGTGTAACACCCGGGATCTTGGATTTACATCATTGTTTGAATGTTGGAGTTGAAAACGTATATCAGTGGCACCTACAATCTGAGGTAGTGTTAGATGCAAATGTCAGGAATGCAATACTTGACTAGTGTTTGAGTATCTTGTGTAAAATTGGATGTGTTAGAATAACGTAATGATTAGAAGGAAGAGGGAACAAGGGAGATACCGTAATCCCCCGTATATAACACCCTATGGTGTATATAAAAAATCACTAAAAAAATGACTGGGTGTTAACAGTGGCCCGGAAAAAATTAGTGCCCATGTGTTATGTAAAATGCAATTTGAATTTGAGGTTTCATGCCATGTGTGTTCACAAATGTGCGGAGTGACTGTTTGCGAGGTACAGCATCCGCTAAGACGAAACTCACAAACCAGTCGTCGTTGGCCAATCCCTGCTGAGTGATGTGGTCAGGGCCAGGTTTGTGCGGCACCTGCTACCGTCATGACCGCAACAGAATCCGCGACTTCGACGGGAGGATTTCGCTCGGGAGGATTCTGACCGTCAAATCAAAACAGAAACCGTGACATTGACGTTCGAAATCCTCCCGAGTCTCGACCTTTGCTGACGTTTCGATTTCGCGCTGCAACTTGTGTTGATGTTTCTGCCCGTTTTTTTGCTGCTAATGGTGGTTGACATTGCGTTTTTCATCCTGTTCGTTTTTTTTTCTCAATCGAGCTGAGCTTGAAAAACTACAAAATACTATTCTTTGCTGCATAAAACGAGGAGGGTGTTATGTAAAATGCAACCCCTGAAAAGCGGGTGCTCTCCTAAATTCACCCTATCATAAGCTCTCCCCCGCATAAACCACGCGCGGAGTGACTATTTCGGCGGGTGTTATATACGGGGGATTACGGTATAGGATTTGGTTTGTACTCTCTAAGAACACACACCTATTCTAGCTTATAACTTCTATATGCAAATGTATATATAAGTTGACACACCCCCTAGGCTAGATAAGGGGTAGTGCTGAGCAAGAAGCACACAGCTCAGGGTGGCACCACTAGTCCAACCTTTGAGACAGGGGTACGAAGAACAGTCAGCAAGAGTACAAACAAGACAAGACCAAACCAGAGCGGCACTACTAGTCCGGCCACTAGAAGAGAAGCCACAAGGCCAGTCTAAAAGATATCTATAAAGAGGAGTACACAATAAAGATCATAGCAAGTGAGAGTCTACAAGAACTAGACCAAGCTGCAAACAGTGTCGCTGATGATCTTTAGGCACAAGCACTTTAGTAAAGATATCAGCTGTGTTGGCACCGGAGGCCAAGTGTACTACGCGGGCCAGGCGGCACTACTGTAGCTCGCGCAGGAGGAAGTACCGCAGCTGGATGTGCTTCGCTCTGCCCCCAAGTCGAGGCTCTTGACACGGGAGGATCATGGCCCTGTTGTCAGCGTACAAACCCGGGGCAGAACTAGGCCGCTCACCTAACTCGGTGAACAAGAACGCCAGCCAGCGGAGCTCCTTTGCCGCCATGGCACAGGCGTAGATCTCAGCCTCACAGCTAGACTGGGTAACAGCTGAGGAGCGAGTGGACCTCAACGAGATGGCACCTGAACCAAGGCTAAAGCAGTAGCCCTGGGAGGACCTCAGGGTCTCAGCGTCGTCTGCCCCAGAAGCGACTGTGTGCCCAGTAAGGACCACTGGACTGCGTCCTCCCAGCACTAACCCCATGCCCAATGTACTTGCTAGATAGCACAAAACCCTCTTAGCGGCCGACCAGTGCTGTGGTCGGTGTCTGCCTGTGGCCACAAAGCGAGCCAGGATGCTGAGAGGGTATGCGAGATCTGGACAAGTGCAAGTCATCAGGTACATGAGGCAACCCACCAGCTTTGCGTAAGGACCACTGGGCTCTACCGACTCCTCAGGAACTGGAGCTGAGAGCTTGTGATCTACTCGCAGAGGTGTGGGCTGTGCGGAGGAGAACTGAAGACCGAACCCCTGAAGGACCTGGCACACCAAGTGTGACCGTGTAAGAGTGATGGTGCACGCTGCGCTAGCCTTGGAGATCTGCAGGCCAAGCTAGTGGCGCAGCTCTCCTAGGTCAGTGCAGGTGTGGCTCCTTATCAGCTCAGCCTTCACGGAGGCCAGCGCGTCTCTGTCTGCAGTAGCGAAGACCAGGTCATCTACGTAGACAAGGATGTAGAACGGAGTCTGGCAAACACGAACGAAGAGCGAGGGGTCTGCAAAGGACAGAAAGAACTGCAGGCCAGCTAGCGTAGCACGCAGCGTGTCATGCCACTCACGGGGTGCCTGTCGCAGGCTGTGGACTGGGCGCCGAAGGAGCCACTTGGTTCCGGGAGGGAAGGTACCAGTAAAGCCCTGGGGACGGTGCAGGTAGACCTACTCGTGTAGGCTGCCCTGAAGAAACGCAGTGGAGAAGTCGAGGGAGTGTAACTCGTAGTCACGCTGTGCTGCTACGTGTAGTAACGCCTGAAGAGTAGTCATCTTTGGGGTCGGGGCTGTTATAGTCACAATAGGCTTAGATGTGCCTATAATGAGAGATAGAGAGCACAGTCGGATTTCCGTCAGACGGCTTCAAATATTCATAACGACCTGGTCGCTAAATCAATCTGTGATTTGTAAATTGGATCTGGAGCGAGTTGCTGTCGTCTATCACCAGCAAGTTGAATCATGAAATTCCATGCAGATTTGACGACGCTATGGCGGTTTTACTGGCAGGAGGTATAGCAGCCACTATAGTCTTGGAAGTACAAACTTAGCAAGAAGAGTTCGAGAGGGAGATGGTTCCCAGCCTCTACATACCCCAAGAGCCGAGGTCCAGGTTGGTGGTACACCACCAGAGAGTCCCCAACCATGAAGAGTCTCGAAACCAACCCTCCAAGGGGCTACACCAAGTGAAATGTAACACTACACGAAGTAACGTTACTATTTTCACTATTTAATATTTATCCGCGTCCCTTGGGCTTGAAATCTTGAGCTCTTGGTCTTGGTTCTGCAAGATAAATTCTTCTTGAGTTGATGGGGGCTTGCTGCACACACCTGCGACACAATGGACACTTCACACTCGACAAAATAGAAAAAACACATGCGACACGCAAACGACGACTTGACATGCGAGTTGTAAAAACTCGCTAATGTCTTGACCGACACAAACCACATTGTGATACACCATTCAAACACACACACAAGCACTGGATAGCAATGACATAGACTCACAATTCATTCCATGCCATGCATGCACACACACAAGCAAGGACGACAAGCCGAGTGCAAGCCATAGGGTTGCACCAACAGGGGCGAAGGTCTGAAAGTAGTCCACCCCCTCACGCTGACTGAAGCCTCTAGCCACGTAGCACGCCTTGAGCACAGGCGGCTCTCCTGGGGGGCGCTTCACCTTGAAGAGCCACCAGCCGTCGACTGCGTTCACCCTAGGTGGGGGAACTGCGTCGATGTAGGTGCCAATGGATCTCCAAGATGCCATCTCCTGCTCCATGGCAGCTATCCACTGAGAGGCCCAGGGTCCCGAGGTCGCCTCAGCGTAAGTGCGAGGGGTCGGGATGTCAAAGGCGTCTGGGTCACCCTCATGGACTAGCAGCATGGAGCAGAGATGGGGAGCAGCCTCGGACAGGAAAGCAAGCTCGAACTGCCTGTCCTCTAGGACGTCACTGCCAAGAGTAGACGCACCCCCAACAGACGGAGGACAGACAGGGTCAGAGACAAGAGCGGTGGTGTAGTCCAGGCGGCGGGTAGAGGCGAAGTCAACGACAGCAGCGACAAGAGCGTCAAGACTGGAGGCAGGGATTGACGGGTCGGTAACGAGGGAGGCAAGGACCCAAGGAACGAAAGGATTAGTGGCACGAAGGAAGTCAGACAGAGGAGGCGGAGCGAAAACAAGCAAGGACGGAGGAGGCGAGGTGAGGGGGGCCATTGAATCTTTGACTGCAAAAAAATGAAAGCCGCACGCGTAGAGTATCGGGCACGCAACAGTGGCGGAAATCCTTCGGCCAATCAGAAGAAAAAAAACGGGAGTCGCCAGTGATTGCGGATCTAGCTGGCGAAAAAGAAAAGATCCGGAAGCGGCCGCGGGATTCCGGGAAAATCAACTTCGACGAAGCTGATTCGACGCGAGAAGGAGGAAAAAAATGGGGGAAAATCTCCACCCCACGACCAGTCTTCGCCAGGGAAATTCGCCGAGAAGAAAACCGAATCCGCGAAAAAAGACTTTGCCGAGACGGGGAAACTCCTTGAAGACCCAAGAAATTATAAGGATTTGTTAAAGTTATCCTATAAAGATGCTTTAATGAAAACTTATGATTCTCGAGGGGCTAGAGCCTTGGAGAAAATACGGGAGGGATTCCAGAAGAAGCAAAAAGCTGTGGAGATTATACCGGTACCGGACAACTTGGGGAAAAAATTAAGGAGTGTGGAAAGAAGCCGACTTTTCCACGGAGTCAACGTCCTCTCCCGACACGAGCCCACAACGACTACTCGTTCCCCAGGGAAGACGTCGGTGGAGCTGAAGCAGCTCAAGAGGAAGCTGGGGGTTTACAAGAAGCTACAAAAACCCCAAACTCCTCCTCCGGATGCATCCACTTCAACAATTTCGGCATACATGACATACAAAGCATACATGACATACAAAGCAAACCTAATCTGATCCATGTCCATCTCAATGATTGGCACACGACGACGTACCAGGCTGTACCAGTCGGGGGGGTCCGCCATGGGGCCGAAGCGGAGACGGAAGAGGTCGTCGAGGCAGCGGTAGCTGCGTGCGGTGGTGTGACCGGGGCGGTCACAGACAGTTCCGCGGCGGGGCCGGACTGAAGCTGGTACTGGCAGGTGACCACACTGGAGCCGCCACCCGACACCGAGTTGCGTCCCCCACCACCACCAGAACCGCCAGGCCACCACAGTGGCGGGGGCACCCACGGCGACTGCTGCTGCTGATGATGATGAGGTTTCTGCTCCGGGGCACCAGCAGTGCTCCCCTCGGCTGCACCACCGTCCCCTCCACCACCTCCGCCACCTCCGCCACCCTCGCCACCCTCGCCACCCCTCCCGCTGCCACGCCCCCCCGGGCTCGGCGTCCCCTACCCTGATGCGACTGCGCTGAGGCCACCATAGCGGTCTCAGCAACAGCGGCAAAGGTGTCAGAGTAAGTGCACTGGGAGGGAGCACAGCCCTGGAAGATAGGGACCGCCGCAGTACCGCTCGACTGAGCGATAGTGCGCTGGCGAGTCTCTATCGCGGTCAGGGTAGTGACAAAGTCAGTGAGGGTGAGGTCAGCAGGGTGGAGGGCAAGGAAGTGGTCGTGGGCAGTGGCTAGGCTGTCAGGAAGGCGCGTGGCAAGGAAGTAGCGGGTAGCGCCGAGGGGGGGAGGCAGTACAAGAAGCTGAGCCTCAGTGCTAGCACCGCAATAGCTTGTCTCTAGTGCGCGCAAGCAAGTGGCGAGATCAGCTACAGTGGGAAAAACGTAAGGTCAGGGAAGAGCAGGGGGAGAAGGAGACGACTGGCAGAGGCGGAGGAGGGAGTAGAATAGCGCGCAATAACAGCATCTAAGTACGCCTGCATAGTCTCTAGGGCCTGATAGTGGGGGCGCTCAGATAGGGGGAGGGCGCGACTGATAGCAAGCTGCGCAACTGCGTCACACGACTCCCAGACGGAGCGAGCGAGTTCAGCAGCTGCAAAGGCCTCACGCTCAGCGGGCGTGGGGGCGTCAGAGAGGGCAGCAGGCGGGTCAGGGCAGGGGATCTTACCATCGACGTGAATGGCTAGAGATTGGCCATCCTGGCGCTGTCCTCTCAACTAGCGGCGGAGGTCGGCGAGCCACGCCTCAAAGTCGATCGCCCGACCCTCCGCGTCCAGGCGGAGCACAGCGTCCGCCATCGCCACGGCTGCACCAGCTGACCGCCGCTAGGGGAGGGGGGAAGAGAGGGCGGTGGAGAGAAGCGGTGGAGACGGCCGGCTGGAGAGCCGACACAGAAGGGGGAACCAAGGCCGGCAGGTCGGAGCGGCACAGCAGCACGGTGGCTCAGCGACTCGGCAACTCAGCGACGCGGCACCTCTGCTACTCGGCGACTCGGCGGCTCGGCGGCACGACGACGCGGCGGCTCGGCGGTTTGGCTTGGCGGCACGGCGTGGCGCGGCGTGACGGGGCGGGATGGCGCGGCGGCGCGGCGCAACGCGGCAGCGGCGTGGCGTAACGGGGCCGGCGGGGCGCGACAGGGCCGGCGCGGTCGAGCGGGGCCGGCGCGACGGGACGGGGCCGGCGCGGCGCTACGGGGCCGGCGCGGCATAGCAGGGCCGGCGCAGCAGGACGGGGCAGCATGGCGTGACGGGGCCGGCGCGGCGGGACGGGGCTGGCGCGGCGTGACAGGGCTGGCCTGGCGTAGCGGGGCCGGTGCGGCGGGACGGGCGGCACGTCGTGACGGGGCCGACGCGGCGTGACGAGGCCGGCGCGGCGAGACGGGGCCGGGGCAGTGTGACGGGCCGGCGCAGCGTGACGGCGCCGGTGCGGCTTGACGGGGCCAGCGCGGTCTAGCGGGGCCGGCGCGGCAGGACGGGGCCAGCGCGGCGTGACGGGGCGCGGGCTAGGGCGCGGTCTAAGGCTAGGGCTAAGGCTAGGGGCGGAAGCGTAGGCGGGGAGGGGGGACCTAACCTAGCGTGATACCATGTTAGAATAACGTAATGATTAGAAGGAAGAGGGAACAAGGGAGATATAGGGTTTGGTTTGTTCTCTCTAAGAACACACACCTATTGTAGCCTATAACTTCTATATGCGAATGTATGTATAAGTTGACAGGATGTGGCATGCCGCAAGACGTTCTGAGACAGTGGACTTGGGAAGAAGTTTAGACAGATCATGGTCTCCAAGAAAAACTCAACCCAGAATGAAGAACAAAAACTTGCGGCATACACAAAGAACATTTGCGAAAATCCTCCCGACCCACTCCCCCCCCCTCCCCCTTTGCCCCCCACCACTCCCAAAGATACACACGCCCTCTATTGAGATTTGTACAGTGATGTGATGTGATGTTATCAAGATTTGCACTAGCACGGTCATTGCTGCAATCTCACAGTAACAGTCAGACTAAAAACTTTTATCAATCCATGCTTTAGCAGTCAACATATATATTTACATATATGTGTGTGTAGGCTAGGTAGGTGTTCTACAAAAACTGGTTCTTGCTGTAGAGGGGACAACACTTCTCTTTTACCTCTCTCTCTTCTCTAGTCCTCCTCTTTTCTCTCGCTATCACGCCCACCTAGCTAAAACCTCTTTCAACATGGTATCAGAGCATGTCAATCCTACCGGGCCTTCTCCCCACGCTTCCGCATCGCACTCTCTCCTCTCCTCCCGCTGTCGCGCTGTCGTGGCGGCCTCGTCGTGCCGCAATGACGGCCTCAATGTGCTGCCGTGGCGGCCTCGACGCGCTGCCGTGGCGGCCTGTTGCGCTGTCATGGCAGCCTCATCGTGCTGCCATGGCGTCCTTGACGCGCCAGCGCATGGACGACAGCGGCCTGCGCGCTAGTTTAGCGCCAGCCAGCACGCCCGCACGCCAGCCAGGGCGGCTCGCTAACCGCACCAGCCTCCGCAGACCGCCCCCTCCCTTGCGTCCCCCTCCCCCCCCCCCCCCCCCCCCCCTCCCCCCCTCCCTGCCACAGCTGATAGCTGCCTCGCGCCATCCTTCTCCGTCGTCACAGAGACGTGCCACGCTGCCGCGTGCCGCGGGCTCACCGCCACCGTCGCCGTCGTCGCCGCTGCCGCCGCAGGTGCCTCTGGCTCCGCCGCCGCCCGCCGCCGGCTCCGCCGCCGCCCGCCGCCTTCGCCGCCTCTGTCATCGCCGCCGCCGATGCTGCCGCCGCCTCATTCACCAAGGGGTCAAACCAACTGAAGAATGCCACCACTGCTGCTGGGTATGGGGTTGCTAGGGCTTCGGGCTGCTGGGCTTAGAGGTGCTGGGTGTGTGGTGTGTTTTGACTTTTCTTACTACTCAATCCAGTGGACAGACTAGTAGTGCTGCCCTGGTCTCTTGCTTCTGTGAGTAGCACCTACCAAGCCTAGGGGGTGTGTCAACATATATATATATGTGTGTGTGTGTGTGTGTGTGTGTGTGTGTGTGTGTGTGTGTGTGTGTGTGTGTGTGTGTGTGTGTATGTGTGTGTGTGTGTGTGTGTGTGTGTATAGGCTATGTAGGTGTTCTACAAGTACTGGTTCTTGCTGTAGAGGGGACAACACTTCTCTTGTACCTCTCTCTCTTCTCTAGTCCTCTTCTCTCTCGCTATCATGCCCACCTAGCTATACCCTACTTCAACATCAGCTTCCTTCTTCAAGTTCGTTCTTCCGCTCACTATTATCATTCCAGCGGGCGTGTGGGGGAAGACTTCGTATGGGCGATGCTGACTGTGCCAAGCCTTGATTTGATGTCCTGCCATGCCCCATGGCACTGCCCTTGCTGCTGCCATCCTGGAAACAGTTACCTTTGACGGTACCACTACCACTCGATGGTTGATGGCTGTATGCCTTGCTCTCACCACTGCCACCACTGCTGATCCAAGTGGTGCTTCTGCCACTGCTGCTACAGTTGCCACTCTGGCTGCTGCGGAAACTGGCAACGTGATGCTTCCGCTGCTGCTCCTTGTTGCAGCAACTCTGGCAGTGGGAGCAGGAGGTGAAAAGTCACTGTTAGCCGGCCATATGTGGTGGGGAGAACGGTAGCAAGGAAAGCGGAATGCAGAGAAGAAGGACAGAGGGCAGCAGTCGTGCACTAGGCAATTTTTATGGTGCATCATCATCCACGTCGTTAATCTTGGAGGACTGAGCCAATTCCTGAGGAGTAGCAGACTCAACAGCTAGGAACGTCACCCTTCCTCTCTGTCCACCATCTCCCCCTCCGCATCGCTTCCACGGACTCATCACCCCGCCACCTTCTCCCCTCAGCCATCGCCATAACAATGTATCTTCCCTGCCTACCTTCCTGCTCCTGCTCTGCTACGGACTGCCTTGGCTGCTGCTGCTTCACCAGGCAGCCCACAAGCGGACTCAAGCTGTACTCGTTAAACTTGTACTCAATAACTCCTCTCCCTTCCTCATCATCCCTTGGCTCCAGCTGAATGTGAGGGATGGCAAAGAGGGGGATCCCGTGCACCCCATGGCCACACGATCCCACTGCTGTTGCTTCTGCTGGCCCATCACGTGCCAGCAAGGTCGTGTGAGTGAGCTGAGAACCTGGGAGATGGGGAGGGATGGGATGAGGAGAAGGTGGAGGAAGAGGGGGGAGGCAGGGAGAGGGGTGAGAGGGCAGAGATGGCGAAGAGGGAGGGAGCAAGAGGGGACAAGGAAGAGGAGGCGGAGCCAGAGGAGGACGTGAGGGCGCTAGTAACTCCACTTCTAGCACCACAACCAGCAGAGTGGAGGGAAGAGCGCAGATCCTGCAAGAGAGAAAAGGCCTGCTGCAGCCATTGCTTCCTCTCCACTACCTTCCCCATCCCCTCTCTCTCGCTGCTGCCTCCACAGTTTCACTCCCTCCTCCCTCCCTTGCTCTCTGCTTCCCCTTCCTTCTCTCACTTCCTCGCTCCTCTAGGTCTCCCCCCCGTTCCTTCTCGCCATTCACCACAATCCCAACCATAACCTCTCCCCACCTCTGAACCCGCCCACCCTCCTGCACTTTCAGCACTCTGACCCCTTGGCAGTTGTGACAAGTGCAGAACTGTTGCTGCTGCTGTTGAAGGGAACCATAGTCATGCAGCTGTGAGAGCCAGCCCATCCCACTCCTCCTTTCTCACCAGCACGAGATACACCATCTTCTGCCAGTGTCCTTCCATGGGTCTGGTGGATCACGAGCACTACAATCCCAGCCCTCTCCTCCAACTCTTTCTGCATCTCTCCTATCAGAAGGACTGGGAAATAGTTCCCCCGCCCAACTCCCTAACCCTTTCAAAACCACCCCTCCTCCTCTTCCTCGTCCGCCTCCCTCCCCTCTCTCCTCTCCTCCCCACCCACCTCTCCACTAACCCCCCCCCCCCCCCCCTCCCCCCCGTGCACCAAGCACAGGTTAACAGCAGTCCTCAGCCGCATGACCGCCTGAATTCACTGTTGCCCCTCCGCCATCTGACCCCATACCTCATTTCCCCTCTGCTGCCACTCTGCCCGCACCTGCCTCTTTTGGTGCAACCCTATGGCTTGCACTCGGCTTGTCGTCCTTGTTTGTGTGTGTGCATGCATGGCATGGAATGAATTGTGAGTCTATGTCATTGCTATCCAGTGCTTGTGTGTGTGTTTGAATGGTGCATCACAATGTGGTTTGTATCGGTCAAGACATAAGCGAGTTTTTACAGCTCGCATGTGAAGTCGTCGTTTGTGTGTCGCATGTGTTTTTTCTATTCTGTCGAGTGTGAAGTGTCCATCGCGTCGCAGGTGTGTGCAGCAAGCCCCCATCAACTCAAGAAGAATTTATCTTGCAGATCCAAGACCAAAAGCTCAAGATTTCAAGCCCAAGGGACGCGGATAAATATTAAATAGTGAAAATAGTAACGCTACTTCGTGTAGTGTTACATTTCACTTGGTGTAGCCCCTTGGAGGGTTGGTTTCGAGACTCTTCGTGGTTGGGGACTCTGTGGTGGTGTACCACCAATCAGGACCTCAGCTCTTGGGGTATGTAGAGGCTGGGAACCATCTCCCTCTCGAATTCTTCTTCCTAAGTATTTTTGTACTCCTAAGACTATAGTGGCTGCTGTACCTCCTGCCAGTAAAACCACCATAGCGTCGTCAAATCTTCATGGAATTTCATGATTCAACTTGCTGATGATAGATGACAGCAACGCGCTCCAGATCCAATTTACAGATCACCATTTAAGTCAGCGAGCTGATCGTTATCAATATTTGAAGCCGTCTGATGGAAATCCGACTGTGCTCTCTATCTCTCATTATTGGCACATCTGAGCCTATTGTGACAATAACAAGTGGTATCAGAACCCCTTGGAGCTATCTCGACCATGCCTAGGCCTGAGGAAGGGGGTGGCAGAGGTGCTGGAGGCAGAGAAGCCGCCCAAGCACAAGGTCAACACCAAGATCCACCCGTTGCTCCGGTGCAACCTAGCCTTGGACCCTCTAGGGATGAGCCTAGAGTGTTTGGCCTTGACAAGTTCAACGGTGACAACTTTGCTGAGTGGTCTTTCAAGATGGAGAACATCTTTGACCACTATGATCTGCTGGAGGTGATGGAAGGAACGGAGAAGCGCCCCGAGAACGACCCGGAGAAGAGCCCGTGGGTGCGGAAGAGCGCACAAGGCTACCTTCTACTTGGGCAAGCATTGGGGAGCAGCCAAATCCGTCACATCAAGCCTTTTCAGCGTGAACCAGCAAAGGGACCAAAGGCATGGGCTGCTCTCAAGGGTGTACACGCTCCTGCAACAGCGGCGGTGGCTGTGGTTTTGGAGCGGCAAATGGCGGCACTTCGAATTGACGAAGGCGAACCGGTGGAGGAAGGAGTGCAGAAATTCTTCGACTTGTTGACACGGCTCGAAAGAGCTGATCTGAACTACAGTGACCTTCAAAAGAAGACCAAGCTGCTGGCCTTACTTCCGGACTCATGGTCCTCGCTCATCATCAACCTTAATCGAGATCTGCCCCGTCTCTCACTCGAAGATGTGAAGCGGGAAATCTTACAAGAAGATTTCCGCCGACGCGAATTGGCGGGTCCCGATGGTGCAGGAGTTGCAAGCATGGGCCGTGGGCACGGCCGTGGAAGAGGCAGAGGGCGAGGAG
Organism: Closterium sp. NIES-67; assembly: GCA_027943415.1. NCBI lineage: Eukaryota > Viridiplantae > Streptophyta > Zygnematophyceae > Desmidiales > Closteriaceae > Closterium > Closterium sp. NIES-67. The sequence continues at coordinate 463,024 of BQMB01001983.1, forward strand.
GAAGATTTGGCAGCAGTAACTTCAGTGGAGGCCGTGGTAATGGAGGATATGGCAGCAACAACAACAACAATGGCTACGGGCGTGGGCGTGGTCGATTTGATGGCGAATGCCACTTTTGTCACAAGACCGGCCACATGTGGAGAGATTGCTTCAGATTGCCTGATGAATGGACCCCTTCTCAAGGCCAAGAGGGCAGAGGAGCAAGGGGAGGAAGAGGCAGAGGTCGTGGAGGCAGTGGTGGCCGTGGAGGTGAAGCGGCAAGCATGAAAGGTGGAGACTACGACAAGGACTCGAGTGAAGATCGATACCCGGGCCAATTCTTCTTTGTCTCCACGCAAGCGACAGCTGCAGCAGGAGGTGTGGATGGCTTTGAGGAGCCAGCTACTGTGGGAAAGGTCACCCTTCACTCTCTGGACTTTTGGGTGATCGATAGCGGCGCCACCTATAGCATGACACCTCGTGCGGACTTGCTCACCGAACTCGAACCGTCGCCGGTCAAGCATGTTACATCGGCTTTGGGGCAGCGAGCAGAGGTGAAAGGCATGGGCAAGGCCATGTTCAAGGGTGCTGATGGGAAGATGGTGGGCCTCAAGAACGTGCTTTGGGTGCCCAACCTAGCAGCCAACCTGATCTCTGTTCGACATTTGCAAAAGGCCGGCATGGACACATCTTCCAAGGGCTCCAAAACATATACCGCGAGGCTTGGTGAGCGGAAGCTTTGGGACCTTCATGAGGACAGGGACATCTACAATATGATGTGGCAAATCCCAGTGGTCCCCATGCCTAAGGGGAGGCAAGTGGCAGCAAGCATCAGCACCAAGAGTGAAGCGGTTGGTGGCGGTGATCACGGAAAACAAAGTGACACCAAGAGTGACTCGAAAGAGTGCAACTTTGGAGAGACCAGCAAGGCGTGTGAACCCAAGGAGAGTGGTGCAGCAGCCAAAGGTGGTGGAAATGAGGAGAAGAAGCCTAAGATCAGCAATGCAGCAGCGGCAAGGAGAAAGGAGAGAGCTTGTGGGGCACGATTGCGAGTGCCGCTTTCTCCAACCCGACTTCCGCTACGGGAGAGTGTGATTGGCTGACCTTGCATCGGCGAATGGGGCATGTGGCATTGCCCATTTTGCAGCAGATTGTTAAGCAAGAGATGGTCAGTGGGATACGTGTCAAGGGGGAGCCCAATGAGGTGCTTGGCTGTCCAACATGCATGCAAGCCAAGTTCACCCGCTACCCGTTCCATAGCTCGGAGACAACGGCGAAGGCACCACTTGATGAGGTGGTGATGGATGTGGTGGGCCCCTTGAAGCTTGGAGCTGCTGGAGCTGAGTACTTCCTCACCATTGTGGACGTCTACACTCGCATGACTTGGGTGTATGTGCTGCCCAAGAAGAGTGATGTAGCTGAAACGGTGAAGACCGATTGGTTGCCGATGGTGGAGCGGCAACAAGACCGGCTTGTGAAGGCAATTCGCACTGACCGTGGGGGAGAGTTCCTGAGCAAGGATTTCTCAACTTGGCTGAAGAAGCAGGGCATAAGGCACTCTCTTACCATGCCCTACTCTCCTGCAATGAACGGCATCGCCGAGCGTGCGAATCGGACACTCACGGAGACGGCTCGGGGACTTCTCATTGAAGCCGGTCTTCCCAATTACTTTTGGCCGGATGCGGTGCGGCATGCTTGTGTGGCCAAGAACAGAGCCTTGACTCATGTGGGAGAAGACAAATGGGTGCCCTATGTGGAGTGGATTGGAAGGAAGCCGAAGGTGGATATGCTTCGGGTGTTCGGGTGCATGTGCATGGCACTTGTGCCTAAGAAACTTCGGCACAACAAGCTTGATGCCAAGGCAACATGGGCCGTGCACCTGGGCATGGCCCAAAACAGCAAGGGATGGCTTCTTTGGGACCCATTTACCAAGAAGTTCTTGGTGAGCAGAGATTGCAAGTTCATGGAGAACTTACCGTACAAGGAGTGGAAGGCGGAGAATCAAGCGAAGATTGGTGTGCGGCTTGGAGAGGTGAAGAGTACTGGCTTGGAGCATGTGGAGCTGCCCTTGGAGCTGAGTAGCAGCAGCACAATCACGAGGCAATCTCCTCAAATGAATGGGGATGAGGAGGAGGAGGAGGTGCAGCAAGATGATGAGCGTGCATCGTCACTTCCGCCTCGTGCTACAAGTGCTCGTGGGAACCGACCATATTTACCACAACGCCATGAGAGCCTTCAAGTCCCTGCAGCAGAGGAGGAAGGAAGGGGGAGAAGGAGGACTCAGCCCCCTAATAGGTTGAGCTATGACCGGCTTGGAGGACCAGCCAACTCAACCTTGACCGGTTCGGCTCTCATGCTAGGCGATGATGCGGAAGATGAAAGCGAGGAGTGCGCCTTTGCCTTCTTCTCTCCGGTGGAGATGCCGGGGGAGCCTACAAATCCCAAGGAGGCTTGGGAGGGCCCCAATGGGAAGGAGTGGAAGAAGGCCTCAGATGAAGAAATGGGGAGCATCATAGAGAACGACACATTGGACTTGGTGAACCTACCTCCGGGGCGGAAGGCGATCTCTTCCAAGTGGCTCTTCAAGCGCAAGACCGATGCCGACGGCAACATCAAGCGCTACAAGAGCAGACTTGTAGCCAAGGGGTATCAGCAGCAAGAGAAGAAGGACTACAATGAAGTGTATGCCCCTGTGGTGAAGGGTACAACCCTTCGAACCCTCTTCGCCGCGGCGGCCATCAAAGGATGGGTGGTGAAGCAAATGGATATCGTAACGGCCTTCCTCAACGGCGTTTTGGAGGAAGAGACCTACATGGAGCAGCCAGAGGGGTACAATGATGGGAGTGGCAGAGTGTGGAAGCTGAAGAAAGCACTCTATGGCCTCAAGCAAGCCCCTAGGCAATGGTACATCAAGCTGCGGGAAGCCTTGGAGGCGATCGGCTTCACTCCCTCAACGGCCGATCAATCATTGTTCATGCTTGGCGAGGGGGAGCAGAGGAGCTTCATGGTGGTTTATGTGGATGACATCCTCATATTCTCACCCTCCTGTGACCTTGTGAAGGAGGTGATGCTGAAGTTTCAAGACAAGTTCAAGTGCAAGACCCTTGGTGACGTCAACTACTACCTTGGGCTTCACATTGAGCGAGATGTGGAGAAGCGGTGGATGCGAGTGCATCAAAAGAAGTACTTGGAGGCCTTGGCTGCAAACTTTGGGAAGAGTGAAGGTCATGTGGCTACTCCTCTTCCCTCAGGGTTCAAGTGTGTGAAAGGACCAGCGGAGGAAAGTGTTGGTGAAGAGGAGAGGCGCCGTTTTCACTCCTTGGTGGGCAGCCTCATGTATGCGGCTGTTCATACAAGGCCGGATGCAGCCTTTGCTACCGGGCAGCTGGCTAGGGTTGTCCAATGCCCTAATGAAGAGCAGGTAGCAGCTGGAGAGAGGGTGGCCAAGTACCTTGGCCAAACAGCAACTGTTGGACTGCAATACTCCGCGGCGGCACAAAGGCGTCAAAAGGGTGCGGATGGAGTCGAACCCGGGAGGCTCTTTCTCACCGCGTTCTCTGATGCATCTTGGGCATCAGAACCAGAGGACATGACAAGTGTGGGAGGCTTCATCTGCTGTGTTGGTGGAGGACCAACAGCTTGGGAGAGCAAGAAACAAGTGGACCAAGCATTGAGCTCGGTGGAGTCCGAGTACATGGCACTCTTCCGTGCCATAAGAGAGGTTGTGTGGCAGCGGCGTTTGCTAGCTGAATTGGGGGAGGAGCAGCAAGGCCTACCCCACTCTATTGTGATAGCCAGGGTGCATTGCATTGGCAAGAACCCGGTTCTTCATGGCCTTACCAAGCACATGAAGGTGAAGTGGCATTGGGTGAGGAGCATGGTAATCGCGGGTGAAGTGGAGTTGCACTACGTGAAGACGACGGCGCAGCCAGCTGATATGATGACCAAGAGGCTGGTTGAGCAGCAGCATTGGAAGTGTTGCAAGCTTGCTGGGATGGCTCTGAACTAAGAGGAGCAGATTATAAGGCCAACAATCCGAGGGGGAGTTTGTTGGTGCAACCCTATGGCTTGCACTCGGCTTGTCGTCCTTGCTTGTGTGTGTGCATGCATGGCATGCAATGAATTGTGAGTCTATGTCATTGCTATCCAGTGCTTGTGTGTGTGTTTGAATGGTGCATCACAATGTGGTTTGTGTCGGTCAAGACATTAGCGAGTTTTTACAGCTCGCATGTGAAGTCGTCGTTTGTGTGTCGCATGTGTTTTTTCTTTTTTGTCGAGTGTGAAGTGTCCATCGCGTCGCAGGTGTGTGCAGCAAGCCCCCATCAACTCAAGAAGAATTTATCTTGCAGATCCAAGACTAAGAGCTCAAGATTTCAAGCCCAAGGGACGCGGATAAATATTAAATAGTGAAAATAGTAACGTTACTTCGTGTAGTGTTACATTTCACTTGGTGTAGCCCCTTGGAGGGTTGGTTTCGAGACTCTTCGTGGTTGGGGACTCTGTGGTGGTGTACCACCAATAGGACCTCAGCTCTTGGGGTATGTAGAGGCTGGGAACCATCTCCCTCTCGAATCTTCTTCTAAGTTTTGTACTCCTAAGACTATAGTGGCTGCTGTACCTCCTGCCAGTAAACCGCCATAGCGTCGTCAAATCTTCATGGAATTTTATGATTCAACTTGCTGATGATAGACGACAAAACGCGCTCCAGATCCAACTTACAGATCACAGTTTGATTCAGCGACCAGATCGTTATCAATATTTGAAGCCGTCTGACGGAAATCCGACTATGCTCTCTATCTCTCAATATAGGCACATCTAAGCCTATTGTGACTATAACAGTTAGGACATCCATCACAAGGAATACTTAATCATTCAATCCGAGCAGCAGTTCTTGATAAGAACAGTCTACTTTTACCTGACGGCATGGAGATGAAGCCGCAGTCTCGGCAGACGGTTTGCACCACGTGTCCGGTTGCCAACCTTACTCACGATCCATTTCCAAGTCATTTTCCTGGTTCTATTCGTTATAGACTGATGCAGAAAGTCTACAGCGACATACTAAACTTACCTGAAGCCGGACCTAAAGACGAGCAGTACGTGATAACTTTCATCGAAGCATCTACACGCTATGTCTGGATAGCAAACCTTCCTGCTCGTTATCTCGCTCACTCCGTCTTCGTCGCATGGCTCGCCGTCGCTGAACGAGAGTCTGGCGTGAAACTGCAAGAATTCCAAAGTGATGGTGCAGGGGAGTACACCAGCAACACTTTCACAGAATACCTTCAGACACTTGGCATCAAACGGAAGCAGTCCCTGCCGCATGCACACCAACAGATGGGGGTAGCAGAAAGGATGAACAGGACTCTGCAGGAGAAGATGCGTGCTCTACTGACGCAGGCAGCCCTTCCACCGCGTTTTTGGCCGTATGCGATGGACCACGCCGTGCTGTTACACAATCTTCTTTCTTCAACGTCCCTGCCCGAGTTTTCCTCTCCGCACCTGCAGTGGACACGTACAGTTGGAAGCACCAAACTTTTACGAGTTCTCGGGTGTGTCATGCAGTTTCGTCCTCCAATTGCAGCACTTGGCAAATTCTCAGAAAGGGCAAAATGGGGGGGTACATCTCGGCATCGAAAAACAGTATCATGCGTGGAAGATTTTGGATCTTCGCTCAAACCAAATCGTCCCTTCACGTGATTGTCTCTTTTACGAACGACTCACCTTACCCGTTTTTCGTGCCCACCAGGCAGCAGCTGCCAACCCCGCCAGGCTGTTCGAAGGCTCGTGTGCATGTGCAACTGATGAAGCCGAGGCTGATGTACAGGACGAAGCAGTTTCTGAAGCATCCGAAGCTGCCGCAACTGACCTTCCCGAACCTGTAACCTCGACTGGCATACCAGAGTTTATTCCTCTTGCAGATGCTGACCCGGATGACGTTCGCGGAGTCCATCTCAATTACGAACGTGATCGCCAACAGCAGCCGATGCCCGCCGTCTCCGACGAAGCAGTTCGTGTTACACCTGACGAAATTGGGGGGGAAGAAGGACCAGAAGAAAATTTCGCAGGTGCAAACGAAGAACGTCCGCGTTTTACAGAAATAAGATTAGAGATACTTGGATTTGCAGTAGCAGTACAGTGCAACAACAGTAAGATACCTGAACCGAAAACCGTCCGACAAGCTCTTACGAGTCCTCACCGAGAAAAAGGGCGCGAAGCCATGGACAAGGAGCTAGCAGCTCTGAAGAATCGTGGCACATGGGATTTAATACCGACTTCAGAAGTAAAAGGGAAGAAGGTACTTACCGGAAAATGGGTCTTCTGCATCAAGACTAATGCAGATGGGTCGTTTGAAAAGTTCAAGGCGCGATGGGTCGTCCGCGGGTTCGAGCAGACTTACGGCATCGACTACGAGCTAACTTTTGCTCCTGTCGGTCGACATACAAGCGTTCGGATTCTACTCTGTGTCGCCGCCTGCCGTAATCTACGTCTTCGACAAATCGACGTGTCAAATGCGTTTCTCTACGCGGCCGTCGACGCACTCATCCTGGTAGAGTACCCGCATTCCTATACTACTAACCCACTAAGCGTATGCCGTCTCCGAAAATCGTTGTACGGCATTAAACAGGCACCACGGCTCTGGCAGCAGTACCTCCACTCACAGCTAATCACTTCTGGATTTTGACAGCTACCGCATGACAAGGGAATGTATCTTATGACCGACGGCAGCAACCATATTTTACTCGTCGCCTACGTCGACGATATTCTCTACGTCAGTACTACTGATTCGCTCGCCGATATCTTCATACTGAAACTACAGAAAACTCTACAGCTTACAGTCTCCGAAACAGTCTCACAGTTTCTTGGTCTAAACATTACCTGTTCACCGACGGCTATTCACCTCACTGCTTCTAAGTACGCAGCAACGCTCGCTGCCCGTTTCAATCTCACTCCTACTACAGTTTCTACACCGTACCGCTCATTACCGACTGACTACAAACCGAATACCGCACTGTTAAGTCCAACCGGTTTACATACCTATCAACAGCAGTTAGGCTGTTTACTTTTTGCCGCTGTTACTTGTCGTCCAGATCTGGCCTATGCGGCCAGACAGCTCGCTCAGTTCCTATGCCGTCCTGAAGAGGAGCATCACCTTGATCTTCTCCGCGCGCTTCAAAATTTCATCAAGACACCTGACGTCGGCTTAGTCTACAATGTCATCGGTTGCAAAACACTATATCTACACGGTTTCGTCGACGCCGATCACGCTGCTGACTCTACTAATCGACGGTCACGCACTGGATTCATCTACCGGCTTGAACCTATCGGACCTATTTTTTTGGAATTCGACGAAGCAGGACTTGTTGCTCTCTCCTCTGCTGAAGCTGCGTTTATTGCTGTCTGCACAGCAACACGCGGAGGACTCTACCTACAGGAACTATTGGAAGAAGCAAAGTAGACGACGACTATCTAGTTTACCCTACAATGCGACAATCAAAGCGCAATTCGCATCGCGCATCAGCCTGGCTTCGTCAACAGGACGAAAAATATTTCTCAACATTACTTTTTCGTCAAGCATGAAGTCGAAAAGGGAGGATGCGATTGGTCTACAGTTCGACCAACGAAATGGCTGCCGATTTCCTCACGACGAAGCTGACACGACAGAAGTTTCAGTACTGTAACTGTAAGAAATAGAGTTGAAATAATTGATTAGGTAAGGAGCCCAAGGCTCTATAAGTATAAGGCAAGGTGAGAGAGAATGGATGAAGGGGGAATTGGAGGGAATCCCCATTGGGATCTCCGGAATCTCCAATTGGGTAATTGGAGATTGTGGGGATCACAATTGGGTGAGGTTGGGATTTGTGAGTACACCCCAACCCACTAGAACATTCACAACCTAAACTAGGATATAAAAGTACAAATACAAAAGTGGTATTTGCAGTCTATTTCTAACACACCCCCATAGACTGCAAACCCGGTCAAGGAGCACATAGCCCCATGGAACGGAGAAGGCGATGGTGGTCAGCCTTGCCGAGAGCCTTGGTAAAGAGGTCGGCGAGGTTGCAATCTGAGGCGATGTACCGTACCGTCAGCTGGTCACTCTGAACAAGATCTCGGATGAAGAAATGACAAAGTTCGATGTGCTTGGTGCGAGAGTGGAACACAGGATCCTTGGTGAGATGAATGGCACTCTGGTTGTCACACCATAGGGTGGGCGACTGCTGGGGTAGCCTAACTCAGTGAGGAGAAAGGAGAGCCAGCGTGCCTCTTGAGCAGCCATTGTGCCCGCGTAGAGCTCGGCCTCGCAGGACGACAGGGAGACTGCAGAGGACCGAGTGGAGCGCCAGCTGATGACTCCGCTACCAAGGGTGAAGCAGTACCCTTGGGAGGAGCGTCTGTCAGTCTGGTCATCGGCCCATGAGGAGTCTGTGTATCCCTCGAGCTTGACTGGAGAGGTACCACCAAGAGTGAGGATGTGAGACTTGGTGGCTTGTAGATAGCGGAGGACCCTCTTGGCTGCAGACCAATGCAAGGCAGTGTAGCGTCCAGGGGAGACGTACCGAGAGAGGACACTAACCGGGTAAGCCAAGTCTAGTCGAGTGCACATCATGGCATACATGAGTGAACCGACTAGCTCAGGGTACGGGTCCTTGCAGGCGTCAGGAGAAGGAACTGGAGGGGCCGTGAGCTGATGCTGTAGTGGGAGTGGAGTGGAGACAGAGTTACTGGAGTCCATGTCGAACCGCTTGAGAAGGTTGTCGATGTAGGACTCCTGGGAGAGGGTGATCGTGCAAGCCCGGCGGTCACGAGTGATCTCCATCCCCAGGTAGTTTTTGAGGTCACCAAGATCCTTCATGAGAAGGGCGGAGCTGAGAGCAAACTGGACAGCTGCCATGTCGGCTGGATCTCTGGCGGCTAGAATGAAGTCGTCGACGTAGACGAGGATGTAGAAGGGCTCGGAGGAGTGACGAACAAAGAGACTGGAATCTGAGGCAGAGGGATGGAAGTCAAGTGCGAGGAGGACTTCCTTCACCTTGTTGTGCCACTCACGAGGAGCCTGCTTGAGGCCATACACTGGGCGCTTCAGCTTCCTCACTGTGTTGGCAGGGTAAGTGCTAGGAAACCCCGGTGGGCGTTCCATGTGAACATCCTCCTTGAGCTGGCCTTGGAGAAAGGCGGAGGAGGCGTCCATGGACATGATCTCGAAGTTGCCGCGAGCGGCTATATCAAGAAGAGCGCGCACAGTCGGGAGCTTGGCCGTGGGCGAGAATGTTTCGAAGAAGTCGAGATACTCCTTCTGGGTGAAACCCTTCGCCACGTATCGTGCCTTGAACAGTGGAGCTTCGCCTGGGAGTTGTTTGACTCGGAAGATCCATTTTCCGCCGACGATGTTGACACCGGAAGGGGGAACAACATCGTCAAAGCTGTTGTTGCGAATGAACGCCTCGTTCTCCACATCCATTGCTGCCTTCCACTCCTTATAAGGCCCCGAGAGAGCTTCCTCTTTTGTGCGAGGAGTCGGAATGGTCGGGTTCTCGGTGAAGTTGAGGGAAGGGGCAGTCAGTAATGTCTGGGAAGATGTGAGAGAGAAATTGGCAGACCACGTGAAGGTCAAACAGCTCCTCATGCCTGTCCTCCAGAAGTGCACGGGGGGGAATACGGATGGAGGGGACATCACCCCCGGCAGGAGGAGGCGGGGTGACCGAACACCGGATGGAGAAGGCGGCTGGTCCCCAAGCGAGAGGCGGAGCCGGTCCCTTGGAACGAGTGCGACTAGAGACCGGAGACGAAGGCGGCTGCGGTGGGACCGGAGGGATTGGCGCCTCTGATAGGAGACTGGTGAGCCGGGCTCAACGCGCGGGCAAGGTGGAGCAGGAGGAGGTGCCGCTGCGGAGGATACTGGGGAGGCCGGGTGAGACACGCCGGACGGAGAAGGCCCGGAGAAGGGGCAGGCGGCCGGAGGTGGGCATCGAAGTCTGCCCAAACAAGCGTCGGGGAGGTGGAGGAGGGCTCGCCCGTGGTCGCAAAGTGGAATGGGCGTGTCTCATCGAGACGACATCACAGGCTGCGAATCAGCTGTCTGGTGATTGGTTGAGGAATAAGTAGTCTCGGGAGTCGGAGTTGTGCCCCAGGTACATGCAGGTATGGGTTTTTGGGACCAAGCTTGCCACTTGCTTCCTGCGCGTGTGGAGGCTTAGCAACACATACGCGGTACACCCTAGATGCGTAGAGAGTGGGCGGAAGGTGTGACCCCAAGCCAGAGAGCGGTAGGTGTGGTGTCGGGCTGGTGGGGATGCGGATAAAGATTGTAGAGGAGTGCCGCATGGAAGAGGGCATATCCCCAGAATGACCGTGGTGCGTTGGCGTGACTGAGGAGGCAGCGAGCGATCTGAACCAAGGTGTGGTTGCGGCTCTCTGCAATGCCATTCTGCTGCGGGCTTTCGGGGAGCGTGAAGGTTTGCCGAATCCCTTGGGCCGCATAGAAGTTATGGAGTTTGCCATTGCGAAATTCCCCGCCATCAGAATGGAGGCACTTCAGAGGAGTGCCGAACGTGACTTGAGCCTGGGCCACGCCATGATGAAATCAGGTGCCTCCGCCTTGGTATACAGGAGGTGCACAGAACATACCGCGAGTGGTCATCTAGTGTAAGAGAGTACCGATGACCGCCTCGGGATGCGACTGGAGCTGGGCCCCAGACATCCATGTGCACTAGGTCCAGCGGAGCAGCTGCGACGGATGGGGAGGAAGGGTGCGGCTGCTGCCTGAGCTTGCTCTTGGTGCAGTCCAGGCAGGTGGGTGCAGGTGAGTCTGTTGGTGGAGGAAGCGCCGACGGGAGGCCAAGAAGAAGTTTCTTGGAAGCGATGTCGGCAAGTGTACGGAAGTTGGGGTGACCCAAGCGATGGTGGTAGAGGATGGTTGGGTTGGCGAAGCTGCGACACGAACACGGAGTGGTGTTTGGCAGCTTGCGCTTGGGAGAGGGCGGCGAGAGGTGCAGGTGAACGCAGCGTGTAGAGCTTGCTACTGTTGAGTATGAAGCGTGCTAGGAGCTTGTTGGACTTAGGGTCGAAGAGGTCACAGTGATCCGAGTGTGCTGGGTGTTAGAATATACCATGCTATGCTAGTTGTGTATATTGTGTTTACATCCTAGTTGGGTGTACACCTGTGTTGGGGTGTCAATCCAACCCAATTGTGGTTGGAGCCCCAAACACAAGGACCACAATTGTGGGGGCACCACAAGTGGGTTGGCAAACCACTGGTGGTACACCACACTTGGACCACTCCAACTGGTGGTCAACCACATTTGGAAGGATCCTCCCTCCCTTGTGATTGGTCCTAACCCCCCTTCCTTCCAACCTTCCTTCCTAGCTCATCTCTCTCTTCTATGTAATGCCTTTGCTTCATCAATAAACCCAACCTTTCTGTTTCTAACATGGTATAGAGCAATAATGGCTCACGCCAACTTTTCAATCCCGATCCTTCCCACGCTTCCGCCCCGTCCCCTTCCGACGTGCACCTCATTGCCGTCCCCTCCATCGCCGCTGCTAGACTCCTAGCCGCCGCCTCTCAACTAGTTTTTCTGTTGGGTGGGTTTTCAAAAACCCCAATGCCAAACGCCATAGCTCACTCGATAGTTGACAGAATTCAGTGATTCGACTTGCAAAAGAACGCTCTTGGTGTCAGCTACAACGTCGTAAAATTTCGGACTGTTTCATCGCTTGGATTGTCAGATATCGCTTTCCGAAATTTGCACACTTTCCTGGATGTGATCACGAACTGCTTCTGAAATTTCTACCAAGTCCTACTTTCATCAGCTAACTGCCATCTTTCCCCATCCTTTGCCTCCTCACCTGCACCTGCTCATCGCTGCCTTAACTGCTGCAGCCGTAGCAGCGCAGCAGAACAGCAGCAGCACCAGAAGGGTAGCGAACTCAGAGCCGCAGCGCAGCAGTAGCAGCAGCGCAGCAGCAGCAGCAGCAGCAGCAGCTGAAGGAGCAGCAGCATCAGCAGCAGCAACAGCGGCAGCAGCAGCAGCGGCAGCGCAGCAGCGGCGCAGCAGCAGCACAGCGCAGCAGCAGCAGCAGAAGGAGCAGCAGCAGCAGCAGCAGTATCTACAGCCATCCCATCCTCCCCTCCTCTTTGAGCCGCCGCGGGTCCACCTGCCGCCGCTCCCTCCCGGCCACCGCGGGTCCACCCGCCGTCGCCTTCCTCCCACTCTGTGTCACCAATGGCATCCTTTCCCCCTCCCGTCGACGTCTCGACCCTCGATCATCTCGTGCGCGCTGCCGACAACTCAGCAACCAACTGGTATTCCTTCGTCGGCAGCCTCCACCGCGTCCTCGGCAGTGCTTATGTCCTGCCGTTCCGCCTCCTGGACATCATGCTTGGTCTCCCAGAGGGTGACCTTGGGGACCCGCCGCCTCACCCTGGCGATCCCCCCCCTCTCATTCCCCATCCCGGCGAGGAACCTCCGCCCCCCATGGTACCCGTTGGCACCAGCACTCGCGCTGCCACCGCTGAAGTTGAGCAGCTCTTTGTTACTCAGCGTCGTGAGTTCCTCGTGCTCCATACTGATTACCTGATCGCGTTGGAGGAACACGAGCGGTCGGCAACCCTCCGCACCCAGCATGCCGCTACCGCCGCCCGCTTATGCTGCTGACTCTGCGCGATTTGCTGAGCGTCGTCGGCCTGGCTCGAGGCGGACAGCCGTGCTACTGGTGCCCTTCTCCTTGCCATCCCGTCTGCGCTCATGCGCAACTTCCAGGCACGTCGCATCGGCTCCCGCCAGATCTGGCTCGAGCTTGAGGCAATGTTCGAACGCACCGACTTCGATGCTGTCGGACCGCTCTTCAAGGAATACTTCAGCATCACGATCGAACATAGTGCTGGCGCCGTTGACTACACCAGCCGTCTCCTGGACCTTGCCTCCCGCCT